>JBBJLS010000082.1:868961-888961 GCA_037577275.1 Bryconaethiops microstoma | reverse complement strand
CCACCCACACACACACACACACCGAAGTTAAAGGGAGTGTTTCAGCCTTAACTGCTTTCTGAGCAGCCAATCAGAGCAGAGCTTATTTATGTATACATCAATCAAAGGCACATTAACCCAAAAAAAAATTTCATTCCCCAAAAAATGGCCTAAATGGCACTTATAGTTTTCAGACAAAGGTCAAGAAAGTTTAAAAGGTTAAAAGGTTTAATTTAAGATTAAATAGGCCAACGGACTCCTAAACCACATCCACAAGTCTGCACCACATTAAAGAAGCTCCTCCTTAGTCCCGCCCCTTGATCAATATATTCACCTGTGTCTGATCCATGTCTCCGCCCCTTTCCCAGGTGTTGCCAATTCTGAACCAGCATATACAGTATATGGACAAAAGTACAGCGACTTTAATGACATTGCATTCAAATCTATGGACTTTAATATGGAGTTGGTCCCCCTTTGCAGCTTCCACTTTTCTAGAAAGGCTTTCCACAAGATTTTGGAGTTTCTGTGGGAATTTAAGCCCATTCATTCTGTAGAGCATTTATGAGGTCAGACACTGATGTTGGAGGAGAAGGCCTGGCCCACAATCTCCATTCCAGTTCATCCCATTGGATGGGATTGAGGTCAGGGCTCTGAAGTAGAAAAGGTTCTTCCTCCCCAAACTGTGTCCACAAAGTTGGAAGCATGGCATTGTCTGAAGCATTAAGATGGTCCTTCACTGGAAGTAAGGGTCCTAGCCCAAACCCTGAAAAACAGGAGAGTCCCAATACTTTTGTCCATATATTGTATGTCCCTGCTTGTGTGTTAGTTCTTGTCAGTCATCCATAACCATTCACATGTCACATTTTCTTAGTAAGTCTGTTGAGACAGCACAGTACAATATTTATTGAAAAGATGTGGGTGAATATTGACTTCTAGTGAAAGCAATGTTAGCCTCGTAGCTCCAGTTCTAAACTACAGAAGCACAAATGTCTCGAGTGATTGATTACATGTGGAATCAGTGGACCACTATGAGCACTATTTCATCTACAACCTCAACAAAAACATTCGCAAATGGCCTAAACTAAACTAAAACAAACAAATACATAATCGCAGTGTGATTTCTGTTAAGTAATGAATGAATAAATGAATGAATGAATTGCTTTTCATTTTAGTCTTCTGACTTTCTATCCATTTTTCTGCACTTCTGTTATTTCTGTAGTTTCCTTCTGTATATGACAAACTCATCACACACACACACACACACCAAACTTTCTTTTGTTTTAAACTTCTCTGTTTTGCTTCCTTTGCTGTGACATTAAAACATTCCTCTTTTCTTAAAATCCTTGGTTCAGTAGCGTAGTTTATTTTCTTTCTGCCTTTCTAGCTTCTCTCTGTCCTTCCTTTTTTCCCTTTTCCACACTCATGCCTGAAGCAGATATCAGACACACACGCACGCCCTGAAAACTTTGTTTTAATGTGATGTGTGTTGCCTGCACCTCTGCAGTGTTAAAGTATTATTCCTGGCTCCTCCAGAGTGTGTTTTATTCCTCCTCCGTCTGGCTTTTTTTTCCTTCTTCCCCATGGCGGGTCGTTCTGCATCCAAATGGGCCGTAATGCCATAAAGCCACATTGATATTCAGCCCCGTCTGCGGCGGCCAGTAAATGCAGACGCTTCAGACGGATATGAAGTGACGGAGGATGACCTTGCACAATCAGAGGCGTGTAATCAGATGAAATGTCCTGAACACACACACACACACACACACACACACACACACACACACATTGTTTGTGTGATGGCCTCTTTGGCAGGAATGACAGGGCGAGGATGATAAAAGCTCATTGCTGGCAATCAGAAACACAGCATGTTACACAATACTCAATTTTAGATTCAATTGGGCCTCTTAAATTGAGGGTTCGGATTAAAAATGTATTGAAATTTTTTCTTCTCACAACTCAATACAACCAATGAAAACGTATGTTTGGTGTCGCATGTTTGCTTCTTTAGTTTTAGCACTAGAGCTACAACATTCTGTTGCAATGCAATGGAAGCTTACAGCCCACCAATTAGCATAATTTAAATGTATTAGGCTGCACTATCAAATGCAATTTGGCAATTAAATAATTACCCACATGTTAACCGTACATACAAATATTATTTATTATTTGATTTACGCTCAGCGTCGATACCATTTGTTTCAGTGTCGAAGTCAGACTGTACTGGAAATGAATCAAAATGCTTCGATCAAAATAAATGATTCATAGTCAATACAGAACAATTCATAGTAATTCCTGAATAATTACTGGATAATACTGATGAATTCATACTAGATCCTAAAAAGTAATAAGGGTCCTCGATTACTTTTCATCTAACTTGAATTCATAGTAGACATTTAATAATTCATAGTAGAGATTGAATAATTCCTAGGCCATACTGTATCATTACTAATAGAAACTGAATAACTCACAGTACATACTGTATCATTCCCAATAGATACTGACTAATTCATAGTAGATACTGAATAATTCATAGTAGATATAATTCTTAGCACATACTGTAGCACTCCTTACAGATACTAAATAATTTATAGTAGGTACTGAATCATTCCTGGTAGATACTGTATAATTCCTAATAAATACTGAATCATTCATAGTAGATACTGATTGATTTAAGGTAGATGCTGAATAATCCATTGCAAATTCATGGTAGATACAGAATAATCTATATTAGATACTGAATAATTCATAGCAGACACAAAATAATTCGTAAAAGATACTGGAATTATATGATAATAACTGTCCCCAATAACTCTCCATCAAATTCAGATCATAATAAATGATCTCCTCTTCCACTCACACACTAATGTGGTCTGGAGGAAAAGTTTAGAAACAACACCTTACACACAGTCTCGAGGCTGTGAGCACGGTCGGACTGACCATCTGGCGTATCGGGCATTCTCGCGGCAGGCCGGCGTGCTATTTGGGCCGACACCGTTTATTCATTTAGTTACTTATTTATTGGTCTGACCGGAAATCTCGGTAGGAAGAGTTTGATTTAAAGACTTAAACACAATGGGGGGTTTAAAACAGCAACACCACAAAGCACATGTTGTTAATTAGCACATCTTTTCGGACAGTGCAGGCAGAAAATCAGCCCAATTAAACCCTAATAAAGCTGAAGGAAAGGTCCAGCTGCTGGTGGAGGCAGGGGGATCTTCTGGGATACCATGCGAAGGGACTGAAATGTCAAAATCATGGAGCAAGCACTGGAACTGGAAGTTTCCCTTGACATGTTTTTTCCTCTGCTAGGTGTGTAAACAGGCCTGTTTGCAGCCGTAAGCCGTAAGTTTGCAGCTCTGGTGTCCAAATCACTTTAAACTTTTGTAATATCATTTATCAGAAAGTGTAGTGAATTCTGGTATTTCTTCATCAAAATGAGTTATTCCTATTCTGTTCTTGAATACAAAAGAATATGACTGGGGTGGGTGAGGTCGGATGCCCCTTTAAGCTAGATGCTGCTTAGAAATGGCCCTGTAAAAAAAAATATTCTATTCCAAAATGAAGCAAAAACCACTGGGCAATGGCTTCGCTCCTATTGTAGCACCCCGCTGCTAACAGGGGGTTTAGACAGGGAGAAGTATTATCTTTTTTTTCCTCATTATAAGATGAGATAAGATAAGATAAGATAAGATAAGATAAGATAAGATAAGATAAGATAAACCTTTATCAGTCCCACAAGTGGGAAATTTGCATTGCCTTGGCTGAAAGTGGACAGTACAAAAGTAAGAGCAGCAAAAACAATAGAATAAACAAATAGAAAGCTTTATATATAAACCTATATAAGTATGTGTATATGTATTGGATATTGGCTATATATATACACAGGAACACACTGGAGCTACCTCAGTTATATGGTAGCAGCAGACATCGACAAACAATAATAATATAATCAGGCATCTTCAGCATTTTCCAGCACAGACCTCCAGATCTTCCTTGACTCGTGCTTTGTTTTTTCCTGCAATCAGACTGATCATTCAGTGGAGAGGACTGACTATCAGACCAGACCCTCTCTATTTCTCTGATTGCTTATCTTTTGCCCTGATTGCTAATGGCACTGCGACAGCAGGGGTCTTTTGTTTGACTGTGTTATTACAACTAGGGCTCTAAAACAGGTGGTTCTTCAGAACCAAACGGTGACTATAAAAGTGCTTCAGACCTGGAGTTAACCTTCAGAAGTCTCGGTTATCACCAGGGATGAAGTTTCATAGGAGTTCTTTCTGAATCAAGCAGAAGTCTATGGGAAGTGCAGGTCCTATGTTCATACCTGGGCTGCTTTAATGTTTCAAATATGAGTTTCCGATAAGTTAAGACAACTAAAAACTGTCTTTTACATTCTGTTAACTTCAGTGAAGTTGTCTTGTCCATGCCAACATCCATGTCCAGTGACAGACATGACAGAACTCGTAACATCCCGTTCTATGTTACCTCTTCCTTCCACCACAGCCACACCCCCACCACTCAATCGCAGTCTCGGGAATCCCAGCCACACCAATCGGCCACGCCTCACTCACACACACCTTGACTATGTAAGTATCTCTGTGTCTCTGTTCTAATTTATTGGTCAACCGTGACGCCTTGTTGCTCCTGTTTGAACTTAGCCCTGATATCTTGTGTGTCTGTTTGCTACCTTTCACTTGTTACTTTGCAAACACAGTTAACGTTTATATTTTCAAACAATAGCTCCCTTTGCATGAGCTTCGAGTCCTCCCTAGACTGCACATTAAAAAAGACGGCCCAGACCTTTTTAAAAAACGTTTTTTAAGCACAATATTTTTGTACATTAGCGTGTGAAGTTTTCTGTTACCAGGCTTAAAGTTTTTTTTTTGTTTTTTTGTTTTGCCGTTTTTGGCGTTTTCCAGCGTCAGAACGAATGGGAAAAGAAGTAGAGCCTCGAACCTCTCTGCACAGAATTTGAATCAATCGTGAATGTAATTAACTGCATTACTCAAAATTCAATACACTTAATTACATTTGAAGACTACAGCAAAGAAAAAAGTAATTACCGTGTCAGGGCTAAAATAGTCTGGTGTTTAAAAAAAGAAGGAAAAATCTTGATGGCATGACTTTCTACATGAAGTGAGTAGTAAAGTCAAGGTCAGCCGGTGAGGTGATGTTATGATTGGATAGTATTCATTACAAGCATATGTTACAAAAGTATAAATACTCATTATACTCACTCCCTGGCCAGTTTATTGGAAACGCCTCCCTATTAGCCCCTCCTTAATGGTGCACGGTTAGAGACGGTAGCTCATTTGTCGATACACAGTGTGTTCTAACCACCCTCTGTGCTTTCATCAAGGGTCAGTTTCTATACTGAATATTTTTGGGTGGTGGTCGACTCTCCACCTCAGAGTGATGTTGACATTGCGCCTGATACACTCGCACCAGCATCACACACACTACCAGGTCATTGTTACTGCTGTGCTGAGAATGGTCCAGCGCCCAAACAGCAGCCCTGTGGTCAGAAAATGACTAATGATGAAAAGGGAAGAAGAGTCTGATAACACACTAATGCCCTTGTTTTCCTAGCTGTGTTCCTTTAGAAGGGTCAAGAGCTGCCTGACAAAATGCATAGCATGACAAGAGCAGTCTGTAATTAACACTGAACCCACTGAGGAGATCTGCAGAGATGATAATAACTCTGCAGGCACAAAATGGCACAAAACAGCACAAAATAGCTGTTCTTTTACTTTAGGGAGAAATTGCATGCCAAGTGTGTGTAGGTGTACCATAAAGAATTGCTGTACATTTACAGCAGAAACACTGCAGCAGTTTACTGTACTCCCTAAATGAATAGTATAACTACATACAAAAGGAAAATCAAATCAAGCAGGTTTACTGTCATGCAGTAATGAACAATTTCGAACCAAACGCCTTAGTTTAACCCCTTAAAATTACCATGATTTTGACCTTAACTTCCCATACAGGAAATATTCATTCACATGTCTATTCCATTTTAGCAAAATAAACAGTATGTAGATCCATCAGGATGACATATGGTACAATAATAGCTACACAGGTAACCTAGTAAGTATATATGTGCCCAATGTCGATTTTTGTGTTGTTGTCGACCTTTGAAAGTCAATTTATAATTGGTTAAAACTTTAACACACTGACTTTAAATGACAATACTTTTCAGCCATCATATGAAGGATCCAAATCTAGTTGAAATACAAAACATTTTCAAGGATCAATTACGTTCTTATTTCTAAAAAAAAAAAAAAAAAATTTAATAAATAATACGTTTAAACTGTATTATGAACCTTGGTACAGTTCAGATGTGGATAAACAAATGGAGTTCCTAGATGATCTCCAATTTCCAAAAATGTCAGAGGAAGATAAGAAACGAACAAGAAGGGATTTGTGCACGGTGGACCAGAATTACATAACATGCATTCTAAATATTCTTTACAAAAAAAAAATCCTAATTCCAAGGACCATGCAATCCTGACATTAGATGCAGAAAAAGCATTTGAACGAACTGAATAAACCTGTCTTTTTGAAACACTTAAAAGATTTGGATTCGGTGAAGGTTATCTCAAATGGCTCAAGCTATTACACACTGATCCTACAGCAGAAATAATAATCATAAATAATATTTTAATAAAAAAGAAATAATGAAAAAAAAAAAAGTCTCAAAACCTATCAATTTTAGAAGAGGTACATGTCAGGGTTGTCCAACTTTTTATTCTTGTCATGGTGATTCAGATTCATGTATTTTTATTTGCAGATGATATTGTAGTGTTCCTTACAAACTTCTGCCCAAGCACTTAAACAAACATTTGGTGAATTCTCTAGATATAAAGTCAATAGCAATTATTATTAAATAAGGAAGAAAGAGAACACCCCCCACCCCCCAAATCCATATGCATAGTTCCAAGGTCTCCAGTGGATTCACCCACCTGGGAATTAAAATAACTCTTGGAATAAAAGATACTGTCCCCACCAACTCCACCCTGCTACTGCAGAAAATGATGGACTTTCTTGTGGTGTACAATGCCGTCCTCCATGATTGGTCGCATAAAACATTATCAAGATGTCAACTCTGCCTACACTTCTATACCTTTTCAAGTCATTCTTCTTTCTCTTACAGCCTCCTTCTTTTCTACACTGACATAAACCTTTACAAGGTTTATATGTAGTAATGGCTAGATATTGAAGAGAGTGACATAGAATTTCCAATGCATTCATACCTTTACTCATCAAACATTAAAACTCTTAAAAAGCAGAAATCCAACCTGTTTCTCAAAAACATGATATTAATTTGGCATGAAACTCACACGCTCTTAGATGAAAAGATTACTCTTTAAAACTATTTCAAAAATTTCACATCAGGGATGAGTTAAATGGGCTTTGGAAAATGGATGTAAATAGGAATAATTAATTTAAAAGATCTGTACAATGAAGGGGTCATGACGACTTTCCAGCAATTGGCTAATACTTTCGACCTTTCACAGAAACACTTCTGTAAATGTCTAAACCTCAAAAGCTTTATGCATTCCCAGATAAAAGCGTATTCAGTGCTCTCACCATCCAACATTGAATAACTAACTTCGGAGCGCTTAAAAGAGAAGGGATGAATATCCTGGTTTTATGAGGAGCCCCAAAAAAGAATTCTCTCTTCTCTCTGTCAGCATTACAGAATGACCCCAAGGCTACCATCTTTAAAGAAGAATGGGAAAGAGCCTGAATTCTACCTCAAACCCATACTATCAACACCAGATACAATATTGGAGAAAACATTGCAACTCTTTAACATTGCATGTGCGAGTGTAGGGCACTTCAAATATTTTGAATTTTTGAATAATCTGAAATAAATGGGGGAAGTGTGAGAAAATCTGATATACAGTGTTTCATTAAATATGGGCACCATTTGTACAATAATTAAGATGTTACTAGATAAATCTGCAATTCCATATTCTGGTCAACACTCTTGAACCGTCTCAATCAACCGAGTTGTAACTCAGTCACTGATACTTGTGAGCCAGGAATAATAAATAGCCATGTAACAATGTTGTTATGAAAGACAATGAATATCTGTTGTCTATAGTGAATAGAAATGCTTTCTTTGTCCTTACTGTAAATTTGTTTTTTTAAATCATTTATTTTTTATTTCTTATTGTATTTATTTGCTTTTTGCGTGAACACTTGCAATAATGGATAAATCATTACTGTAATCTGTATATTTGCATTTTGGGAGTTGTAAGAAGTCGGTACTTGTAAGAAGTCGGTAAAATTGATAAAAACTGAAAATAATTATGACAAAAACATGCACAAAAACGAAGTATGCACAAAAGGCTCCATCTACGTACGTATCAATATTTAAAGTTTGAGCATAAACGAGCCTTAAGTCATACTGTGTCCTAAACCATTTCCATAAGTCTCGTAGATGTATTTACAGAAAAGGTTTGGGTAATTATTGATGTCTGGTGTTAGTAACGTTAGCCTCGTAGCTCCGGTTCGAAACTGAAGAAGCATATTTGAACTCCGAGCAAGTCTCGGTCGATCACTTGGGGAACACAGTGGATGTTTGAAATATTCTTTTAAATAGAGTGCCAGATTCATAAATGTGCTTCTGGAAGAATGGTTAAAAATTCCCATAAACACACTCCTAAACCTTGTGGAGAGCTTGCCCAGAAGAGTTGAAGCTGTTATAGCTGCAAAGGGTGGGCCGGCGTCATATTAAACCCTATGGATTAAGAATGGGAAGTCACTTAAGATCATATGCGTGTAAAGGCAGGTGAGCGAATACTTTTGGCAATATAGTGTACTATCATCCAACGGAAGGAGCGACAGAAGAACCCAACACTGTGAAGGATCCCAGAGGAAATGGATGCATTAAGGAGTTCCTGAGCGTTTCTAAGCTTTAACCTCCTCCATCCATCCATTTATCCATCCATCCCAGAGCTAAACCGAGCACCGTTTCTGCCGCCTCTGACTCACACACTCGCAGCTCCACACCGAGCTTCAGCAGGTCCTGTGATTCTTCAGAAAGAGACACTTTTAGCCGTGCTGGTGTCTTTTTGTGTCGTGTTCCCATAGTAACAGTCCCTCGGCATAGGCCATTACAGAGAGAGAAAGAGTTGCTTGTCACTCGCGAAGGCTTTCAGTGGGATTTCAGAGTCACAAAGTCTATAAATGCCCGGAATCTGCTATCACTCTTTCTCTCCCTCTGCCCGTTTGCCTTTTATTTTTTTCCTCTTTTAAGTGCACAGTAGGAAGTAGGGGGTACATGCCGAACAAGAAATCTAACGCAGCAACCTACACCTACTTACAGAGGGAGCTTTCATCTCGCTCTCACTCTCTCTGTCTTTTTAACTTTAAAGCAAACGTAAAAAGACAGTGTGTGTAGATCCCTGAGAGCTGGGAATGGTGGGTAAATCCATGCGGTGAACACACTCTCTCATCACTGATGACCTTAGATGAACGTCTCCCGGCACTCTTTACGGTGCCACCTTAAATGAGCTCCTTCCAGACACATGACGGAAAAACCCACCGCGTGTAAATCAGTGCAGGTTTTATGTGATGATATTACATTGGTGTTTGGCAGATGAAAGCGACTCATTTGCAAACGATGCGAGGCTGAGGTCAGGCACGTCGTCGAGTGCTGAGTGCGACGCCCGCGAATAGTTCAGCTTTATAGGTTTTTCACGTAAGCATTTACAAATGCAGCTCTTTCTCTAATAGACCCCAGAGTGACACACATTTACTCAATCCCGCACCCCATCCACCCACGCACAGGCAAAGACACTAAACCTGCAATACATCTATTTACAGATCACACATACACATTCACATGCACACAAATATACACACACAAATTCTAACTTTCAGTTATGGCACATATGTAGTTGTTCACTGGCATGCATATTTTAATCAACTGATTAACCAACCAGCCCTTCTCCAACAAAGCAGTCACACCAGTAAATCTAACCAAAAAACCAACTAACCAACCAGCCAACTAACCAGCCAACCAACCAAACAACTAACCAGCCAGCTGACCAACCGAACAAAGCAACCAAACAACCAAGCATTCAATCCAACGAGCAACTAAATGACCAACCAAACATCCAAACCAATGACCAAGACAACTGACCAACCAGCTGGCTAAAAAATAAACCAACCAACCAACAGACCAATTGACCAACCTACTGACTGGCCAACCAAACAAAAAAACTCAGCAGTCAATGAATCAGTCAAGTAACCAACCAATCAACCAACCAGTTAATCAACAAAAATATTTAACAACAACCCCAAGAAACAAGAAACCAATCAACCAACAGATTAAAAAAACAACTAATCAGCCAACCATCCAATCAGCCAGCCAGTCATCCAATTCAACAATTAAAATAGCTTTCTCATATAAACACCTGGTATTCATAGTAAACACATTCAGAACCTTGAGGAAAGTGGTCTAAATCTACCAGAACAGTAATTGTCGCTTCTGCTTTCAGAAGCATCACCTGCTGGCTTACCTTAATGAAATGTGCCATTAGGATGTCTTCCTCGCCTGCCTGCATTATCCCAGGCATGGTCTTTCAACCTTTCAACTTGTCTCAGCTAATTAAAGCAGGTGAGAGAGATCCACAGCCTGGCATCTCCGCAGCAGACATGCAGCAGTTTATGGGACTCCATTCTGAATAATTAAAAGGCAGCACTACGTGGAGATTTGGCTGAGAAACTCATTTTCCAACATTACAAAAGCTTTCTGCCATCTTTGATGCGCCTTTGAAAAGTCAGCTGATAAGACGGGTAGCGATAAGGGCTAGAATTAAAGACACATCTGTCCAGTACAGTGTCCTATGCCTTTTTATGCTCCTTTTTCACTGAATGACGATAAAGCAGAGATTAAACAAATAGATAGCAATGGGGGAGAGTTAGCATTTGCAGGGTTGCTGTGTTTGGCCTCCCACTTTATGCAATCATTAGATTCAATTTTGTGTTCAAAATTTACAAATTCACTGGCTACTTTAACACAAACACTTGTCTTGTCAACCGCCAGCCTCTCTTGTACCCCACCAAAGAAAAAAACAAACCAAAAAAAATTAAACCAACCAATTACCAAACCAACCAGTTAATCAACCAACAAACAAATCAGCCGACCCATTAACTAACCAATCATCCAATCAACCAACCACGAAATTTCCTAACCTGCCAAACAACAAACCCACTGACCAACCAACTGACCAAACAACAAACCAATAATCCCTAACCCTAACCCTAACCTTAACCCTAACCCTAACTAACCAACCAATCCACCAATCATTCAACTGACCAACCAACTAATCTATTAACAAATCAATCAACAAAAACACCTTCTAAAAAACAAACAAACAAAAAAACAACCAACTGTTCACTCACTAACTTCATTAACTCTAGTCTACCTTTTACTTTTAAAAGCGTCACCTGCTTTTGTGCTTGTCCAATGACATCAAACTTCAAGAGAGATGGATTACTTGATACTGAGCTGGAGGGTCAAAGAAGTTCATATCTGACTAAAAGCTGTAGCTTGACATGAAAACAAACCTCTTCCCATGCAGTCACGCACGACTGCTGGCTAGCTGAAGGAAAACAGACTAAATCAAGTGTGAAAAGCAGCATCAATCAAACACCACAAACACTTTCCAAGGCGAGGAGGAAGACTGTTGCTAATAGTCTGGAGTCTAATTGCTAGTCTCAGTTTAGGATAACTGGTTCGGTATTTTGACATCAACAAGAATTAGGAAAAAGTAGGTTCTTTGGATGTTTAACTTCATTCTTGGTGTAACACAACTCGTCTTCAGCATTCCATTTTAGAATCATCTGTATCCCCGTTTTCATTCTCAACTTCACTTTTTTACAGCTTCATAATTTTATAATTGTTGAAAACTAACATTATAATCATTGTACTCATTGTTTTGCTATGAAATTGTTTTATTTTATTCATTCTAAACCTTTAAAAAGTGATTCCAAACTGAACCATATGGCATTACTATTCGCAGTTATGTCCTCTATTTTATATCTCCACAACATCCACACATTTAAATGGAATTTTCCATGAGGGAGGAAAGGGTAAATACCTGGAAACAAAGTGACCAAAGCTAACTTTTAGCACCTCAATCATAGCTGTAATAGAAAAATATGTCCCAAAGGTGTTCGCGAACAGTGTCTGTGTTTGTTCTAACCCTGTGTGCCTCACTGGGCCCTGCTCAGATAGCTCACATCTCAGAAGAACATTGAATTCTACCTCATCGCAGTGGTAGGACATACTGCAACTGACATTTTATCAGTTACACACTCTGTAACTGATTAGATGTCAAGTTGAACTCCAAATTTCAAGCCAACCAGGGTTGCTTTTTCATGTGGAAAGCTTCACAGAACAATGTGTTGGACACATAATGTCCAAGTCTGACCATAGGAACACTAAAGATGAAGCTTCCACCTTCAGCAGCTAGTGAAACTCTTCAGGTTCATGGTCCACAAAAGAACTCAGGTGATATGATTGTTGTCAGCGAAATAACATTTTATGTAACACTGTTCAAATACTGAGGTGAAAAAATAAGGAAAAAATAAGATATAATCGGAATAAGAAAGGTTCACTGATCCCAGAGGAAATTCGTTATGTCACTATTGCACAGACACACAGAGACAAGAACAATATAAATTATAACGTCGAAATAAACACATTAAAAACTTTGTAGAAAATATCCTATACACTATGCTATGTACACATATGCTGTGATATTAATACTATAGATAAGTAACTTACAGTTAAGTGAATTGCTAGTAACATTACTAGTGGTTAGGAGTATGTAACTGCATGTAATAGAGATCAGTAGTAGATGAGTAATATTGACAGAAGCACTGATATTTCACACAGTAAGACTATTACACATAATAAAAACATATTGCATATACTGAAATGATTTAGCATCCAATAAGAAGACTGCTGATATTGCTGATGTGTGATCACATGATATGGTAAAACTACTGTTGCACTTTTAAACGTTTCATCTTCTTGCAATTTTATTTGCCTCAATTCTCCGCTGGAGTAACATTTACAAAAAACAATCATAACCTTAACATTTGCCACCTCGACGTGCTGCAACAACAATTCTCTACGGCTATTTCATGGACTGATGATGTCGTCTGCAGAACTCCTGACAGGGGGGCAAGACAGAATAAGCATTCACAAAATAAAATCACGATAAAATAAGAACACACTCCCCTCGGAAAACTTAATTTGACTCCAGTTCAGTAAAGGAAAACGATCAAAAAATTATTAGAGACATAATAATAAGATATTGTCCATAATCATAATGTTTTAGAACCAATACGTCATAGCTAATATATGGAAATGAAGCTACAACAAATTTTGTTCAAATTTTGGAGTAACCAATGTTATTAGTGTTTAGAATGTTATTTATAAGCATTAATTCATTCATTAAGCCTTTTATCCATAACCAGGGTAGGGGGGTGCCCAACACTCATAGTGGAAAAGGTGGAGAAACATCCTGGACAGGTCATTAGACCAACACAGGGCAGACACACACACACAGACACACACACACACACACACACACACACACCTAGGGGCAGTTTCAGTTAATCCATCTGACGTCCATGTCTTTGGACTGTGGGAGGAAACAGACCCGCATCCACCCCAGAGTCGAAGCCAGGACCTTCTTATTGTGGGGCGATACCTAACCACTGCCCCTGGAACACCACTCTGAATCGAAAGTGTCCATTCAAAATTCTGTCTCAAATGATTTCCATTCCTTTTGACAAATTTCTCCAGATTTACTTGAATAGTGTTCATCTCAGATTCAGCAGGACAGGGCGCCCCATCTAAAGATTTTTGGGATTTTTTTTGTGTCTGCTGTTCCAGTTGATTTCCTCTCCCTGTGAGCAGTTTTATGTAGAATCATCATCACCACAGATGTGCTTTAGCATCACAGTAAATGAATGCTGTCCTTCGGGGGGACGTGTCCCCTCCCCCATTTCGCTCTATAAGTCAAACCGAAGATGAGCTGCTTTGCAGTGTTCTTTTATCAGGAGATGTTTTGAAGGTGCAGAAGAAGCGCTCTGTCGGTATGTGCGAAGCGTTCTCACTCTCTGGCTATTTTTCTCTCTCCCTCCTTCGCTGAATCATACTTTTAGCTGCTTTAGAAAAGCTAATAAAGGACAGCATTGTCTCTCTTCCCTCCTTGCCTTTGGCATCGGCTTGTCTAGATTGTCAGAGGGAAGCAGTGGAGTGTGAAATTAAGTTCAGAGACGGATGGGGGGCGAGAAAGAGAGAGAGAGAGAGAGAGAGAGAGAGAGCAAGAGAGAGAGAGAGAGAGAGAGAGAGAGAGGAGGGGGGTGCATGTTTGTTTTATTTATTCATATTGCATATAACGCTCACCTGCTGCTTTGAGCACGGACGGGGGGAGGTGTGTGTGTTTGTGTGTGTGAGTGTGTGTGTGTGTGTGTGTGTGAGAGAGAGAGAGAGAGAGACAGAGACAGAGACAGAGAGATAAATAGAGAGAGAGACTTACTGCAGGAAGTTTCACAGTAGATGAATGCCCCCCCACCAACATTCCTTTACTGTACAGATTAAAAAATAGAAATAAAAAATAACTCCACCCACACCTCCTGTTTCTCCTGAGCTTTTCCCCTTAGGTTGTGTTTAGCATCCTCAAACCCGACTGCTAAAACTCTTTCATCCCACATCCTACTCAACCCCGTGAACCGGCTACCGCTTCAGCGAGAGCTCCTCCATTCACTCTTTCCTAAACGCTCTTACTTTCCGCAGCAGGTTTCAGGCCTGTTGTCTCGAAAGCACCATTCAGATGGGATTAGTGGAGGTGGAGTGACGTCAGTACACCACAGCTCTTTAATGTTTATGCGTGATTCATTATGAGGACAAAACAAGTCCAAATATCGAATTTTATCCCAATTTACCCTCACAGTCAACTCAGCTGTCAGACACCAGATTAATCTAATTTTGGATTATTTTGGGTTTGTTTTATAGCACTGGATTAACATAGTCTGAGATGATTTCTATGCTTTGTTTTATAGCACTGGATTTATATGATGTGGGATTAGTTCTAAAGTTTTATAGTTTTAATGTTTTATAGTATGGGATTAATATACTCCGGGACGATTTCTATGGTTCATTTACTAGCACTGGGTTCATATTACCTGAGATTATTCTTTAGTTTGTTTTACAGCATGGGATTACTATAACCCGGGTTTTTTTCCACAGTTTATTTTATAGTTTGGGATCATAATACCCCGGGGTGATTTCTATGGTTCGTTTACTATTACCTGAGATTATTCTTTTGTTTGTTTTATAGCATGGGCTTAATATAATCAGAGATTATTTTGATGGTTGGTTTTATAACACAAGATTAATATAACCTGGGCTCATTTCTACAGTTTGTTTCCTAGCATGGGATTAATATGACCTGGGGTTATTTTTTTACGGTTTCTTTCAGAACATGGGATTAATATAACCTGGGGTTATTTCAACAGCTTGTTTTTTTTTTTTTTACATGGAATGAATATAATCAGAGGCTATTTCAATGGTTTGTTTTATATCACTAGATTGATATAAACTGGCATTATTCCTTGTTTCCTTGCCTGGGATTAATATAACCTGGGGGTTTGTTTTCTTGTAGAAAAAAAAGACTTTCATGGCAGATCCAGACCAGACTAAAATCACTGAAAAACACCAGCTAAAATTACATTACCCACCTCCCCCATTAACTTATTGTCTGAGTAGCACTTGGTCAGATATTTTGACTTGTGTTTATTTGTCTGATTAATGAATGTATTTATTGAGCTCTTTAGTGAATTATGGTTAAAGCTGATACTTCTACATATGCACCATAGAGTTACTGAGTAGAGCAGAGCAGATAAAGAGCAGAGCAGATATGGCATAAAAAATCCTGCATGAATAATAAATAAACACGACTCCAAAATGGTGGGATGCAAACAGTTACTTATTTACAGAACATCCGTTACTTACAGAACATCCAAGCCTGATAATGGATGTTATGAAGACAGTTGCTTATATGCAGAGCATCCATTATTATGTGCCAAATCCTCTGCAGGATGAAAGAGTTCAGGTGTATTCATTCATTTTCCTTTGTCCTTAGAAGTCAAAGTCTTCAAAGTCACCTGGTCAGGGGACAGAATTCTAATGCACCTGTCTGCAGGGCATCTGAAGACCAGCTAATACAATGTTCTTGCTCTCATGAGGACATCTGTGCTGCGTGGTGTTGATTTTATCGAGGCGTGTCAGCAGACTCGGAGAGGTCAGGACACGGTGATAAATGTACAAGAAGAAAATGATGTATGTTCAATCATTACCGGGTGAAACCGTTTTGGGACTAATGGGAATTCTCGCTGAACTTATGCAGTGTTCACAGATTAATGCGGCTGTTTATGAGAAAGAGATGCAGGCCTACAGATAAACAGGCATTCAAAGCCCCGCAATGAGCTGCACTGGTTTAACCCGGACTGTATTCCAACTGGTGAGCCGCGACATATGTGATATTCATTGATTGTGACTGTAGTGTGTGTAGTTTTAACAGTTTTACAGTAATAATATGGTGATATTCATCCGGTATAAATCTGCAGTTTATTAAAAGTGTACTAATTTCAATCCAGTGTGAATCCAAAGTGTGTGTTGTTTTTGTAGTCTGACAATAATAACTGTGTGTTGATTTTAATCCAGTATGAATCTGCAGTGTGTAGTTGTTACAATCTGAAAATAATAACTGCGGAGTAAATGTATAAAGTGAATTTGCTGTGCATGTAGTTTTTAAAGTCCAAAGGTAATAATCATGGCAGGTTTTAATCCAGTATGTGTCTGCAGTATGTGTGGTTTTTACAGTCTGACAGTAATAATTGTGAAGTGATTTGAATCCAGTATGAATCTGCACTGTGCGTAGTTTTTACAGTCCAACAGTAATAATCATGGAAGGGTTTTAATCCAGTCTGAGTCTTCAGTGTGTATAGTTTTTACAGTGACAGTGATACGGAGAGGGGAAACTAATCCAGTATGAATCGGCAATGTGCGTAATTTTTATAGGAACACTAATAATTGGGGGGGGGGGGTATTTGAATCCAGTATGAATCTGCAGTGTGTGTCCTTTTTTCAGGAGTTTTGACTGTAATAATTGTGGAGTGAAAGGTCTTCTGTGATTGGCTGAACCCAGAACTCTCTCACTAACGGCTTTCCAGACAAACCCACAGACAGAAAGACAGACAGACAGACAGAGACTGGCAGGCTGGGAGAAAATGGAAAAACATAAAGAGAAACGGACAAGGCTCATTATTAATAATCAATTATTCAAAATGTTAACACTACAAACAGGCCTAATGGGATGAAAGCTAGAGCTAGTTAGCATGTTGCCAATAACATTGTGCTATGTGGTTCCTATTAGCTTGAACAGGTTAGTAGCCATCCGTAGCATTGCTTCTTTTTTTTTTATTTTTATTCTCTTTTTAAATCATGTTTCCAGCATCTGTCACTAACAATCTGTGTATCAGGCCAGGGTAGCTGGTGGGTGTGAAACAGCCTGAGGGCATTACTTCAGGGTAGTTTTAGCTTGTTAGCTTTATCTGTATTATAATAGGGCTGCTACTGAACAGAGCTTTCACTGCAGCTGTTTCCAAACACAAAAAGCTCAGTCCTTGTGCTTAAACCCCAAAAAGTACACTTTGCTCATGGCTTTAACTGTTCAAGAGAGCACTGAAGATTCCACACTGACTTACAAGTGGTGCATTTTCTCCTTGTGGTGGTGTGGGTTTCCTCCGGGGTCTCTGGTTTCTCTCACAGTCCCAAGACAAGCGTGTCAGGTGACCTTGGGAATCTAAATTGACCGTAGGTGTGAGTGTGTGAGTAAATGGTGTGTGTGTGTGTGTGTGTGTGTGTGTGTGTGTGCACCCTGCGGTGTCCTGGCACCCCGCCCAGGGTGAGTCTCTCCCTCACACCCCTAGACCCTGGGATAGGCTCGAGGTACCCACGACCCTAGTAAGGAATAAGCAGTTACAGAAAAGGAATGAACGAATGAATTATTACATAGAGGTGACAGTGTTAGACCCCACTAATTAGCATGCTGTGATCCGTATGCCTGAATCAACACACTCCTCTCCTCCTCAGACTTGCTTATGTTGTTTCTGACCCTGTATGACTGTAATCTATAAGCATGGATCAAACTGACTACATTAACCACATAGCGGCCCTCAGGTACCATGTTTTAGCTGATTGACTACATTAAGTCTAAGAAAAGGTCAAAAAGGTCATAACAGTGTCTTAACGGTTTATTACCTTAATCTCACGATGAAGCACGTTCAGTCAGGTATGTTATGTTGATAAGAGTTTCTGGAATTAAAAAAGAAAAAGACATAACAACAGCTGTCTTCTTTTTAAAATTTTTTTTTAAAAAAGAATAATCGCACTGCCCCATGGGACGTAACTGACAAGGCCATTATGCACTTTTAAGCCTGTTGAATTCCTCAATGAACAAATACATTATTAACGTCACTTTAATGGAAGTGTCTTTTATTCATTTATGCCGCTAATGTCCTTTTTTTCCCCCTCGTGCTGTAACCAAAATGCCAGACAAACTAGCAAATGAGCAGATGGTAGCTTTGTTTTATTTTTTCTCTCCGTGTTTAGTCATTTGCTGAGGAGCCAAGGTGATTTACTGGCGTGATAATTCTCCAGTGTAAAACCTTCCTGCATTCTAATACGGTCAGTAAAAAAAAAAAAAATTAATATTAGTATGCCATAGCGGTCTGAAGGTAATGGATTATTACTCTTCTGCTCGGGCTCCTCTTCATGACCGTCCTTCTATATGTGTGTGTTTTTACATAAGGGTAATAAACAGTGAAAGAAGCGACAGATGTTAATTATTACCGCGTCCGTAAAGTGACACTAATTTGAAACTGTAATGTAAATGCTCATCAGTAACATGGCAACAAATGACTCGGTCCTATAAACAGTAAATATAGTAATAATAATAAAAAAGCAATTCCTGGCCCGGCATTAGCATTAGCATTAGCAGGAATGAACTACAGGCGTTACGTTACATTGCATTGTGCTCTCATTTGCACATATTAGCATTGTCTGACTGGCGTAAAGGAGTGAAGTGAATGTGGAGACATAAAGCCGCTCGTTAGTGTGCGCTGCCTTGGCTCAGGTGTTGTTTTGCTGTGTGTTTATGCTGTCGGACTCGGCGACCTCGTGACGCGGCCCCTCTTTCATCAATATTGACGAAGCCTGCGTTATGAATTTTAACACGTCGCTTTCAATCCATTCCAGCAGTCCAATATCCGTGCCCATTTGTTCCAACACGTCGCAGGCCCTCGTTCCCGTGTGTATGGGCTGACGGCCGCCCAGATACCAGGACGTGTTGCGCGGCGAGGCTTGTGGGTAAATGAGAGTGATTTCCTGCCAGGCTGTAGGGAGACACGCCACAGTCAGCACAGTCTGCACGGAGTTTCCATCCGATGTAGTGAGAGGGCCAAGCCTTGCGCCTGCCGTCCAAAACAGGAGCCTATTTTAACCGGCCAATTTCCCAGGCTATGCTCGGCCTGCGAGCCCAAGGCTGCAACAAGCGTGGAGCAGTCTCTCACACACACTGCGGTGTTGCCAAAAAAACTCTCACCAGAAATCAGTTTGCTTAGTATCGGTCAAAGACGCTAGACTGCGCAGTGATGGCATAACATTTACATTTAAATTTACGGCATTTAGCTGACACTCTTATCCAGAGCAACGTACATCAGTACTCAAGTAGTCCACAACTGGGGCGATCAGGAAGTCGTGGGTTCGATTCCCAAGACTGCTAGCGGCACCTCTGAGGTACACTGAGCAAGGTACCGTCCCCACACTCTGCTCCCCGGGCGCCCTGTTCCTGGCTGCCCCCTGCTTCACTTGGTGAATGGGTTAAATGCAGAGGAAGAATTTCGTGCTGTTCACACTGTGT
>JBBJLS010000082.1:845362-858276 GCA_037577275.1 Bryconaethiops microstoma | reverse complement strand
ATATATACATATAGGTAGATTTAGTGAAAGAAACTGTCACTTTTTTTCTGATCAGACTTTTGACTGTGTGATTTTTCAATTTAAACCTGTCTATACATATATATTATAGTATATCCTAGACAATATCCTGTACCAGATGAGATATTAGTTCTTTGAGGAAATTGACCTAATCTGACCACAAATACATTTTTGTAACAAATGTTGTGAGGCTAAACAATCTTTACAGCACATTAAACATATCCCACACATGAAAATGAATGCAGGTTGCGTGGCATGTAGTTTCAGTAGGAATTCATGATTGTATTGGAATTGTATTAGTATCACAGATTATTGCTTAAAAAAAGTAATATTTGAAATATTTGATATTTGACAATATTTAAAATGTCAAATATCAAATTTATCGCACTCTTAAAATACAGAAGGAGAGCAGAATGAAGTGCTATGGTGCTAAAATTTTCATTTTTCTGGGCACAGCATCAGCACATCAATAGACATCTGAAACTCGGCTTATTGTTCTGTGAGCTTTTCTCTATGGGAAAAATGAATATCTTTTTGAAAAACGCTGCTATTGCACCTTGTAGTACACAACCATTTGAGAAAAACAACACAGGAGAAAAATTGGAGGGAAATTGCTTTACAGAAATTTTCCTCCAAGTGTCTCTAGTTATTTGGAATAACGAGATCATTAAGGAGGTGGAATATGAATAATTCTGCATGCATTACTGTATTGCTGAACTGATGTTGTTAAAATTAATTAATTTATTTATTTTAACTTTCCTTATATTATATTATATTCTTATTTATTTTTATTAACTCTTTACCTAACTTGGCATTTGTGTGTGGACAGCAAAGAAAGAATTTCATTGCACAGAGAAAATGCTACTTTTTTTCTGTACATATGACAATAAACGCTTTCAGTCTTGAATCTTGAATCTTGAATGTGTTATGTAGGAAACAGAACAATCTAACAATCAGTTTGTGGCCTGTGTGCATAATGAAAAACAAAATTCTGCACAGAATATTGCATGACTATGCAAAAAGCAAGTCGAGATACTACAGTACATGTGCCACTCGATTCATTTGATCAGTTTGGAGCAACCAGTTTTGTGTTTTAGTGTAGTGATGAATGCATAGAATTTTGGTAAAAGCCACAAGCAGTAAAAAATGTTGCCTGAAAAACAGTTGTGTGTTGCTCCTTCTCTTAATTGTAATAAAATATTAACATAGAAAGTAGATTTTGTGGAAAACAGGGAAAGCACTAGGAACGCTAACGCGACCTTTCCCCTGTTAGTGTGTTTAGTGTAGATAATATAATACTACTAATAACAATAAAAGTAACGTTCTTTAATACTAAGTTAATTGTAGCTTAAGGCATATGACCCTGCACTTATAAGCTTGATATGCAACAGTGTAGCGAAAATACAAAAAATGATGTCTAACTCACTCAGGCTGCTGGATTGCTGGCCAGCATCAGCATATTTGAAAGAGCAGTGAAATGCAGAAGGGAATGTGCATATGGTTTTTTACAATGACTCTAATAGTGCTAAAACACCTGCTTCAAACGTGCTTCCAAGGCTGTGAAAATTCCAATCAAAAAATTCCATTGTAAACATAAAAATACCTTTTCAAATGCTGGGCGGGGGTTTTTGCAGGCCATACCGTTTGCGTTCTTAGTAACAGAGAACCTCTCTGGCTGATCCTACCAACCTTATGTTTGAGGGATCATTCTTAGTACAGAAAAGCTTTAGAAGCACCTTTAGAAGCAGCTTCGGAAGAGTAAAGCTTTAGAAGCACCTGCTTGTCATATTTTCCCCAAAGTGGAAACACAGCAAAAGTGTAAATACCAGGCAAATGTGGCAAATCTGAGAACATGAAAATAAAGTCCATGTTGCTGTGTAATCATTTTACATCGTAGCCACAGATCATATTACAGGTCCTCTGTTATAACCAGTAACGCTAATGTGTATTTTTCCCCTCCAGGAGAACCAGGCTCAGTCTAATCCACTGGGCTCAGGACTGGGCTACTTGGAACACATCTGCCAGCTTATCGAGAAGATTGGCCAGCTACAGGAGCACAACCTCAAACTGCAGAAGCAGATTTGCAGCCTACAGAAGGACAGGAAGATGATGAAGACTAAAGAAGTAGGTTCAAATGCATCACACTTATTTCTTTATTTGCTTATTGCTTTTATCTTTAGTTGCTTTATTTGCAACATTGCACTCAATAAGTTCCATAAAAATGCTGGGTGGGTGTCATCGCAGGCAAAACTATTTTAGTAACAGTGAAGCTCTTTTGCTCGGCCCATCTTAACAAACTTGTGTTTAAGGAATCATTCTGTGAACCAAAAACTTTGTGAAACACGGGATTTTTCATGTTAATTGTTGCTGAGACGTTGCTGTAGTTCTCTGCAGGACACCCCTGGCCTTTAAACTATGCTTTGTTGTGGTTCTCCACATGGTGCATGGTGCACCATCTATATCTCTGGATGAGAGATGATTTGCCCATGTTTCCTCTGTGTAAATCCAGCTGTTCTGAATGGACTTTAAGAGTGGGTTGATGTGCCAGATGAAAGTGTATTTAATAAACAGAACAGCTGGGTTCAACCTCTTCCAACCCCACCACACACACATGGGCCACACATTTCAGAACACCCCCGCAACAGAACACAGCTATTTAAAGTCGTAAACGAAATTATTCATACCCCTGGCAAATTTTGACTTAGTTACTTTTATTCAACAAGCCAGTTTCTTCTTGCTTGGAAATGACACAGGCGTCTCCCAGAAGATAATAAGATGATGTACAAGAGGCATCATTGTGGAAAAAAATATTTCTCAGCTTTTATTTACATTTGAACAAAAAGTGGCATGTCCAAACTTATTCATACTTTTTGCAAACTGTCACAGTCTATGAGAAAATGTGAGAAAGTTCTGTACCATTCCAAATAGTCCAAGCTGTTCTAAAGCTTCCTAATTTCTCTGATTCATTGAGAACAGCTGTTTTAATCAACTCAACAGGTGAAAAACAGCAGCTCTCTGCAGATGGTTTGTAGACAGTCATGGCTGAGACAAAGGAGCTCTCTGAGCCCGCTTGGCTTTTGAAAATGCTCATCTGAACAATGAAGACTTCTGCTCTTCTGTGTTATTGTCAGATGAAACAAAAATTAAATTGTGTGGCCACAATGATGCATCTGTCATTTGGCATAAAAAGGAGAAGCTTCAACCCTCAGAACACCATCCTCACTGTCAAACATGGTGGTGGGAACCTAATGCTATAGGGGGTGTTTTTCAGATAATGGACCAGGGAACCTAATCACAGTAAACGGCACCATTAGGCAGTCTGCAGAGAAACTTGGCTTTGGGCACCACTGGACATTTCAGCATGACAACGACTCAAAACACAGCAAAAGTGGTGAAGAAATGGTTAGCAGACAAAAACATGAACGTTTTTTGCCTTGAATCCCATTGAGAATCTGTGGAGGGAGCTAATGATCAGGGTGATGGTAAGGAGACCCTCCAACCTGAAAGAGTTGAAGCCCATCGCTAAAGATATCAGTGGAGACATGCAAAAAGCTGGTCAGCAATTATAGGAAGCGTTTGATTGCTGTAATAGCCAATAATGGCTTTTCTATTGATTATTGAGAAGGGTACGAATAATTTTGGACATGCCACTTTAATGCTGAGAAATATTTTTTTTCCACAATAACGCCTCTTGTACATTGTCTAATTATCTTCTGGGAGACGTCTGTGTCATTTCCAATCAAGAAGAAACTTGCTGGTTGAATAAAAGTAATTTTACGTCACAATTTGCCAGGGGTATGAATAATTCCGGGCTTGACTGTATATATATATATATATGTATGTATGTATGTATGTATGTATGTATCTTTGTAGCACCCCATGATGAGCAGAATGCCTTGATTTGACTTATTTGTGTGAAAAACTATTAGTGTATCAGTCTTGTTGGCTTACGTGATACCAGCGTTGTTCCAGAGATATCGTAACACACGGACCTCCTGCAGGGTCAGTAGGAAGGCGCTGAGGATGATGAAGCGAGCTGTCCAGTAATGAATATCCAGCCAATCCCACGCAAAGTCTGCCACCAGCGCATAGGGCAGGAGAAACAGTTTCACAAGAAACTCAACCCACTGCTTCCAGTCTGGAGTTTCCTGCTGAGAGAGAACGAGAGAGAGAGACATGTCAGTTTTTACAGGAATACAGAGAGTACAAGAGGACAACTGCACTCTTGTCTTTCCCATTTTTGAAGAGAAATGGGCGTCTGTGTCATGTCATAGAAAACACAGAAAATCATCGATTACACTTTAAAAAAGTAAAGAATAAATTACAAAAATTCTTCACTTACATTTTTACAGGAATTGTTAGGGGTGTCATTTTTATATATATACACATTTTATCCAGTTTGTTATAGAAGAACAATTTACCCTCAGAGTCCATTTGTATTGTCCATCATAAGAATTTACTTTTTAGACATAAGTTTCTTCTGAAATCAAGAATATCATGGGGAATCTGTCCTCTCTTTGCTGCTGAACTCTTCTGGGAAGACTTTAGACTATGGTTGGAACATTACTGTGAAGATTTGATCGTGTTCAGCCACAACTGTAGGTACTGTTGTTGAATGAATAATTCTAGAACATGGGGATTGGAACCATTATAGCAGCTGCAAATGGGGACCAGCTCCATGTTAAAGTCTATGTGTCTAAATGCAGTGTCATTAAAGTCCCCGTTGATGTAATGGTCAGACGTCCCAATACTTTTGTCCATATAATATAGACAAAAGTAAGGGGATGCGTGACCCCCGCGAAAACCAGCCGAGACACACACATACACACATCTTACCAGGTTCCTGAAGGGGAGCTCATCCTCAGACTTTTTTGTCCCAGGTGGACAGCTTATATGAATTAGGGGCAGGAAGGAATCGTGGTAGTCGAAGAAGTACATGTAGAGGATGGCGAGACGTGGAGAGTCGGTCAGGGCAACAAGGAAGAAGAGAGACTTCCCTTCATTTACTGCCTTTAGAAATCATTAATGGAAAGAATCACTTAACATATATTTAGGATTAAAACACAAACACACACACATGTATACAGTAAACCCCCGACTTTTGCAGCTGTTACGTTCCAAGAGCACCTGCCAATTGTGAAAACCCGTGAATTTGTGATGTGGTTAAAAAAAGCCTAAAAATGCCTATTTTTATATCGTAAACCCTAAATATGCCCCCAAACATGCTCCCAAAACACTTTAATTTCAATTTAAACTCAGCTTAATAAAATTAGAAAATGTAAAGGTAAACCCATATCCGTACTGTTCAGTGTACACTGTCTCCCGCAGTGCAGTGTAAATACAGTAATAAATTACATTAATTTACAGTAATAAAAATACAGGGCTTTAAGAAGAACAAAATGAAAAACACTCAAGACACTCCACGCAGGAAACTGTTCTGATGTGGGAATTGTGGACTGTAGGCGCCAGAGATGCGTCACAGGGCAGCAACCAATCAGCAGCAAGAATAAATAAATAACGCTTTCGGACTGGCTACTTTCAAACCTCCCGCCTCTGAGTACGGGGGTATTTCACCGTCCCAAGATGCACTTTCTTTGTGTACTCTGGACAGTACCAAAAAAAGTATACAGTTATATTTTATATGTAAATGTAGCTGAATTAACGTTAATTTTTATGTTACAAAATTAGTAAGATATATTTTTCTTAATAATTTAGCACTAAAATGCACAAAATATTAATGGCTACGAAAAAAAGCCAAAAAATGCGGAGGATGTCTGCGGTTTCTGCAAATTTGTGTGGGTTTCCACAAACAATTAATAGTACTAGGAATGACTGAAGGCGTGAATGCTAAACCGAATTAGCGGGGGGTTACTATACATATATGCAGTGTATATATATAGTAATGCTGGGCAACGACTACATTTTTAATGCGATTAATTGCATTGTTATACACAAAGTTCAGTAATGAATTCAAAAGTAATGTATTGTGCACTTTTATTTTAAAAGTACTGCTATATGAGCAAAAGAGCAATAACATTTGGTTTGCAAACACTTTAAACAAATAAGAAGCTGTTTAACAGCAGTTTCCCTTTATAACACAGTTACACAGCTACAGTTCAAATATTTCTGTAAATCTCAACATAAACATTAATGTAATCAAATCATATATAAAAACAAAGCTGCAGGACATTCACATATTATCTAGTTTGTTATAGAAAAACAAGTTACCCTCAGAGTCCAGAGCATGGGGAGCAGAACCATTATAGCTTTATAACCATTAAAAATCCCTCAACCCCCAAACTGTTGTACACAGTTTAGTTCACTTTTTTCCTCGCTCAGAGAGAGAGAAAATAGTACTGAAAGTGACCACAGCATCAGCTGAAGTGTTCTCATGTGTTTTAAAGGGTGCTTCCCTGCCCAAACTGAAAGTGGGACTGATCATACGGCTGCGCAGTAGCGTCATCTGGCACAGAGTCTGTGTGAGGTGCAGACGGCAACGGTTTGTTTATTTTCCATTTTGGGTATCAGCTCAGACCGAAAGTGTGATGGGTTCTGAAATGCCTTCACTCTTCTCGGAAAGTGGCACCAAAGATCAGAAGGCCAAGCCCACAGGTTCTGGCTTGTTTTTTGAAGTCATATGGTTATACTCCCATTCCTTTTATTACTATAACCCCTTACTCAGAGGGGAACCCTCAGGGCCTTCTAGGCCAAAACAATCATGCCTGTAATGTTTAGTTCATTCATATTTAATAGATTTATGTTTGCATTTAAATTTACATAAAGTTTTGCAGCATTACTCTTATTGCATTATTTTGTTTTAAAGTAATATTGTCGAATATAGATTTTTGCTTTCTGGTATCTAGATAAACAAGCTGTGTCAGACCAAACGGCAACACACAGTAATAGAGTAGGAACAGTGAAATCAATCACATTAAAATCAATCACACAGTGGGTGACACCAGTTTCGTGAAAGAAATTCTGGACGTTTTAAACACGTCACTGACTTTAAATACACCAGTGACGAACAGCAGCAATTCTATGACAGGAGACTTTACTGAAGGAGTCACTGTAGAAATGCTGCACACAAACTTACAAATATGTTTATGCATATGTTACCACTTTGAAAATTTTTTTTTAAGTCTTTCCCAGGCTTTGGAAGGCTTTGTTTAATCTGGATCAGCCGAAAATGTCACACTCTGCCTTGTCTTGCCCCTTTTCTGCTTTGTTTTCCTCTGTGCCATGTGGCTTTTTGTTTTGGTTCTCAGCTCATCCTTAGTCCTTCCCATCAATCAGTGTATTCACCTGTATCTAGTTTATGTCTCAGACCCTTTCCCAGGTGTTCCCTGTTCTGAACCAGTATATTTGTCCACGCCTGTGTGTTAATTCTTGTTGGCCATCCGTAACCCTTCACATGTCCCTGGTATTGTATTGCTGTTGTCCCATCTTGCCTCCCACACAGGGAAATTACAAAAAAGTGTTAAAGTGCAGTGTCATGCTACCCTCTGGGACACTAGCAAAAATTAGCATTATTGTAGAAGTGTGTTTTTGCCTTGTTTATTTATTTATTTGCTTTCATCACATTACTGTTTTAATGTTTATGGCCTGAGCTGAAGGCTTCACTCCAACAGCCACAGTCAACCACTTGCCTTTACTTTATACTGATGTTTATAAGTCAGTGAAAACATTTAAACGTGATTATCCGTGGTGTTGCAACCTTCCATTAAATCAAATGACCAAGGGCATATACACTAATCACAAAAAGTTCAGGATATTCGGCTTTCGGGTGAAATGCCAGGATGAACCTAAAATGCACTACATTTACGGCATTTATCAGATGCTTTTATCCAAAGCGACTGCCATTCCCTAACTACAGGGGGCAGTCTCCCTGGAGCAACTAAGGGTCTTGCTCAGGAACCCAGTGGTGGTGCTGGAGGTAGTATTCGAACCCATGACCTCTTGGTCCAGAGGCAAGTATCCTACCACTAGGTCACCACCACCCCTATAACCTTTGTGACCTTCCCTAAACGTTTGAATACACATGTTCAACTGTTCAATGTTTCAGTACTTTTTACACAACTTCCTCTCTGACAAGGAGCTTAACAGCAAAATTCACTGCAGGTGTTTGATCCATGAATAGAACAATACATTTCCTGGTTCAATCAGAATGAGTATCTAAACAGTCCTCCTCATCATGCTGTTCACATTCTGACATCATGAAACCAAGACGACACTTAACAATTGATCAACAGTATCTGTTCTCAGACGGAAGTGGCCACTTAGCTTAGAGTGTCACAGAATGTCATCAGCAGGTTGCAACAGAGATACAGAGACTGGAAGAGTCACAGAAAGGCATAGAAGTGGACGTCCTTTGGCCACATCCCACACTGATGACAGCTTCATTGCGAACAGTTCCCTGTGGAACCGGATGATGAATGCCACTCAACTCCAGGCACATTTAAGGGAGGTGAGAGGCGCCCAAGTGTCACGTCAGACCATTCGAAACCGCTTACATCAGCGTGGTCTGCGTGCTAGATGACCTTCAAGGGTACCTGACCACATGTCTTGCATGGGCCAGGGAGCATTTATGCTGGATGAGGGACCAGTGGGCCTCAGTGCTGTTCTCTGATGAAAGTTAATAATGTTGGAGACGTCAAGGAAAGCAATATGCATCAGCCACTGTTGTCACCAGATGAGCCTTTGGTGGTGTTGGTGTTACAGTGTGGGGCAGGTGTGTCTAGTCAATACAGAACTGCCCTACACTGTGAATGGTACAGTGACAAGCCCACACTACCTGAATAACATCATTAATCCAGCCATGGTGACCCTGCATGAACAACACAGGTCTAATTTCATCTTCATGGACGACAACGCTCCAGCTCATCGAGGTCGCATCATTAGGGACCGGCTGCTGGAGACTGAGGTACCTCGAATGGACTGGCCTGCACTTTCTCCAGACCTGAATCCCATAGAAAACCTATGAGATCAGCTGAGTCGCCATGTAGAGGCTCGTAACTCTGTACCCCAGAACCTCAATGACCTGAAGGCCGCCCTTCAAGAAGAGTGGGATGCCGCGCCTCAGCGGCCAATAAGTCCACTTGTGAGCAGCATGAGACGTCGTTGTCAAGCTGTAATTGATGCTCATGGGCACGTGACACGTTACTGAGACATTGACATTTTTTATTGTGGTATACTCACCACTGTAGTTGACTTTTGTTTCCATAAATTGCTTGAGATGAGGAAATCACCACTGCATGTTTCTACTTAAATGCCCTACTTTAAAGACATAATATCACTGTAGTGTGAACATTTTCCGTTTTCCATAAATTTGACCCAAAAGCCAAATATCCCTAACGTTTTGTGAGTAGTGTATATTGGGCCATAGGTTTTGCACGTAACACGGGTTATGTTTTATTTTTTCTTCCAAATGTTAAATTCAGCAAATGAACCGCATATTAAAATGTGCAGAAGGACTACAGTAAGGGGGTGGAAAATTCTCAAAAAACTTGTACTTCAAAGCATACATTTTTATTTCTTACTCTCCATTTTCATTTAGTACTGGTCACCTGATCTTCAGATGATTTTCCTCTTCTCCTTTTTCTTCTTCTTCTTATTATGTAATCAAAACATCTAATCAAAGTAATATTTGTATTAAATAAAATTGGCCATAAATATTCTATTTATTATATTATATGTGTTTTCTAATTTTCCCTGTGTTGAGGGAATTTATCCTCTGTGTCGCCACCTGTTTAGGTTGCCAATAATTATGTGGCTCATTATAATTGTATACACAGTGAGTATCATTATGTGGTTTACATTTTATTTTAATGAATACACATACATAGTTTTGGTATCAAAAACCTATAAAAATGAGACTTTTCTCTTATTTAACCACAGACGCAGTTTTTTATGACCTTTTGGACCTTTTTTGTTAATAATCAGGGCTTGACATAATTTTTTTTGCTGTAGTACTCTAATGAGTATCTACGTGAATGAACTGGTACGCACCGAAATTACCATGGCCGTTGGAACCATTATAGCACTTTATAGCACTTTTCTATAAATTCGCGGGGGTTACATTCCAAGAGCACCCGCAAATTGTGAAAAACCACAAATTAGTGACGTGGTAAAAAAAAAAAAAAGCCTAAACATGTCTATTTTTATAGTCTAAATGCTAAATATGCCGCCAAATATGCTCCCAAAACACTTAATTTCATTTTAAACTCAGCTTAATACATTATCCTTAAAGAAAATGTAAAGGTAAACCAGTATCCGTACTGTAAAGTTTACACTGAACTCCAGTCTCCCGTAGTGCTAGAATGTAAATACCGATGTTACCCCTGTATGGACTGTACTGTAATTCATACATGTGCGTTTTCTTTTGTATGTGCTGTCGTTTTCTTTGGTATAAGCAGGTAAATACAGTAATAAATTAATTTAATTTACAGTAATAAAAATACAGGGCTTTAAGAAGAAGAAAATGAAAAACATGAGAACACTCAGGAAACTGTACTGATGCGGGAATGCTGGACTGCAGCTACCAGAGATGCGTCACAGGGCAGCAGCAAATATACGGGTTGCTTTGTGTTCTCGTGACAGTACTAAAAAATATAGTTATATTTTATATAGAAATTTAGCTGAATTTATGTTAATATTTGTTACAAAATTAGCAAATTATATATAAATATAAAATGCATGAAAATTAAATATTGCCACGAAAAAAGCTTTAAAATATGCGGAGGATATTTGCGTCTTCTGCCAATTTGTGAAGGTTTCCGTGAACAATTCTTAGTTCGGTTCTAAGAAAAAATACATTATAGCATTTTTAAAAATCATTTGTTTCGTTCCCCCAACATTAAAAGTGCCTCCAGCGCCCCTGCACCTCACTATCCATGTCATCCTCTTTGCCAGCTTTCATGTTTTTCAAAAAGCGGATGGCTAAAATGTTGAGCCCCCACATACTACACACTTTTAATCACGAAGTTTTTTTAAAGTACGAAGTTACTCAAAGTATTTAAGCTTTTGCGCCATGAAGACTGAAAACTGCCACGCATTTGACTGTTTATCCTGTGTACTTGTGTACCACTTATGTCAACCCCTGTTAATAAGTTAAGAAACGAGCTGCATATTTGGAACTGATTATGTCAGATCAACAAAGAACACCTTCTGCAGTGTGATCTCCAGTTTTAACATCTTTTTAAGTTGCTGTATGAATGTATTTCTTTATTTATTGAGATGATTCCTATGGATTAGAGCTCACAGAGCTTATTTAACCGAATGAAGCATATTTATCACAGTTATGACTGTAGCTGATCACCATTAGAAGCAGACCAGGAGCATCTTTCCGTGTCCTCAACCCTGTAGGATCAGAATGATGCTGCTTAACTTGAGCGCTAAGGTGGGAAGAATTGTGCGAGAGAATAGAAAATCTGACAGTTTCAAGCATATTAATATTCCCTTTCTCTCGGGTTCCTAGGAGACACATGGGGGAGGGGAGGGAAGGAGCAAGCCCACTTTAAATGTGTCAGGGTATTTTGTTCGAGTATTTCTCACATTTCCAAAAATAGCAAAAGGATTTACATTCAGTTAGAGTTTAATTCGAGCCCTGTTTGTGATATCCCGCAGTGCAGGAGTGTGTGACAGTCACGTTTGCGTTAATATTCTGAACCTGAACGTGGGCGCCAGTCATCCCACCTTAGGGTTTAAGTTTAATCCTCCAACACGTGAACCCAAACAGCAGCATAAACCGAAGGAGATTCACCTGCAATCTGCCTGCACTGAGAGCAGCAGCCCTGTTAGTAAACTGCAGGCCGGATTGTTCCTCAGGGTGGTCAGGCGATGCACCATCAAAGGAGGAAAGGGAGGGAGTTTTTCTGTTCCAGACAGTTAGCCTCTTAATGTCTTAATCCAATCAGCATAATTCATATTTGTGGAGTACTACCCCTTTTGGGAAAATCGCTCAGATTGCTCTGATAGGCCATTTTTTAAACTGCAGGCAATTTCTATGGGTTCCAGGTGGGCTTGCACTAATATATTTTCATCATATGTAACTGGTATAGGGATTGCCAGGGCAGCCAGCTGTTATTTTGCCATGTAGTGGTTATCGATGGTATTGCTAGTTGAGGTGACCGGAAAAAAACAACAAAAAAGGTAGCAGGCTGATAATTTACCAATTGTATTGGTCATCCTAGCCATCATTGCAACAATTGCCCCAGGAGCCACCACAGGCAAAATTATTCAAACCTCACAACTAACATATAAGTGGTGAGAAATGATACAGATATGTTCAGGTTTAATACAATTCTCGTCCTCCTTCTGCAGAGCTCTTTTCACAAAATTTCACCCTTAAAATCGCAACCTCTAGAATTTATGAGCTCCATCTTTAATGTCCAAGTGCTGCCAAAAAAGTCACACAGTTGCTCCAGAATCATCAGCATGATTGATGAGCAAACAAGAAGTTTATTGATATACTGTGGAATAAGCAAGTGTGTATGTAATGATCCAATATGGTAACAAATGTTCGATTTAAAAAGAATTCTTAGCTGGTAGAGTGGGTTCACAACTTTACCAGAACTTTGGCTGAAAGCTCAAAAAAGGTAAAGTTTGTGAGTGTTTTCTTCAAACAGATAAAGTAGATCATACAACATCTGACTGAGTGGTAGCAAAGTGTTCCCTTTCAGCAGCTGAAAATGAAACATCCTGGTGTAGATTCTGGTGTAGAGCAGAAGAATGCTGGTAGTGATCTAGCAAACCGAACTACAGCAAGTTCCTGACTGACATTTCTGAACTTAATATATCAAGAAAAATACAAAACATACAGAATGATCTATCTATCTATCTATCTATCTATCTATCTATCTATCTATCTATCTATCTATCTATCTATCTATCTATCTATC
>JBBJLS010000082.1:826577-845262 GCA_037577275.1 Bryconaethiops microstoma | reverse complement strand
GTTTAAGAAACAGATGTAGACGACTTAAGCACTGATGTACGTCGCTCTGGATAAGAGCGTCAGCTAAATGCCATAAATGTAAATGTAAAACTAAAGCAGCAGAATTTGGACTCCCGAAGTGTCTTTGTGGATCGACTCCTGAATAAAGTGGGGGGAAAACTGTAAATCTGATTCTTTTTCATTTTACTGCTCCATACGTTCGCCTGGTCATCTTGCAGAGATTTCAAATGGCTGGCTTTCTGACCTCATCGACAAACTGAGCGTAGTGTTTGAAATATCAGTGGGCTAGATTCTCTCCTGAGGCTCAGGACTGCTTGGCTTTTTCTTAATTTTTCCCTCCTGTGGATACTGTGCCAGTGCTAAAATTGATTAGCGATGCCTGAGCATCAGTTACATCAGCACTTCTCAGCAGGCGAAATGACTGTGAGCTAATGCATCTACTGTACGTGCTCCAACTTCAGCAGGAGTTATTACACCTACACTCCAGTCAAATGCACTTCAGCTGTTGGCTTACAGACTCTATAGCCAGACTAAAATATTGTTAAACCCACTGTACCGCTGTAAACACTTTCAGCTTCGGACATTAACTTGCATTAACCTGGCTGCAGTATTTATTTTAGTGAGCTCCAAATAGGCTAGCAGAACATGAGCCACATAACAATCTAATCCAGTGGGACTGGCATGTGTTAATCAGAATCAGAAAACTTATCCCGGAGGAAATTGTTTGAATCAGTCAATCGCTATATTATGCCTGATTCACTTCTATTCTTTATCTGTACGCTTTGTTTCTTTTACTTTATGGATGTTACACAACAGTGGCAGTGAAGCATGTTAAGATAAAATAACCCTTTATTTGTCCCATAGGTGGGAAATTTGCATTGTTACAGCGGCGAAGTGGACAGAAGAAAGTAGAAGCAGCATAACCATTAGATTAAAAACTATACAACACAATAGTACAATAAAAGTATGTTATACAAGTAATTCAAAACTAAATGTGTATGTGTGTGATCACCACTGTATAGAAATCAGTCTATAGGTTTCTCTACATTAAGCCATTTTGCACTAAAACCCACCCTGAATGATCTGTTTACATCTCCAACCACTGAGTTGTCTAGAAATTAGGATCTGCCTGCACTGCTGATGAACGCTCATTTGTAAGTTAAATGGCAGAGATGTCGGTCTTAAAATAGACAGAATTGATGGAAAATAGTTAAAATGTCTTGATGAATCTCTTTATGAAAAAAAGCACCGTACATTTTACCCACAACCCCCCCCAGATATCGCCTCTGTTCCGATGAGTCACTGTGTGGATTTTATAAATGCAGTATCATCTTTAAAGTTGTGGTTAAAAATGGCTTTGATTAGCCTTGACTCTTCTAGTGAATTTTTTTTCCCTATTCTTAAATTTTTTTCTCTTTTGTTCCATTTCAATTTGTGCGTTGTCATGTAACGTGATTGAGGGGCGAGTTGTCTTAGCGTATTGTTGGGCTCGAGTGTTTACCTTCTAAATAAATCGATTCAGAGAGAGAGGGAGAGTGAGTGTGCCTGCAGAAAAGGTAGAAAGGAAGAAGCGTTGAGAATAGAAAAGGAAAAGTAGCAAAAAAAGATGAATCGGAATGAGAGAAATGGGGAAGAAATGGAAAGATGAAGGGGACAAAGGGAAAAAGGAGGCAAGACTTCTAGAAAATGAGAGGAAAATGAAGACAATATACTTGAAGGCAAGAGGTAGATAAGGAAAGCAGAAAAAGGATGAAGGAAGGAGAGTAAAAGATGGGAGGATAGACAGTGAGAGTTGGAGAAACTGCAGTTGTGTTGTGCAGAGCTGTCATAGAACTGGGTTATCTTACTGTTAGAGGCCCTTTTTAAAAAAATTTTTTCCCCTCTGTTTCTGAGAATGTAAGCCTGAGGTTCTGTCTGTCATTTAGCCTCGGCTCTCACCACTTTCATTCTTACTGTGCTGTTAGACTCCATATTCTGCTTTTCTCTATGAGGTACACTTACAAAGTTTAGTTTTAACTTTACAGCAAAAACCGTTCAATTTTACATTTTCTAATCTCGCTTAGTCTGCTGAAATAACATGGACTCTTGTTGACTGTCTTTATGATGGTATATAAATGACCTTGTTCTGATTTGCTTGATTGAACTTGATTGACGGATGGAGGCTGCAGTGCCCTCCTAGTGGGTCTTCGAGCTTGCATAAGACGCTTAAAGCTGGTTCAGAATGCAGCAGCTCCAAGCCAAACGTTCGCATGTCACCCCACTGTTGGTTGACCTACACTGGCTACCCATGGCTTCCTAAATTAAATTAGTCACTGACTCTTTCCTACAGAGTGACATCTGGGTCTGCACTCACCTACCTTAACCCTATAATTCAGCTTTATGTTCCTACTTGCTCCCTCACTCCTCCAGGCAACATCGTCTGGCTCTACCATCCCTACACACAGTGTAATCCCGGTTCAGACTGGTTTCGTTCCTGGTTCTCCGTTGGTGGAATGAGCTCCCTAAGGCTACCAGAACAGCAGAATCCCTCTTTAGCTTCAAAAAACAGTTCAGAAAGCATCTCATCATCTAATGCATTATCCATCTATGTTGCAGTACTCCTACATAAATGAATGTAATGTATTGAAACTACCAGTGATTCCTGATACTACTGTATCAGGAATCACTGGTAGTTTCCATTAGTCCTCGATTTCATAGCAAGAGCGGCTGAGTATACCAAGAACAAAGTCTGATAGCACAGCTTCTCTGGACTATTGCCAGATCATCTGATGTGCTTGGAGAATGTCGTGGATATCATTTAACACGATCCTCAGTCTGTTAATTGAGGGCAACTGGTGGCCTAGTGGTTAGGGAGTTGCCCCTGTGATCAGAAGGTTGTAGGTATGAATCCCAGGACTGCCAATGTCACCACTGAGGACCTTTGATCAAGGTACTGTTGGTGGCAGCCCACTACTTCCTTGGTGAACGGGTTAAACGCAGAGAAAGAATTTCACACTGTGTGCCGTTTACGTTTGACCAATGGACAGTTTACACACTGCTTTTTGTGTTTAAATGGTGTGGGTTTATTTTTTTGTTTTAAATGTTTTTATATTAATTTATTTGGTTTGATGTGTCTGACTTTTTGTTCTGAGCAAAACTCGTCTGTTGTCAAATATTTGATCGTCTGCTTTGTTAGAATTAAAGCCTGTAGCAGCATCGGCCCTTTGCGTGCAGGATTGGACTCTTGTTCTAGGTTGAGATTTTCCTTGTGCTGTCATACAGACACACATCCCAAATGTAATATTCTGGTATTTTGTATGTAGATCCAGTTTGACAGCCATAGCTGAGTAGCAAATGGCAGCGCGGAGAAGCTGTTAACCCGAGTGTTGGGTCTGTAGGCGTAAGATCATTTGGCAATCCTTTCTTAGATTATTTTTGCCTTGCAGCTTGTTTTAACACCCATGGTGATGGTGAGAAGTGTGACAGTTTTCAAGCTTTTTGATTTGAATCACACAGGTTTTAACCCTAAATGCACCATATCCTTCTGTTATATAGTGATTGAACAGTAACCATTCATGAGTGAGTGTCTCAGACTGTTACCAAGATTTGACTCCTAATCGATAAGCAATGCTTATTTAATTCCTTCAGGGTAGGAAATAACTTTTTTTAAGTACAGACTAAAATTAGGCATTTTAAACAGGAAATATTCAGAATAGCACTTAAGAATATTAGGCAATTTAAAGTCAAAACACTAGATCTACATTAGGTGTAATGATTCCCAAAACTCTAGTTATATATGGGCTGGCTCCAATGATTCAAATATTTAAGTGTTCATTTATGTTGGTATTTGTTTCTAGTCTTTAACCTTTTTAGACCCCAATATCACGGTCTAGTCCCTTCTACAGACTTCAACCATTTCAACTATCATAAGATTGCAAATCACTTGATGTGTGTAGATGTATAATGGCGTGTGAAGGTGCGTAGATGTATAAAGGTGTGTAGCTGGATGATGGTGTATGTGAAGGTGTGTAGCTGGATGATGGTATATGTGAAGGGGTGTAGATGGGCGACTGCACGTGCATGTAGACTGGACGTATAAGAGAAGAGGTGTAGATGGCGCGTGAGAGGGAGAAGAGGTGTAGATGGTAGACGGCGCGTGTGAGGGAGGAGGAGTAGATGGGTGACGGTGCGTGTGAGGGAGCAGAGGTGTAGATGGGCACCAGCGCGTGTGAGGAAGCAGAGGTGTAGATGGGCAACGGCGCGCTTGAGGGAGAAGAGGTGTAGATGGGCGACGGCGCGTGTGAAGGGGTTGGTATAGGAAAAATGAAACATCAGCCTGTGCTGGTGCTGCACTAGCCAGATGCCTTGCGCTCGTTCTTTTAATGTGTGGAGTTCATTTGTTTTGTCTCCATGCGGTTTGGATTTTGCACGCATTGATAAAGGTCATTTCATGCTATGTTTTGATGGGCTGGTCAGTAGGCATAAGATGTAGCAGCTCACACACTGATGGTGGTTCTAAATTTTTGACTTTGTAGGAAAATAATCATGGGTAGTCTTTGGTCACTGTGACGATGGCCTTCTTTGAACCTCTCACAGTACAATATAGGATGACCGTTTAGGAACCACAACAAATCGTGAAAATTTCTATTGTCATCTTCCAGCTGAGACAGTTGAAAATGTAATTCAATGTAGATTATAAATATAATTGTAATTATTATGCAAAATACAATAAAAAAAATACAATGAGTACCGAGCATAAAATGTAAAGAATTATAGAACCAGGACAAAATGGCATTTATCTGAAGGACATGTTGGGTAATCCAGGTAACACTGGATCAAGATTTAACTTGCACAACCACAACCTCCAGCGATTTGCAGACGTTGTTAATTTGCCCCACCTGTATGTTTCCTGCTTCAAATCTGAGCGAGTTATTAGAGCGTTGGAGTTGCACAGTGTTTGATATTCTTTGCTCTTCCATTGTGTTCTCGCAGTGCTTGACTGTAATCCACTGGGACAGGGCTTAGTAGCGCATCACAAGTCTGAGACGGGCACATTTTCCTGCGACATCTAAATATAGAATATAGGCCTGCTGCAAACTTGTCTCTGTTACAGAAGATCCAAAACAAATCAGGAAAAATTCAGCACGGCCTCTCCCAAACAAAATGTGGTGCACTAATCGATATCAGCTTTCACAATATTGATGTAAGTGAAATATGCAAATGTTCATTATAGCCAGTGATTTTTCACTGTGTGCTGTGAGCATCCTGACCAATCACAGATGTTTAAGTGTCTTTTATGCAACAAAGCTTTTGGTTAATAATCCGGGAGTTGTAAATATTGTAAAATAATGGGTTGTAACTATAGTAAATATAAGGACTAAATAGCTAGTTGTAAATGTAGTGAATAATTGCAGATAATATTAATTAAATAATTAAACAACTAGAATTGTAAATAATATATAGTAAATATAATTAAAATAACTAGAGATCTCACCCGGAGTGTTACCAGAATCATCCATTTCTCTAGAAAATTTCTTACATGCATCGGACAAAGAGAGTTGAGTCAATACCTGAAACTGATATTTGATATTTTACTGAGGTTCTGGAATAGCAGAATGTTTAACGAGTATTGGATTATTGTGCTAAAATCTTTTTCACCTTCCCGTGTTTACCTTCTAATGTTCTCATAACTCCAGGTAGATTTAGTCCCTTTTCTCCACAAGTGACTGTCTACATTCAGTATTCAAGCCTCTAGCAAGTACTGTGGGGTAGTGGAATATTTAAAACAATTTAAACTTAATACTTTCAGTACTTTTTAACTGAGAAAAAGGGGGGGAAATGGATTGGAAAAGGAAGGTCTGTTCCGTCTTTATTCATGACATGATCATGATTGTCCATATTGTACACGAAGTCCAAACCGGAGCCTTTTACTAGCTGTTCATAGACCTCAACTAGAGCATTTCTACAACACAGGAAAGTTAAAAGTAAATGTTCTTACAAGTAGGACATGCCAGTCACCATGAAAAGGTTATGTGGGTGCCTCGTTCATGCCTGCACATTTTTATTTTTTTTAATGAGTACTACTTTGTGATCTGTGAATTGTACTGTTTTGGCTTTTCAGGAAGCAGGAGTTTTAAAACATTCAGTGTATTTGTGTAACCTTGCATTTAAATTAGTAATCTGATTTAATATTCATTTTTCCTTTCCTAACTGGAGTGTATGGCTTTATGTATGTCTGCTGTGAATGGACACCTTATAGAGCTACATTTAGAGTTTGGTAATGTAGTTTTTTCTGTCTGTCTTTTGTCTCTCCTTTCTCTTTTTCTTGTCTTTTTCCCTATTTTCCTTCTGCTTGTCTTTTCTGTCTCGTTTGTCTTTCTTTCTGGCTTTTCTTTCTTTTATTTATTTCTGCCTGTCTTTTCTGTCATTGTCTTTCTGGAAGAAAGCCCTGATTCTGAGCAATATTTAATTAAGAGGTGAGAAGAGAAAGCAGAGTGAGCTGACTGTCCCGGTTTAATTCGCATGAATAACTGACTTATCAAATTGTTTTTGCAGCCCTAGTAAATGGACATGTTGTGGCTTGCTGGTGTAACCTAACTGCAAACCTAGACGCAATGTGTTCTCTATGGTAACTGGTCATTTTTATTAATACAAAGTTGGTGTTTGATTTGAAACACTGGCTCAAGAGAGGGGTGCGTACCATATAGTGTGAGAATGTACGGTCCAGTGCCTGAATTGAGGCACAAGCTATTAAATGAGCACCCTGTCAGTCAAATGGATTTAATCTGACTAGGACTGCAAGAATTAATCCATGTTAATTTAATGATTAATTTGTTGGAGCTACACTATATGAACAAAAGTATTGGGACGGCTGACTATTACACCAACAGGGACTTTAATGACATTTGCTTTCAAATACTTTAATATGACTGTTAGATTGAAAGGACTGGCTCGCAATCTCGGTTGCAGTTCATCCCTAAGGTGTTGGATGGAGTTGAGGTCAAGTTCTTCCACGCTGAACTCCTCCAACAATGTCTTTATGGACCTTGCTTTGTGCACTGGGACACAGTCATGCTGGAATAGCAAAAGTTGGAAGCATGGTGTTTAGAACATTTTGGAATGTTGAAGCATTAATGTTGTCCTTCACTGGAAATAAGGGGCCTAGCACAAAACCTAAAAAAAAAGTGTGTCCCAATACTTTTGTCCATGTAGTATGTGAAATATGTAATATGGAAGCGCTTCACAATAAATTTAAGCAAAGTGTTAGCAGGAGTTTGTGGAACCACAGCTGTGAGAAGCATAAACGTGCGTTATTGTTGGCCCGAATTAAAACCAGTTTTTATGTGTTGGTTTCAAACTTTTGTAAAATGGATCTAGCATGGAAGCATAAAAACACATTGGAGCCGTAGGTGAAGGAACTCAACAGCAGGGTGAGGAACTAGAGTTTAGTTGAAGTGAGGAATCGCTTTTCCCAGCAGCTAGTACTTGTGTGTCGTTCACAATCCAACTTGAATATTTACTATTGTCTGACGAGTGTATTTAGCTAGCTGGTAAATGTCTGCTAACATTTACTGGTGTGGGGTGGGGGGGGGTGTTAATTACTGTGGAAACGCTCTACCTCTAGTGCGTGATCTGTTTAAGTCTTTTAATGCTTTTTTAAAAAGTTTGTTTTTTCCCCATGTTTATAATTCATTGTTTTAACGACTCTGGTCTGTTAAAGCAGCATGTTTTTGTATTAAAAGGTCAAGATCTCTTGCACATATTGTATAGCACACATTTAGTTCTATTGTGTTAATTCTATGAATTTGGAATAATTAAAAAAAAAAAACTTTAGAAATCTGTTACCTCAATATTCTGAAAAATAATTAACAGAATTTATCAAGAAAGTTTATTTACTGCCCTAAATCTGACTTGTTAATATGGATTGATATATTTGTGACACTGTTCCATCAATTCTTACCAGCAGAAACACCGGCCTCCTATGTATATCATGCCTGTATGTCATTTGTTTCTTTTTTAATGTAACTATGCCAAATTAGTGATAGACTAGCACAGAGAAATGTAACCTGGATGCTGAATTTAAATATTGGGAGTGTTTGCTCCAATGAAATTTCCAGAATCTTTCTGCTTGTTGACATTTTACCTATAAACACTTTGCTTCCTTCAGAATAAGCGGGTTGCTCAAGAGCTGTTGGGTATTTGCTAATATTCCCTTAACATGTAAAACTGTTAAGCTTTTATTTATGGTTAGCACATTTTTCATGTTCTCATAACTCCTGACTAGGATTATACTATTGGAATATAGGTTTTAACAATATTACTGCAGCAGCTTTTAATGTTCGATTCAATATTTTATACATTTAAAAATGTGTTGGCATTTGAGCTTTATTGATCTTTAAGGTTGAAATATACCCCACAGTCCCCAATAGAAACCGCATAGGCGGAAACAGCATAATCACATTTACTGATTGGCGGGGATAAAGCTTATTACATTAGCACCACAGCTCCTGTAATAACTGAAATAAAGCACAGAGGAAGGGAACAGTAGGAAAAAAAGAGTATCTGACAGGTTTCAGCCAAAAATGACATTTTAGCATCTTTACCAGGCTGAAGATGGCTGGTCCCTGCCAGCTTGTTTTTCCTTTGCTCTGTGTTTATTTGGGTACTTTTTGTTGTGACTGAATATGGGCCAATATTGTTACTTGCCATTCAATTTAAAGGTGAAATTAAATGGGGAGAGGAGTGAAGCAAGCACCCAAGCACTGCAGCGCCTTTTTTTTTTTTTCTTTTTTTTTTTCTTGTGCCTTGCTTAGCATTTTGTCTGGCTCGCAGTCAGTTTTTATTTATTTATTTTCTCCCTTCCTAGAGCTGCGTTGAGCATTTTCATAGGCAAAAAGCTGCAGCCTCTGTGGAGTAAAATCAGAGATGGTGAATTGGATCGATTTGCCCCCTCACATGATCTGTCAGACTTGATTAAAGCTGAAAGGCTGGCATAAAAAACAGTTCCAAGAAATATCATGTGCTGCTTAAGTACTTCTAGGATGCCCATAGTGCCTGTGTGTGTGTGTTCGTTAGTTAAAATTGTTCGGGTAGGTTGCTTCCCCTACATTCTTGTTTTCTTTAGTGTTAATTATGGACCTTCCCATTAAAATGAATGGTAGCCGGTATTATTCTATATATCAAAACGTTTGGCTCAGTGTGGTATCTCTTTTTTGCCATTTTAAGTTGCCGTGGCAATGCTATTTGCCAACAAAAATGGCAGAAATTCCATAGAGAATGAATGGGGCTCACCTTTCAGGTTGGACACGCTTCATCTGAAACCCGCTATACTTCATGTGATACCTCCGACACACAGTGACCAGCTCTCGTCTTTTCCTTGCTTATAGCTCATTCGTTGGCCCCCCCCCTCCCCCCCCGTTACTTAATTTTTGACCCCATTTTAATGAATACAGTTTCAGGAAATGGAACTTTCAGTCCCCATACAGTGACCAAACGAAGTGAAAATTCAAATGAAATCTCAAGCCACGTCCCCCCCACATATCCAAGCCCTGCACTCGCCTTTTCCTTTTTGTTGCATCCCCTTTTGCTCAGTACACTTCCTTTACATTTTTGGTCACATTTGAATGAGTGGAGTTCTGCTCATTAATACTTAACCATACATCCACAAAACATCATATGACACAGACTGGCCACTTAATTAGGAGCACCAGCTCATCCAGGGCGTGCACAGCAGGCCCATCTCAAATTTCTTCAGGAGTTTTCTCTAGTCTTATGGCTATCAATTTATATTAACATCTGTTGATGATTGAATTCGGAATTGGCTAAACAATAATGGACTAAACAGCAGGAATAACTGGAAAATCTTATAAAAGATTTCAATAAACATGCACATATTTGAGCAAGAAGTGTATATGCTTGAGCAGGTTTTGAGTACAAATTGCCTGAGGTGACCTAGTGGAGATTTTTATGAAGATTAAAAGCGCTTATAGCTGTCTGGAGCACACACACCGACCGTGTGTTTACCTGGTTCTGTGAAAAATTAACTACAACTTTTGTGCTTTCTCCAAAATCTGCTGTCCCAGTTTTCCCAGCCTGTGACCTCCCCTATATTTATGCACATGTTTATTGATGGGAGAGAATATTTTGACTTCGTAATTTAACTTTGTGTTGCCCTAAAGCACCATTTATGATTTTGGCTGCTTCTCCAGCAGTATAGATATTTTTGTGTTCAAAGCCTTACTATATAAACATATCCTACTTTTTTGCCCCCCCCCTCTCCTTCTCGAGACCCACTTGTGTGGTTTTATGTATTAAAAACAGTCAATTACTTTTACAAATGAGATTTTTCCAGCTTTTCCTTATGCCTTAGAATCCAGCAGCCCTGGGTTTTATCCATTGGGCCTTTTAAGACTGACGTTATGTAAATGAGATTTTGAGCATTCGTCTTTATTCAAAAAGCTGGCCTGAAACCCTTTCGCTTAAATGCGAATGGGTGCAACTGGATTGATGTATGTCGATGGGTAGGGTAAATCTGTTGTTTAAAATTGACGTCACAAGATTCATTTTTGCAGCTTCCATATGTGGACTTTATTTGCTGATGAGTACACAGGATGTTATTTTAACTTTATAGTGTATATGCGACAAATTCATTTTTAAAAGATAAGGAAAATGTTTTAGCTAGGTATAGAATAAATTATGCGTCGGTCCCTTCCTGTCTGCATGGCTCTATCCCAGTTCTAAGAAAGAAATCTCCCCCTTACCCCCCCTCCAGCCCATCCAACCCCACCCCCTATGATGTGATCTGCTCTGACTGTTTGACGTGTGTGTCGCTGTCAAATCTCTAACACGGTGTGCTCTCTCTGTGTCCACATTGCAGACGGCATCTCCAAACTAACATGGCAGTCAGGCTGTGTGATGTGGCTTCTCTGCTTAGAAGTGGCTCGTGGGCGGCAGAGCCTTGGACTGGGGTCTGTGGGATTTTTATTTATTTCTCTAATGCTTGCACACGCTATATGTCCAAAAAAGACCCTTTGTACCGAATGAATTCAGCTGCTTTTAAGGTGCACCGACTGCTGACACAGGTACGCAACGTTGCAGGCACACACAGCTTGAATAATCTCCCCAGCACTGGGTTGTGACATTTTCTGGAGTGATGAAACTCCATCCGATACATTCAGGACAAGTTGGAGGAACTGATCATCTAACATCAGTTCCTGACTTAAGTTCCAGTGTCTAGTGTAAAGCCTTTCTGGAAGACTAGATTGTTACTGCAGTAAAAAAAAAAAAGTGAGATTTTCTCGCAGTAAAACTTCTACTAGTTTTGGACATATAGTGTATGTTTTCTCTTATGTAATTTTATTCATGGCAAAGGTTATGGCAAGTTTCTGTGGTGCTCGGAGGCATGGTCTGATTTGCTTCCTATAACAAAACAAGTAAGCTATGAGGGACGTTCAGAAATGTTCCACACTTTCTTTAAAACTCAATTTTAGAATTTCAAAAACAAATGACATCACTTTCCATAGTCACCTACCTTTGCGATGTAGTTTTCCAGCGTCGTACCAACTTGCTAATGCCATCAGCAAAAATAACCACTGATAGGCTGCTGCTTTCATGTCACATGAGCATCTATTTCCCCTCTTAAAGCTTCTTTAAGCTCCAAAAAGTTGGAAATCAGATGGCGCACATCCAATTATTACTCTTCCAGCCTTTACCGGTTCCAACCAAAATAAAGTGCTGAAACGTTTTGAACGTTCCTCATTTATACAATAACTACATATAACTATAGAGAGGTATAGTGTTAAAGTAGGTCTCCACCCACATGTTCTTTCGTAGATACTGTTGCTGGGTTGGACAAGCTTTTACAGAGCACCCGAAAAATCACATTAATCCCAATGAGAAACTGAGCCAATCAATTGTTGAGTAACTAATTTGAGTCACTTATGTTCACACTGTTAAAATAGCTCAGGTGGTCTTTAAGTAAATGGTGCCATGATGGTTAATTTGTTATAGCTTTCAAACTGTCTTTCTTTTAGCTACAGCGTTAAACATTGATCTGAAGTTTTCTATGGTTTGCTTATTTGGTCAAATGGCTCTCCTTTCTACTGAGCTTGTCCTGCACAGCAGCACCTGCTCTGGAAGCATATTTGAGCGTAGAGTCTGGATTGTAAATCTCATTCCTAAGATTACTCCTCAGTCAATATGCTATGTACTGAATGTTACGTAGCGAACACCGAATGAGTTACAGAAATGAACGAACAATTCCCAATACAGCTCAGGTATCAGACCCTTACGTGGAGGGTGTTATCAGTAAAGGTTTTTAAAACTGTCTCTAGAATCAGCCTCCTCCTTTTGAAACTCAGCAGTACTGGTAGCTTTTAGCATTCAGTTTAAGAGCTCTGTTTAAAGTACAGCCTGAAAACAGACCGCAATTATCTGAATGCAAAAGCTATTTTAATTGCAAAGCAGATTCCTATGGCGGCCATGTTGATCATTTCAGGTCTTGAGTGTGTGGATGGTTTAAAAAAAAAAAAAAAAAAGGCAGTAAATTTAGTAATGGGGTTGATTTTAATTGGTTGGAACTTGCCTGCAGTGTGATTAGCAATTCTTGTGTGTAGTGCAGGAAAGCTCTGGTGCTGGACTATTAATGCAAATGGGTTGTTTTACAGAAGTAGTTCTGTTGAATGGTTAAGGCTTTGAGCAAAACTAATTATTTTAGATGCGAAGAATTGCTGTCATTCAGTTGGAATCTGTTTGTGCTGAAAAGTTTAGACACAGTTTGACCCCTTTTATCTAGTTAAGCACAGGATGGGGTTTGTGATGGTGGTTAAAACCTTTGCAGGCCCGCATACAATAGAACAAATGCATCTTTAAATAAATCCTTTAAACTTGACAAAATTGACCATTGTTTTTTCTGTATCCCAGTTTTATGAACTCCAGGTATTGTGCATTATGTAGTTAGGAATTAAACTGTAGGCCAGAGTCATTTTGTGAGGCTGCAGAGCCTTTGCGTTTAAGGTTGGCCTTTTTTTAAATGCCATTTTAATTGATGGAGGTTTTATTTATAATTTAACTCCTACTGCAGGATTTGGTGAGATTAACGGAATGTCATCATTGATCCTTGTGGCTAAATGGCTAATTAGTGATTTTGCTGTTACTTTGAGATGGCTGTGTGCTTTTTTTAAATTTTTTATAAAGGAAATGCTCAACATTGTCATGGCTTTAACTGGAGTATCAGAGCAGGGGGGCACTCTGGGAGGCTTTTAATGACGCAATTATTAGCTACATTGATCTTTTTTCTTTAGGATTAATCAGCTTGTTTATAGCTTCAGGTAATCTCTTGATGAGAACGAAAGAGAAATTCCTGTGTCTTGCTGTACTTGGTAAAAGTAAATCATGGTGAAAACCTACAAAAATATGTTAATGTCTTTGTCTAATCTTCCATAAAGTGCAACTTAACCTGGAAAATTACAGATGATCACATGGGAACCCATAAAAAAGAAGGGGGGCAGATCAGTAAAGCATGTTACATGTAGGGAGAATTTGCTTTCAGGTCAGTGTGGGGGCCAGTTAGGATTTTAAATAATTCTATTATAAATACACTGCTATATGGGCTACATTCTGTGGCGCAGGCAGCACCTACAGGTGAAATTGCACATGATGGCACATAATGACATTGAGTCAGTGTTTTTCTGACTTTTTTTTTTTCTTTTCCCTTTCGGATTCTTTAGCAGGTAATTGCTGCCATGGAAACACAGCTATCGAACGGGCCGACCTGCAACAACACAAGCAATGGGCCCGCTCCCATCTCCAACAATTGCACCTCACCCGTGGAGTCCACTGGCATGGAGGACAGTAAAACCAACCTCATAGTGAACTACCTTCCCCAGAACATGACCCAGGAGGAGCTAAAGAGCCTTTTCGGCAGCATCGGCGAGATCGAATCCTGCAAATTGGTACGAGACAAAATCACTGGTGAGTGATCCCTCGTTCTCTCTACTGTGTTTAAACACCTTGCTCAGATTTATACAAGTTTGATTCACCTTTAAGTATCAGAATTGCCCTGTTCTCAGAGGTGATATTTTCCTGTCTGTAGAGTTCTGATTTTCTAGAAAGTGTTTTTACAGTGCTAGCAATGACTTATGATATACTTTGGTTTAAAGTACCTTCCCTCAAAATGTCTTCAGAAGGCTTTATGGTGTAAAGAAGGCTTTATGGTGTTTAACCCTTAGTATGCGGATCTGTGCCAGGAGCACAGCAAATGGTAAATTATCACACGGCAAAACAGCTCCTTATATGGAAGTTCCCCCGGTTTGTGTTAATGCTTGAGGTGTTCCTATGTCATGCAGAACCAAAGTTACTGTAATTTTAAAAAAAAACAAAAAAAAAAACCTAGTAATAACCGCTACTTTTGGTTTTAAAAATGACATAATGCGCAACAGCCTACAGAAAAAACACGATCTTTGAATCCATACGAAGTTTCAGGCTGGTCTCCATCCGCAGAGGGAGGGGTTCCGGAGAGCGGTCGAGAGAAAACGCAGCAAATGGGGAGCGTGTAGGAGAACAAACACCGGATTTAGACTGTTACACCGTTTTTGTTGAAGTCAGATTTTGATACACTTTTTATGGGTTTTATGGGTTAATGGAGTAATCCACAACCCTTTGGCTTTCAAAAATGCTGTGTATGGTGTGACTTCTTAAAAGGGATTGTAACAAATTACAGGAAACATATCTACATATTTTGAAAGTGTTGAGTAAACTGTTTTGATTTTGGGACGGAAATCAAAATCTGTATTGTAATATTTGGACAAGCATTTTTACTGTGATACTGGTGAACATTAGTACTATATATTAGAATTTAGTCTCTTCAATTAAAAAAAGAGTTAAATCATTTAAATGTGTTTTTATTCATTCATGCATCTTTTTCTTTTTTAGTGTATATCTCCAGAGAAAGACGTTTAGAGTTTTAATGACAAGTATGACAAACAATTCCCCAGCAGTAGAGGCTGCATTGAGTTCAGTATGTATTTGCTAGAATATGGGTCTAATTTCCTAAATGATAATGGGCTCAGTGTTTTCTCAACCTGAACTAAGTTTAAGAAATAAGGGCCAGGCTTCTCATTGTTTTACATTTATTTCAGCAAGAATGCTTAAGGAGGCTATGCTTAATACTCTGGAAACCTGTGTTAGTGTTTTTAAGCAGTAATTTCATACAAAATTATCATACAAACGTGAATATTTTACACTGTGTTCCCTGGGACTTAAAATCTGGTGGCCTAATGCAAGCAGTGGATATATCCATAAAAAAGCATTAATATTGAAACTGCTTCTGAAGTTAGCTTGACACTGGCCTACATGGAAGCAGCTTACCATGATGTTGCGTAATGTTTGTTTTGGGATGGTTTTTATAGTAGAAGAAATTGTGGGGAAGCCAGATTTAAATACTGAACTTTGCTGAAAAGGGGCATTCTCTTCGTTCCTCTCCGTGACATGGCCACATGTACTTTATTCGCAGAACAGCAAATGGCTTAATTAATTTTATTTTACTTTGTTTGCAAACATCGCAAAACAGCAGCCTAGTTTGTGGTCTTTGTTTTGATTATTTTCTCATTTCCTTTATGCCTTCCTACTAATCTAATGAAGAAATGCTCCAAGGCCTCATTAAAGCCCATTGGATGAATTCACAGCCGCTGCTTTCATCAGCCCGGCTGCTTCGAATAGCATCAGAACAGAAACCTGTTTTTATAATAATCTTCCCTGCTGATACGTTGGGGGGATGATGGGCAATTCGACATTCTTCTCCAGTCTGTATTTTTAATTTGCCTACATTTACTTTAATTTAGCGAGCACATTTGTACAAAGTCACTTATGAAGCAAATCAAGTATTGTACCTGCTTGAAATTAGCCTAGTCTGTATTGACCTGTGGGGTTTTGGGAATGAAGTGACAATGCTTAATAGTTGCAGTGGTGGGAATATGTTTGTGTAATTATGTTGATATGTAGTGTTGATGAATTTTCCTATATAGAAGAGTAGAATAAATTGAGGATCGCTTCCCCCAATAATTTGTGCACCTGTGCTTTATGAAAGATATCAGTGAAGTTATAGCCCTTAATTTGGTTACTTTCGGAGAGCTGAATTTTATGACCACTGCTGTTATTGGCCGTGTCAATAGAGGGGTGTGATTTCAGGAGAATATGAAATAGCGAAACATTTTTGCTAAAGAAAATCACAAGTATGTGCCAGTTGAGCATATCACCACCGATGAGACGCTAAATTCCTACTCCTTTTTTTAAATGAGGATTTTAGTGTTGAGGACGAGCTAGATTAGAATCCAATCAGAAAACTTTATTGATCCCAGAGGAAACTGCTTATGACACAGAGGCACAGACCATATAAAATATAAAGTCTAAATAAATCTGTAGGGGGGAAAACCCTCAATGAAAATACACTGTGATATATACACATACTGGGTATAAACACTAAGTGAAAGTGAAATGTAACGACAGGCGTATACTATTGCACGTAGTAGAGATCAGTAGTACAAGTAATATTGACAAGTATTGATATTGCACATAAAGTGATTCAGCACCCATTTAGAAAATGTCACATGATACTGCGCATGGTAAGACAACTGCACATAAGATGTTGCACATAATGTTTTAGCATCTGATAAGAACTTTGCACCTATTCCCCAATGTAGCAAAATAATGGTATTTATTTAAACCTGGTAAGAAATTACACAAGAGGCAACAGGCAGATTAGTAATGTTCTTTACTAAAAGAGTTATCGTCCAAACTGCAACTTTAATGATTTGCCTCGAAAACCCAGACTCTGTATGTTCCTGTAGCCTGTTAAGTTTAGCTAAGTGGTCAACAACATACTTCAGTGAAGACAGAATATGGTCCCGTTCCCCCACAGGGAGACTAGTGTCAACAAAGAGTCTGCCGAATCAGTTGCTAATAAGTTTGTTTGCGATATGACATTCTGTTGCTGTTTTGCACCCTCATATCTGTCAGGTCAGTGCGTAAAACGAGAGCTGTGGCAGAGAGAAATGAGCACTTGGATGTGATTGTTTTGTAGGATGTTCAGTCAACATGAGGCAGAAAATACAGTAAAACAGAATACATCTCAGTTTTTTAGATATAGTGAAAACTAGTATGTAAATTAAGGCTGCTACTCTTAATTATACAGGTATTCTGGTCATCTAGAGATTTTATTGTTTCAACCATTTTGAACCTTTTGCGATGATCATACCCATGCATCCAAAGGCATCACACACACTGAGGTTAATGTATTTATATTTTAGAGGTGGGGTAAAAGTCATAATGTTTTGTTGGCAATTTATGAGGGGTGGGGGAGAGAGACGGACAAGGATTTGATTAAAAGAACACAAACGAACAAGCTTACCTCTTTTTGTGCTCAGGTTTACTTTCACGTGTTTACGCATTAAGTATCGTACTTTGTAGTTATGCAGCAGTGGTTTCTCATATATGCACAGCCTATGTACGTTTTTTTCTTTGAGTTATCCATGATTTATTTTAATATTTCGAATACAGCCATAGCTCAGCAGCTCACTGTAAATATTGCTGTTAGCAAGTGATTGTACGTTTGTCTCCTATAGCCTTATGTTAAATCTTCTGTGCTCCACATTCTTAAAGTCCAATTAGTGCATTGGGGCAACTTCTAGAGTAGAGTCAGTGATGCGTGAGAGGTGGTTTTAGCTGAGCAAAATGTTCTCATTATATGCTTTTTTCTAAGTGAGTGCTATTATGAAACTTCCCCGCCAGCAAACCAGATTGGCTCACTTTTAAAGAGCTATTTAATTGTTAAATATCACTGGTTTTGAGATTTGCTTATTCTAATGCTCTCTCTCCCTCATCATGCCACTAGCTGCTCTTCTGTGGCATGGTAACCCTAAGGGGGTCAACTCAGCAGAATCCCAACTGGCTCAGTAGGAGTCTCAGTAGAAGAGGTTGAATGTGGTGGTAGTTTAAAGTGGGGCCGTCAATACGTGTTTGAATTAAGGCTGCACAAATCACATTGCTTTTTTGCATTACTGATAGGACAAGACTATAAAATGCAAATTATTTCCCTTTAGCCAGTGTTTTACTGTGCAGTGTGAGTAGGGATGCCCCTTTTCTCCTTTCTGAAAGACCTAATTCTGAAGAATATGATGCAAAGTACTGATGTTGATCTAAACTAACTAATCTGTGGGTGCCTGTACATCTCGATATTTGTCCTCTTTTTGAATTGATTTAGGTGAAAGCAGTGCTTCTACTGCAAAAATAACATTCCAATCTTGTATTCACAACGTGGTAGTCGGTGGTATTTTGATTGTGCAGAGCAGTTCAAACAAAACTGGCTACTATTAAAGGTAAACCCATGACGTGTATACATAAGCACACTGCGACTTCTGTGTTTGAGAAAAACGGAGCTAAATGTACAATGAGAGTTGTGTAGCAGGGGAGTGGGAGGATTTTCTCAAGCACCAAAAATTGATTTCCATGTTTATAATTTGAGAGCATCAGGGAGCTGCTTTGAAGAAAACATGTTTCATTCGAATTAAGCAGCAGTAGCCTTCTTGTGTGATACGTCCTTGCCCTGAACTCAGTAGAAGCAAGCCTTGCGATGTCTTTTACAGAAGTAGAATGCACAGAAAGATAAGGAACTGTGGTGTTTTTAGTTGAGGGTCATCACACACACACACAC
>JBBJLS010000082.1:791230-826477 GCA_037577275.1 Bryconaethiops microstoma | reverse complement strand
CAAGAATGGAGTCATAAGTTTTATTTTTTAACTGCACTCAAAGATGTACTTAAAAGAAACTTTCATTGCACTGTTACAAGCTGTTCCAAGTTTGGGATACCGAGTCCCGAGAAAACATGGTATTAATATCCATCTGAACTGTGAATCATTATGACCCTACTTTTCTCTTCATCACTGTACCTTGACTGTGTGTCAGTTCTAAACTGTTAGTCTTCAATTTAACTGCAGCACCAGAGTCTCACCATGTATTATCAGTGCACAAACTAAGACAAGTAAGAGACTTAAGGTCATTAGCTGTAATTCCAAAATCAGGTCAGTAAGTATTTCCTTTTGTTTGTAATATTATTCATTCCTAGTTTGGTAGGTAGCGTAGGAGTTGTAATTTTACATTATAACGCCTGTGAGCATTGAACACCTTAGTTTTTATTTAATCCAACGGTTCATAAAGAGCAAGTGATGGCCTTGATGAATTTCTTTTCATTTTCTTCTCATTGGACTGAGAGGAATTTCGTATATTCATGAAAGTCAGTTTTTTTCCCCTGACTTTTCTGTACTCTGGAATATACAATGATTAGCCACAACATTTAAAATCACCTGTCATATCAGCAGGTGAACAGTCAGACATTGAAGTTGATGTGATTCGCACAAGAGCTGTTGGGGACTGTGGGAAATGTAGGACTGTACACATCAGATTGGAGCCACAGAGAATGCACTTCTTCCACTTTCTGTACTTTTTATCCTGACTAGTTAACTTTCTTACAGGCATGTCAGTTCGCATGGGATTAATATAACATGAAATTATTTCTAAGGAGCCAAAATTCTTCTGCATACTCGAGCACTCAATGCAGCATCTATGTATAAATCAGACTGATGTCAGAATATTCCAGTAGAGAATTGTGATTAGCCTTTTCTTTCACCCCATTGATTTCACAGAATCTAAAGACCTGTACAAGTCTAGAACAAGTCCAAACTCGATTTGAACACTTCACAACCATGCCTAACCAAATCTGAACCAGCTGTGCACATCAGCAAAAGTTTCTTGCCTCCCTTTAAACATTTTCAAGACTGTTTGTGTGCATCATTTGTCCCTTTATTTCTAGCAGATGCTAGCGTGTGTTCTTCAGCAGCAGTGTCCCTTCTGTTCTCACTGATGAGATTCATTTTGTAAACCAAGGTTGCTAGTGTGCAAGAAGTCAGTTCATCTTCATTGCTTACATAACCGCTTGCCTGCATAACTGCTGTTTCAAGGCTCCCCCCCCCCACAAGACCTAGATGCTGTCTCCTTACTCTAAGCTTCTGTGTCTCTTTTGCTTTTTCTTACATTTTATTTTTGGCATTTGTTTCTATAAAAGTTCTTTTAAATCTCGCCGACCCTTTTGTCTGTATTTCTGTCCCTGAATGTTTTAAATTCTCCCAGTGTGCATTATTTAACTTGAGTTCCGGCTCCAAAAGCTGAAGACTTGTTTGCTATTTTCTTCGCCTTTCCCTCACTCATTTTATGATGGCCCTGCCCCTTTCACAACTTCTGCAGTCCATTGTTATAACACGCCCCTCTTTAGATCCTCCACTCGCCTTCATTGCAGCACGTATAACTGGGGAGCCAATTACGGCAAAGGCAGATGCTCGGAGTTTCTCTCTCAGGCATGAATTCGGAAGGAAATTTGTATTCCTAAAGGCTAATTGGAGCTTTGCCTGTTGTTCTGGCAGAAAGTTGCAAACTGATGGAGTAAGGGTATTTTAAGAGTGTACAGATGAGAAATGTAGGCCAGTGTTGAATTGCGATATATGTATGTAAATACATGCTAGTGATTTCATAAACATTCACAAAACATTGATATCTAATTAAATCTTATCTGGATTAGCATTTCAGAGAAATCGACCACAAATGCATTCTTTCTCACTGGGCATTTTTAGACTAAGTTTAGTATATTTATTTTGTATGTGTACAAAAGATCAGAATTTTTTTTTTTTGTCATGTAATTGAACTAATGTTAGCATGGTATAGTTGCCATAGTTTCAATCCTTTCATAGTTTTAATTGCCTACAATAACACTTCAGCTAAGCAACTGTTGGACTGGCTTGTCCAACCTTTGTCAAAGAATGCATTTGTGGGCCCTCAACACAGCTCTGGGATCTGCCCATAAATGTTTTTATATCAACTATTGTCTGGCAGACTTTGCAGAAAAGAAGAAAAATCTCATTCAGGCTAAAGAGAAACACTTTTTGTGAAAGCTTAAATTCACATCAGACCGCTACAGTGTTTCTCACTATATCCAGTTCTTGGTTTAAAATGCAATTACCAAGCTTTTTTTTATTGCAATAGTGTACGCGTATACTGGTATAAAAAAAACCCAAAAACAAACCCATAACATTCAGGACATGTCTAAATCACAAATTATTTTTTATATATACTGGCATGTACATAGTTGTATGCTGCATAGGGTAAGTTTTTTCTGATACAAACTTGGTCTTAGGACATACTTGGTAGTCATAGTGGTCTGCGAGTACTGGTTATGATACAGTACTGAAATTGTTACCCTCAAAGCAGTCTCTAATTGTGTTTCGTACCGGTAGCAGCTGAGAAGCAAGGTGAGCGGAAGTTTCTGAACTGTTGGTGGTACTGGCGTGGGATGGAACTAGCGGGGCTCCAGTGATGAGTCACCAAAAAAAAAAAAAACCCAACTTGTTTTCGATTTAGTATTTGGTTTTAGACCGCATTCAAAATTTCACAGTAATAACCTGTTAAAATATTCTATGCCCTCATTGTGTTTCTATCATGGTTTGTATGGTTTGAAAAACTGCTACAAAAGCAGTTGAGAAATGGATTACTCTCAGGGTTTTTGGTGTGTTTGTAAAACCATCATTAAACATTGGGGATATGTGCTCCTGAGCTGGAGTGAGCAGTGGGCTTGCTATGACTCATACTGTCAACGGGATATTTTTATTTCTTTTACATAGAAAAATAGTTACTTGAAATAGAGTGGGATTGGAGGTGGGCTGTCTTACTTAAAGGAGGCATATTATGCAAAAGTCACTTTAGTTATAATAGGTCTATGGGCTATACAAAACATGTTCGTGAAGTTCTTTGCACAAAATTGCTCTGAGATCTCACCAGTTTCAGTCCCTTTCAAAATAAGCCGTTTAAGGACCTCTGTCACTTTTATGCAAATAAGCTGTTGCTGGCCATGCCCCACCCAACCCATGCTTATTCTGCGCGTTTAACACACGTGAAAGAGGCGCTATCCAGCCCTGTATGTTCGACCCAGAGTCTGACCCAGAGCAAGAACACAACACTTTGTGTGACTTGCCTTTGTCTGTAGCTGTACCACTCTGCGTCTTATCCATGCTCGAAAAATCAGCAGACAAAAATGGCAGCTAGTGGTTGGGCGCCTAACAGATGAGGGGTGGTTTTATGCAAATTTCCCCATTATTGCGTCACAATGGGGGGGGGCCGTCCAAACTGCTCGTAGAAGCATATGATTCCTGACACATCTTTCAATTGACTCTCAGGAAACGGATGGATGGATTTTTTTTTTTTTTTTTTTTTTTCTTTCTTCGTGCTCTGAGTGTTTATAGGAGCAGTAGAGACCCAAATGGTAATACAAAAGGGTGCAAAAAAGGAGTTTTGCAGAATGTCCCCTTTAAATAACATCAGCTATTTAAGGCCTATAACGTTCAAGACAAAGAAGTCCTCCATTAGTTTAGTTAAGTATTTAATGAGAACTCGTTTTACCTTTATTATAGTTGTTTACACATCCTCTACACACATCCTCTTTTGCCATGTTAACATGTAGGAGGTGGATAAAGTTAAGGTAGTTGTTTGTTTTTCAAAATGTCAGCATATAAAATCCAGCAGATAAACAAGCATTTAACATTAATGTTCAGAAGTAATTGTGCATTAAAATGTTCTCATGATCAGTCGTTTGACCAGGGATGCCCAATCATTTGCATTCAGCTGTATGTGATGGTTGCTGTCATGAAAACTGTAAAAGCTAAGGCTTCACAGTATTGGTCGAATCCAACATTAGGATTTTGCCAAAAGAACCAAAGTAGAACTTTTGGGTGATATCATTTAATAAATGCCCCCCATGCGTCTTTAAGTGTTTGTGTTCTGTTCAAAGAATGTCTTAAAAATCCAGCAGGATTTGTTCTGGCTGGTCTGGTGTTTTGTTCTCAACATTTACACTCAAAACAATACTGTGTAAGTCTGCCAAATGTAAGCAGGCCTACTTAGGAGTTGTATCTCCAAACGATCTGAAGCACCCACTCTGAATGTAATAACCTTCCTTGTAGCTTATGGACTTCGTTATTTGCACTGGGGATCTTTTGCTACACTAAAAGTGAATTAATGATGTACTGGATTGAAGTAAAACTGAACACGTTTCGGTTGGATGGCAAATGACGAAACCAGTCACGATGTAGGTCTAGGTGTATAATGGACAACTTCAGTTTGGCAGATTTCTTTAAAACGCATGTTTTGAGCTGCTTCAAATGCTGCTTTTTTTTTTTTTTTTTTTTTAAAGCCCGGTATACGTTGTATGATTTTAGGCTATCCCAGACATATGACAATTGTGATTTCTTTGGTCGTGGCTCCTAGACGGAGGTCCTACGTTGCACTGTGAGAGAGGGTCAGAGATGCCTGTCGTCAGGGCGACCAGCGATGTCCTACGATTTTCTGACCACCATTTAGGACAATCATCTCAATGTGCTGCTACGACCTGTGTCTACTGATCAGCCAGTCAAAATGCAGCAAGAAATGACGTTTTCATCAGCTCAACTGTATGCACGCCATTGTACATCTACACACCTTCATACACATCACTGTACATCTATACACACGTCGTACCGAAGTTTATTAGATCCATGTCAGGTGTGAATTGTAATCTTCAACTTGCTGAATTGCAGAGAAGAGGGCTTTAGACCCCGACAGTCATGCGTTAAAGGCTTATTACTGTATAAATAAAACGTTTTTGCTGTGCTCCACTCAGTTTCCAAAATACCTTTGATTGCAGGATCGCTTTCAAAACTGTATCTACTCAAGAGCAGGATTTCCAGCATTGCTCTTTTTGGCAGAATTGATTCGACAGTGAGTCTGATACGGCATCGGTCTGAAATCGCACTGTCTGCGGTGATCATTAGACGAGTTTCTTCAGCGGAGGTGGCTCTGGTGAACTTGACCCACAGAGCTTGGCGTCAGCTTCTCCACAACGTGGGCGGCGGTGGAAATTGCATCGCTAGCATGTGGTGGAAGGGAGTGGGTGTCAATCTTTTATTTTATTTATTTTACTTCAAGATTGAAATTATTCAGGGGACCACATTGATCTTCATTGCTCAGCTCAAGGGCCTGATGAGTCATGCCAACAGTTTGGTTTCGCAGAGAAGAGGGGGTGTCTATTAAAAACTAAAGTCAATCATATCAGGCTAGAAAAGCAGTCTTTCTTTTGAGTTCCGTTGCATCAGTTGTATTGCTTTCATTTTTTTGTTCATAAAACATTTCAGTCCCAATTTAATAACTCTTAAGAGCTTAAAGTTGCTGCCCACATTTTAAGGAAACCTTTTCAACCGTTCAGTTTAGTTTTTCAAATGAATGTTGGCACTATAGAATGTTCTTGATCATTGTAGAACTGAGTTTTGTCTCTTCTGTTGTTCCACCAGGACAAAGTCTGGGTTATGGTTTTGTGAACTATGTGGATCCTAAAGATGCAGAAAAAGCCATCAACACTCTGAACGGGCTGAGACTGCAGACCAAAACAATCAAGGTACGAAACCACATGTTTGCTTGCTGAGAGCTACTGAATGGCATTAACTTTATGCTTTAAAATTGTTTGGATGGTTCTCTAAACCAATACATAGGTTATTTAAACCAATACCTAGTAGTAGAGCTGGCGGTACACTTTTATGTAAATTGTTAGTTTTTGGGTGGTGAAAAAAGGTTCAGTTAAATCAGAATAATGCTATTATGGAGAAATGACTGCACTGTAATGCTTCTGAACGTTATTACTAAATGATGGTTCTATTTCAAAATATAATCAAGTAATCAGCATATCTTAGAGTTGAGCAGTCTCAAATCTTTCAAAATTGCGAACGAAAATAGGCTTGGGACAAACTACAGGCAGAAATTTCTGATTTCTGGGTACATTGTACCTGTACCATGTTTTCTCTTAGACGGTTATCGTAATGTCATCTCATCATGCTGTGTATGCAGTTTAGTTTAAAAGAAATAATTGCTCTTCACCTTAGTTTTCATGAAACTGCATATTCTAGAAGTTAATGACCTTTAATGAAGGTTTAGCTCCTCTTACACTTATACTGGGTCTGCAAAGGGAGTGAAATGGGGACTATGCCTGCTGAACTGTCAAAAAGGACTTCTGTGCTTGGATGAGGGTATGAAGAGAGCTAAAATCCCATGTTAAAAACTGACTTCCCATAAATGGCTAACGTCTACATTTATTCCATGAATTGGTCTCACGTTCCAAATCAATGCAAAAGTTATACTGTGACAGTGTTAGGCTTTCTAATATTACCATAAAGATAATGAAACCAGAAAATAGTATTAATCTGTCCATTAAATTGTCTTCACAATTAAATACTTATCTAATGTCTTATTCTAATGTCATCTAAATGCAACGTTTTTGTGTTTCAGTAGATAGCATCTACATTTGCAACTCTAAAGCGTAATTTGTCACTAAACTCCAGTGCAAAAATGTTTACATATGTAATCATTAGCCCGCGTTACATTTGTTTTTTACAAATAGAACCCTATTCAAATATAGTGCATCACCTTAACTGAACAAGCATCCATGCAGACCATTTCAAAGGCCTGCAGTTTGAAATGTTACTTGTTGACTAATGACTGCTAGTCTATAAAGAAGGTAAATTGTAATATTTTTCAATGTAATATTAATTTAAAATCAAGCAACTCTGGTAAATAACAGTATTGCATTAATAGTGCAAATAAGAAAATGGCCAAAATTTGGATAAAAAGTTCATGCTTTTCAGTCTACCAATGCTGTTGGGGGAAGCAGATAACTTTATGGACAGGATATTTAGTTTTGAAATAAATGCCGTCTCAGTCCAGCAGACTCCCCTCCCCAGTTGTTCCTTACAGATCAGAACATTTCCAGCTGCTCTTTTAGAAGTGCTAATCCCACCCTGCCAGCTCGACTGAATATGGTTTGCAAGCATTAGCATAAAATGAGTCTGTTGGGGAGATGTGGGTAGAGCAAGTTAAAAAGGGAAAGGGGTAGATGAGGCATGACAACAACAAAAAAAAGTGTAGGGCTGGGTGTGATGTCAAATAACATCACTAGTTAAAAAAAATTGGTAAGGATATTCATCTCCCCGTTTTGGAACATGCATTTAACCCCATTAAGTCAGATTCAACAAACCTGCATATTGTTGGTTAAGAAGTCTTATTAAACCCAGTGAGATGTTTAAAGTGTTATGCTGTCAGGCTGGACTGTGGCCAGACTAGAGGATTCCCAATTCTAGAGAAACATGCCAGGTCTGATTTTCTTTACAATGGTTAAGACCCACAGGTTGCAAGTCTTCTTGCAACATGTATGCTTGTTTTTTTGGGGTTTTTTTGGAAGTATCCAAAACTGTCAGTTTTTGCCTGTGTCTTCAAAGTTTATTTGTAATAAATAGGGCTGTCACGCAATTTAAAAACAATCTAATTTCAAGCTCTATAAGATGAAGATAAGGTCCTCTACATTAATCGCACACATTTTTGCTGTAAAAGTGTTTTAAAAATGCAATGAATTTTGGCATGTGAGTCAATGAATAATCAACATTAGACTTAACTAATATGCTGAGGGGGGGAAAGTGCTTCAGCAAGAACAGTGATGGAACTAAGTCCATCTTCACGATGCAGTTTAAGACAATGTACATACAAGCACAGGTGTTGAAAAATGCTACCTTGAAGCTTATACAGTTTATACAGTCAGTTTAGCACTGATGATGATAATAGGCAAATAATATGCATAGTCTGAGGAAAAATATACTTTATTTAAATTAGAGCCTAGATAGATAGATCTTTAGGGGTGCATAGAGCCAGTTTATACAGTCAGGCTCTAACACTGAATTGCTACGATTTATGCTGGTTTGTTTACAATGCTACCGTAGTGTAAATCAACAGCAGAGTCTATCGATTCATGCTACCCTGTGGAAAAATGCTTAAAGATTATACGGCTGCCAGTGTCCCAAAGGTAGCACAGATTTTTGAGCATGGCACTGAATCCCAAGACTGCACATGTGCAGAAGGGCACGGAAGCACATCTTGATGGTTAGCATGTTGCGACAGAACACCGGACCGGGTTAAAATGTCATGTGGTGCGATTAATCAGCGTAATTGTTTTATTTTTTTCTGTGATAGAAATTAATGCATTCATTTGACACCCCTAGTAATAAAGTGGCCCCTTATAGTCACGTCACACCACACCGTGTGAACACAGTGAAATTGTTCCTCTGCATTTAACCCGTTCACCAAGTGAAGCAACAGACAGCCACCAATGGGCGGGCACCTAGGGAGCAGTGTGTGGGGACGATACCTTGCTCAAGGGGACATCAGTGGTGCTGCTAGCAGTCCTGGGATTCAAACCCACAGCCTTCTCATTGCAGGGGCGACTTCCTAACCACTAGGCCACCAGCCACCGCAGCTGGTACAATAGTGTTAAATCTGAAGAGAAGGATTTAAAAAAATTTTTGTAAACTATTTACTCAAGTCCTATGAAAACAAGACTTATTAACCTCTGACTGGCCCTGTAACACATTTTAGATGGCATTTTAGTTCATTTGAGCCAATTAATTAGCAATTATTTATTTGGCAGTTATTAGTCAGCTAATACTCCATGATTTAACATGCTTATTCCTCTTTCTGTAGTTATTTCCAGTAACTGTGGAGCCACATGCCAGTCAGCTCTGCTAATATGTTTAGTGAGGTCCTAGTCTACAGGTGTTTAATAATAATAAGCAAGAAACTGAGGACGTGATGGGTACTGGTGTCATGTATTGATTCTAGATCCCATTTGGAGCTTTAATTAAAAGTGGGCGTTTTTTATTGACTTGATTGTTCGGCTGAGATTGCAGAGCCGTTGCACGGCAGCGTTTAGCGTCTGCCAGTGCAGTAATTAAATTTAGGCAGATAAGCCTGCGCTATGTCAACCACGGAGAGCTGCTGAGGAGGCAGAGAGGTTCTTCACTGTAGTGCTCTTCAGCTGGACTCTACACTTCTGCCTGTGAACTGGTCCGTCCTGTGGTTTTATGTTCAATTATGATAATCACATACTTTCTAAAGTATATTGTAATGTCGTTTGTTGTATTAGCAGTGGTTTGTGAAACAACGAAGAAAGTCCTAGCCTTCAGTTTCCTTATGTTGTATCGTGTGGTTTGGAAGTTTGAACTAGTCGGTGGAAATGGGCAGGACTGAATTGGGGTGAACGATTCAAGTGAAATTGGAGGGGGGAAAAAGATTTTAAAACAAAAATCCACATCTTCAGTTTAAAAATTTGGCATTAGCATCGTGTTGTAGATGGCATCAAATGGTGGTGTTTGTGGTTTTTTTTTTTTTTTTATTTATTTTTTTTTATTGCAAAAGCAGTGAAGAAACTAAGACTTCCCCTAGGATAATGATGTGGGGGGGCAGAGGGGAAAACACTGGTGTGGGCAAACAAAGGGCAGTCCGAGCAGTCTTTTGAATTTGCCAGATTTGGTAGCCATGTGGAAACGGGCTAGTCGGCTATGCTAATATATTTAGCTAGGCCATGGTTTACAGATCAGGAAAGTGGACAGAATAGATGAAAAAGGAAAGCCTGAGCTGCTCCCTAAAGCTTATTCAGACCTCATGTGGCACAGAAGTGTTGAGCTTTATAATCTGCGTCCTTGCATTCTTGCTGTGAAGTACATACAGATTTTATATAGGGCTGCATTACCAGCTGTAAGTGAGAGCTTTTGTGATGTCTTTCAAACCATAAACAGCTCAGCGGTCAAATCTTATCTGCACAAGCTAACTTGTTGCTTACCCATTATACTTGACTGTCTTTTGCTGCTGAAACATTGTACTGTACAGAACGGTGTGCGATGCAGCAGTGGGGACAAGGTTAAATTTTGTAAAAGTTTATCCCTCAGCTCAGAAATGTAGCCCACAAAAACCAATGTGTTAATTTCTGCAAGAACAGTAGTGGACCTCTTTGTAGCACACCAGTTTCTCTGTTCGTAGGCAAGCAGTTGTATATATTCATTTGGTCCCACACACTCAACCCAGTGTGGATCATAATTTTTGTTCATTTGACAATCTTTTTGCCGAAAGCTAGTACAGCTGACACCAATGTCTGGTCTAACGGTGTGCGATATATATCGTTTACGATAATATTGAAATTGTTGTTTTAACGATGAACCAGCTGGCATTATCAAGTATTTCTGCAGTGACCAGTGTAAAATAGCAGGACATGTTTAGATCACGCCGTGGCTTTGAGAGTTGTACTAGCACGTATGCGCCATGCAGAGGGCGACGCGCTCCGTTCAGTAGCGAAAGGTGAACGGGCCATGGATGCTGAGATATGCATGGAGAAAGAGAGCTAGGCTAACTCACTAACCATCAAGCTGCGCACTCCATTTCTGTAGATCTGGTAGGCAGACGTGGGGCATTATCACTCGCGTGGAGATGGTTTGGCTTCAGGAGGGTGGATGTGGCTCAAACCAGCCCAGTTAGCCAGATATGTGGGAAATGGGTTTAGGTGAAAGACGCCACCACAATGAGCCCCCGAACTCTGACGGTCCGATAAATCCACGATAGCGGTGACGGTAAAAAAAACAACAACTCGGCAGCAAACTTTACATGCTTCTTTTGTCTGTTCACTTCTGAACACTTTACATCCAATTTACACACTGCCTGGCTGAAAGTATTACAGTAAAACAGCTCTGCCTGAACTTTATGATGTCCGTGACCAAACTCTGGCAAAGAAACTGAAGAACATGTCACATTTCACCACAACATTGGATTTACAGTAGAGCAGAACATAGCCGTACACTTCACTGACACGGTTTGCAAACTTCCTAATTTTTCCAGTATCTTTGTACAAAATTGACCAGAATTTAATTTTAAAAAATCTAAAGACCAAGTTTATCTTTGTGCTATATTGGACCGAAACAGAATAATTTACAAATGCTGAAATTATTTATTTTTTATTTTTTCTTGTGCAGAATTGGATGGAATCGAAATGACTGACTTTTGGCCTTTCATATGTAAATGAGTGAATTATTTGTCAAATGGCGTATTTTTAATTGTTGCTTTTTAATACCAAATAACACAAGAGCAGGACTGTTGAATGTCATTCAGTTGTGGTGAGGGGAAAAAAAAAACTTAGTTACACTGTTTGATTTCAGTGTTCAGTTATTGTTTTATGCCAGTTTTAAATTCAGCAAGACCTGTTTTTCTTCAAACATTATTGTTGATGTATTATTGTATTCCTTATGTATCATTAGTAAAGTACAGTAAATATTACATACAGTACAGAAGCAGGTACAAAATAAGACAAGTTTTTGGAATTTTTAAAATATCGTCAAAATATCGGTATCGAAAAATGGCAAATATCGTGATATCAATTTTTGTCTATACCAAACACCCCTAGTCTGGTCCTATTGTTGAAAGATACGTTTAGTCAGTTTGTTCTTGTTCAGTGAGGAGTCGAATTCTATGCAACCATTTAATGTCACGACTTGTAGCATAGTTTTTCTTTTTTTTTTAAATAACATTTTCTGACAAGATTAAGTTGAAACATTCTGTCAGTTTTAAAATGTTCCATTCAAACTTTTTTTAATTAAGTGTTTTCAGGCTACAGTGGTTGTTTCTGACTGAACTGCAGCTTGCGTAAGGTGCACCTAAACAGGGCAGCAAAGCTTACAATAAGGCATGCTAAAAAATATCAGCCTGTTTATTATTTAAAAGGGATAATGAGATGTTGGAAAATGGGCATGTAGAATTTTACTGTTATTGGTACACTGGGCATACAAATGTTAAGTGAACTTCAGGTCAGTAAAAGTACTACAGTGTGGGCTTTTTTGTTTTTTCTTTTTTTTAATGTCCCGCAACATTTTTTTTATCTTGGTGGCATTGTTGGTACATTCAAATTTCAGACATAAAATCTGAGTAATTCTTAACCAGTGTGTTTAATAAAGATACCCATACTGTTGGAATTGCCAAAAGCAGCTTAGCATATGCTCCTCCTTGGGGCTGTTTGAGCGGAGGGATTTGGTTGGTGTTTCGGCAGCAACAGCTCACAGTTTGGAGAGGTGTTTCAGTTATCAGCGTTACATAAATATCTCCATCTGTTCCAAAGTCTTCTCAATAGACAGTTGTTGGGTGTGATTGCATCGTTAGCTTGGAGACTGAAGTGAGAACAGACTCCTATCGGCCGCATTTGTGGTTTTGTTGAAGCTTAATTAAATCTAGTAAGGGCTAAAATCTTATTTATAAAGGTTTGTCGTTGTCTAGCTCTTCCACATGAATGAGACAGAAGATGGGAACAAATGACTGTGTGCTGATATTCAAACACCTAATACTGCTCTACTCCATCATAGGAATCATAGAGACTACAGATCACCCTTTTTGTTCTGATGCCAGTGTTGAACTTTGCCCAGTCTAAAACTTAGGACCCTTACCTCGTGATCTGTTCTTAGTTGCTTCAGACCTGTTCGTTGATGGTCACTGAGGTGCTAGTCATCCTCACATTGGGCCTACAAGGCTGCAAGGAGTGTGAAAAACGCTAATGAGTGGAAACCCCTTCACAGGAATCGTGTATTACTTTGGGAGACATCATTTTTATTTATTTTTTTTAGATTACTTTTTTTTTTTTTTTTTTTTAGAAGGCCTTTAATTATGTTCAGTTTAACACCACAAGAGGAACTTCACAAGCATCCCAAGTGTCCCAAGAGTCTGTATCCCAAGCGGTGTGGTGATTGCAGAAAGTCCACATTATCCATCTTGCAGCTGAGATAGACTGCCCTGTTGCACAGTGTGGACACTGTCTGCGAGTCTGGAGAAAATCAGAGATTTAGACTGGGCGCTAGTATTGGCCCAGTGTTACGAGACTTATTAACCTCTGACTGGCACCGTAACACATTTTAGAGGGCACTGGGGATTAATGTTTTATTTGAGCCAATTAAATTGCAGTAACCCCTCAGTGTCCGATCCTGCGGTTGCTACTGATGTGTTAAATCTGTGCCATCTCTGATCATGAAGTACTGCAGTAAAATGGACGGGCTTGAGCAGCACTTTACTGGTTGCTTTTGCCAACAGTATTTAAATAATTGTTAACCCTTAAAGTTTAAAGCATTTTAGTCGTCAGTCCATCTTTCCCATCCATACTGATCAGCATTCCAATCTTGTTGCACTGGACCCTCATCTTGTGTATAAACAGATTTTAAACCCTCAGACAACACAGACGAGTTTCTGTAAACTGATGTTAAAATGCATCTGTTGAACCTGCTCTTAGCTTGAGAACCCCCATTCTTTTAATGAACAATTTATAGCCTGGCAAAAAATGGACTTAACTGAACAATTTCAAACCAGATCCTTTTAAAGAAAGATATCGATATAAAAACACTGAAGACAATACAGCATTAAATGGGTGTGTCTGTCAGGTTGTTAATTACTGTGAGGGCAGTTTTGATTCCAAATATGCATAATTATGCAAATTGCCAACTGATTTCTGTTTATTTTGAAGGTACATTTTAATTTTTCTTTCAGTTATAGTATAAGGTTAATTATTTATTTGTAACGGCAATAGTTTCACACTAAAGGAGGTCAGGTTTACTCCAGTGTGCTTGTATAATCACATCACGGCTTCAGTGTGATCACAATACTGTGACCGTTTCTTGGTGTAACCCTGTAATATGTATGTATGTTTGCAGGTGTCTTATGCTCGTCCTAGTTCAGCCTCTATCAGAGATGCAAACCTGTACGTGAGTGGCCTACCGAAGACAATGACTCAGAAGGAGCTGGAGCAGCTCTTCTCTCAGTACGGCCGCATTATCACTTCCCGCATCCTCGTCGACCAGGTCACAGGTGAGTGCTCGCCGCCTTAGACAGAGAAACGGGTGGACTTAAAAAGTCTTAAATGATGCACTTAAAAACAAAAAAAATCCAGACACCTGTTCTGAATTTAGCTACTTTAAGGTTGCAGTTGCTGACGTGTGTGCAATTGCTGACGTGTGTGCAGTTGCTTGCCCACTTGGATAGTTTCCATAGAAAAGCACTGACCAATAAATCATGATACTCTGGAGCAGCTACACAATCTCTGTGCATGTTGGTGAGTTTTTGTAGTGCAAAATATTGTGTGGAAAGATCTTTAGTGTATGTGAAACAAAACCTAATGTACAGCATGTCTTTTTGCCACATATAGTAATTATTCAGTGGAAAGGTATTTTTAAATGTATGTATTCATCTAGTGATCTATGTTTAGGCTATGTCTAAGACTGATGTGTGTAAATGATCACATTGGCTGTCCTGTTTTGTAAAATAAAAAAAACACACCGTAGTTGCTGTAACCTTAATAGGATATATGTTAAAGCATGTGACACAAACAATGAATGCAAAATCAACTTCCATAGTATGGATTAGAGAGGGAATGTTATTTTGCAACAGTCTGCAAACACCCCTAAACTTTTTTTTTTTTTGTTTGTTTTTGTTTTTTGGGGTCTTCTATTATATGGGCCCTTTTAAAAATGTCTTTATTCCAAAGGATTCAAATTCTATTTCAACCAGATCAGCTTTTTTCTGTTCCTAACAAAAACGTTAATCGCAGCCTGTAGAATTTATAAGCTCCTAGGGGAGTGGGAGCGCAGTCATTTGAGTGTGGGTGTGTCTGCAGTATAAACTCTACCCCTTCTTTCCTACTTCACTCCAACAGGCTGAACCCAGATGCCTTGTTTTGACCATTTTCCACAAAAGACGGTAAACTGACAGTTTTGAATGTTTCCCTGCTCCGTTTCTAAATAAAATATAACTGTTAATTGTTACACATTTAGTCTGCAGCCAGCATGGCAGATTCAGTAGTGTTCTGTGAATAAAAAGAAACAACTTGTAGCCGTCGTTCACATAAACTGCGTTTATGCATTGCTAATGTCGCTCCACACACAAGCTACCGAAACGCACAATAAGTGGTAACTCCGTCTCCTGCTGGAACATGTTGGAGGTGCTGCTATTCGGTCCCCAAAAAATGCAATTGTTCACCCTCCCTCAGTCATAAATATGCATGGACAGATGAAATGTGAAATGGATTTTGGAGCGGAGAATGGCAGGCTCAGTAATGAAACCCACCTCCTCTCTATCGCTCGCGCTCTCTCTCTTGCGCTCGCCCGGTTACTCTCTTCCTCCCTTTCCATCTCCTTACCCTGAGGTGCTGGTCTAATGCCTGTTTCACAGGGAGGTTTAAAAAGAATTTGCAGTCAGTCTGATCTCCATTTCCAGCTTCCCCCCCCCCCTTCCCTTCTCTACCTCTCTTGCCCTTTTTCTTTCTCTCTGCCATATTCTTATTTCCCCCCACTCCTGCTTGCTCTTGCTTGCTTTTCACTTCAGTCTCTCACTTGCTATTCATTCTAGCTTTCTTTCTCTATTTAACTCCTGTTTTTTTCCTCTCTTGCTTGCTCTCTTATTCTCTTTACCGAATTTGCCCACTCCTTTCTTTTTTTTCTTTTTTTTTTGGCTTTTCTTACCACCTTTTTTTTCTTTCTTTTTGTGTGTGCGCAGGGACTGTTACTAAGGTGTCTGTGCAAATATTCTAGTGGATGTTACTATTTTACATTGGCAAAATGATGTTTTGAAATAATCGTGTAGATTTGTTTCTACGGATCCACATGATCATTCTAACAGATTGAAATACACTAAAGGAAGCTGAAGGACGATATCCCAGCTGTTTCATTATATGAGAAAAGAGGCAATTGCTTGTTATGTAGATGAAGCAGATAGTTACTGAATCAGTCAGTCTCGCTTTCCACCACTGTATATTTGGGTTTTTGATTGAGATTTTTTGGAAAATTCACTCATGCATTCTTAAGCCCAATATGCAAACCTGTGAGCAGAGTTCCAATCGCAAAACTACAGCCTTACCTGGATAAGTGTATAATGGTTTACCTGCAAAGTAATACTCACTTATGCAATAATAAACTATGGTTGCACTCACAAGGCCAAACTGCAACACTCCAGTGGTAATCTCGGCATAAAACAATCTTGGTGTTATTGTGATGACGGTTTAGGGTTATTGCATTTATTCCAATCTAGGACTTCTGCAGATAAATGCTTATTAAATGAAGCATTGCGTTATAAAAAGGAAGTCTACAGTGGAAGAGTCAAGTCTGGGTCAAAAGGAAGCAAACTAGTAACACATTTAAACAGTCTTATAGGCTCCCAGCAGAGAACTGAAGCATAGATCTGAAACCTTTCAATACTGTAAATTCTTGTTTTGGTCAATGTCCTTAAATAATTGAGAAATAACATCTATGAAGCTGTATGGGCTTCCTCTAACATGTTTGGCTTGTTTAACTGTGTTTTGATTACTTAGTCTGGCTTTGCTGCAGTATTTTAGGTAGTTCCATGAACTTTTAAGCGTTTACCTGTGTCCAGGTGTGTCCCGAGGTGTGGGTTTTATCCGTTTTGACCGGCGGGTGGAGGCGGAAGAGGCGATAAAGGGTCTAAACGGTCAAAAACCACCCAGTGCTACAGAACCCATCACGGTCAAATTTGCTAATAACCCGAGTCAGAAAACCAGCCAGGCTCTGCTGTCTCAGCTCTACCAGAGTCCAAACAGAAGGTACCCTGGACCCCTCGCCCAGCAGGCGCAGAGATTCAGGTAATGGCATGCCCATTCACTCTAAGTAATGCATTAAGACCCTCTTTTAATTTACAAAGGTGAAGTAAGTGTGGGTTAAAGTACACACGAGAGAGGTGCCTAAAGTGTGTATCTCTACAGACCGCAACCAAATGGGGATTACTCAAGAAACACTGACTATAACATGCAGAATGTAATTTAGACGGTCGGTCAGCGGTCTGGTCCTACTGGCCCAGGGATGCTGTACTTGGGTACATATAATCTTGATAAATATTTAGTTTAAATATACATATGCAGAATTCTTAATTGTGTTTTCAGTGGATTTTAAAAAGTAGAATGCTAATCGTATAATCTTCATTAACTCATAATACTTTCCCATAAATATTTTATACTTCATATGTGTCTGTTTATCCCTGCCTTTCAGTATTTATTACGGTGTCCTGTTGTGAGAATTGCATAACTAGTTGTCTTTTGTTTCATTTCAGGTTGGACAACCTGCTGAACATGGCTTATGGAGTGAAAAGGTAAATGGAGTATAGTGTTAAAGGGCGGAGGGGGACAATACAGTTTTTAAATTGAAGTCAAGATATAATTATTGATTGATCAGAGGTCTGATTATATACTGCATAGTTTTTTTTTTCTATTGATATCTGTGTATATCGCAAATAAACCAAAGACTGTGAAGTAGTATGACCTTACAATACCCTTACATGGTGCAACAATACAAAACAGTTGCGTTACACCAGTAACAATGTCTGCGATGAAGGTACCAAAAACTGCTCTTATCTGTGATCAAGATACTTAAACTACTGTTTTAACTTTCTGTTCACTACTAAAATCATTACCAAAAAAATCCATCTGAATTTGAACTGGTACTCAGTTTCAGTAGCATTCAGGCATTCTAACTTCAATTTTATTTGTTTGGTCTTTTTCATCTGCCTTGTGGTTTTGTGGTTTGGATGGAGCTTCTTTTAGGCAGAACTCATTTACTCAGACAAGGCAGTGAAGCGAAGCATCAAACTAGCTGATGTAATTTTTCTGTGTAGTAGAGTAAAGGAGCGTTTCATTTACGTTCTGCTCTGTTCCGGCGCCGATTTTGATTCATGGTGGCAGCAGAAGGGCTCCTAACGGGTCACATCACTCCTACCTGTCTCTGGCTCCCCTGGCAACAACCCCCCACCCCATCCCACATTGTTCAGTCCTGAGTCAGTGTTTTTTCAGCTCTGGGAGCAGAGTAAATGTCTATTTCGAGTCTTAACGAGTACAGGGCACAGACTGTAAGTGGACAAAATATTGAAATTTGGCCCACAGGCTACTGTTAATGTAGCCTGTTACTGTTATTAGGCCTATATGCTAGACTGTATTAAAGTTCTTTGTTTTTAATGTTGCTGCTTCATTGCTTAGCCTTGTGCTCATGTTTCACTGGTAAGGCTGCAGCACAGCTTTGTCTGTTAAGCTAAGATGCAAAAAATACTGGTGATTGTATAGGATCAGGAACAAAGGTTTTATTTGGCCCACCAGAAAGTAAAAGCCAACCCCACCCCACTCAGCTTTAATTGTGCATATTAATGTGACATGTTCATTTATTTTTTATTAAATCGTGTTTGACCATGCTGCTGGAACAAATACTTGTATCTCTCCAGAAGTAACTTAATACAGCCTTTTTCAGAAAGATTTCATATCAGAATTTTCAGTAAAATAATGTACAGCATTTTGTCAATAGCCTGCATTATATTACTATGGATGCTTAACTAATGTGAAAACTTGGCATCCTGAATGATATAAAGTTTGCTGAATTGTGAGGTGTCCTACTGTTCAGTCTTTTTAGCCCTTGGCCCATCAAACACATTGCCTTTGTCCCGCTGAAGAAAGTTTGGGTGCTCCTGTGATGGGTCTCAGTACTAACGCAAATCACCTCAGGCCTTCCCTGCAGTTGGACGGTAAATTAAAAAAAAACTCCCGCAACCGAAAAGAAGCCAGTTACAGAATGGTCCTCGACCATTCACAGTAATTTTGCAGCATCTGTCAGTGGAACCATAAAGATGGAATCCTCTTTTATTTTCTGCATGCTGTGTTCGAGTCTGCCATGTCAGTTGTGACTGCAGAACCTGTCACATTCATGGCATAACTTTAGTGGAGCAAAATGGAGCACACCTTATTCCTAAATATCCCCTCTCTCAGTTGCTTACTCTCTCTCTGACGTTTGGAGCATACCTGTCAGGATGCGAAACTCAGCAGAGCGTGTGATCTAATCTGAAACCTGGTGAAATAATTCATGCCCTGCCATACTCGAGTCATATCACACACACACACTACTCTCTCCCTCGCACAGTCACCCGATATTTATAGATTTTTGGAGGTTTTTTGAGAGAAAAAGATTGAATCTTGCTCTGGTACGTCCATTTGTTCTGAAAATGTCAATTAAACTGTGTGGAGCTATGCTGTCACTTTTAACACATGTTATCATTCGTAACTTGAATCTGGAATTACTGTTTGCAATAATATAAAACATTAAAAGTGCAAGTTATAAAGCTAGAACCTAAAGGTTTCAACTAGTTTACTGAAGAATTAAAATGCTATCTGTGTCCAAAATGGAGAGATCTATAGAATTTAACAGATTACGGCTGAATATTGCTAGTAACTCATCAGAAAGGGAGGCTCCATTGAGTATACACCTTTCTTCTAGAGTATTTACACACAAGATCTGCTAGAATAGAAAATAATTCAGTTGTTAGTCCTGACTTAAAAATGAGTGTTACCTAAAGGTAGTTTGAGGGATTGGTTGGTGGAGTTTGGAGGACATGCATAAAAACCAAATTACCTTGCATACTGACGATGTATAAAACAAAGCTGTGTGTGTGTATCAGGAAAAGGCATGGTTATTCTGACCTGTTCTTACTTTTTTGTTTACTTCAGTGTTTGCTTCTATTATAAGTTGAGAAAACAGGTGTTCTTTTCTAAGTTGCACAGTGTTTATTATTTCTGGTAATTGAAGGCACGCTACCAAAGCAGCAAATAGATTAGGTTGGTAAACACTTGAAACCTTAAGGGTTGTTTTCACTGACACGCATTAATCCTAGTCTTGCTCTACAGCATTCTAAATGGAGATTCTCCACTGAAAGGAAAATGTAGCCCAGGCTTAAGCCCTGCCTGGGAAACCAAATCAAAGTTTTTAATTTTTGTTCATAATATAAAACATTAGTGGGATGCTAGACTAGTTTCATAAATAAATTACTGCATTTGGAGATCAAAAAGCAGTGACAGTCATGTACCCATGCTTTATTTTTTGCTTCAGAATATTAAGTCTTTATATTAATGGTTCGAAGCTCTATTTTCTCTGCTCCTTGGCCACACACCCACACTGTAGCTTGTTTGTGCAGTGTTTCTACTCCAGTAAAATGTTCTCATTTGAGTTTATTTAAACAGCATAATTGCTTGCAGTGCTCATCACTTATATTTGTTTGCTTCCAGGCTGCACAGCCTTATACCCATGTTGCGATTTGTTTTTGCAGTAGATTTTCTCCCATGGCCATCGATGGGGTCACCAGCTTGGCAGGTATCAACATCCCGGGGCATGCGGGCACGGGTTGGTGCATATTCGTCTACAACCTGGCGCCCGATGCTGATGAAAGCATCCTGTGGCAAATGTTTGGCCCCTTCGGTGCCGTGACGAACGTGAAGGTCATTCGCGACTTCAACACTAACAAGTGCAAAGGGTTCGGCTTTGTGACCATGACTAACTACGACGAGGCGGCCATGGCCATTGCCAGCCTGAATGGATATCGCCTCGGGGATCGAGTCTTGCAGGTCTCGTTTAAAACCAACAAAACGCACAAAGCTTAATCCACGATGGCCAGCTCTTGATTGTAGAGAATTCTGGGGGAGGGAAAGTGGGGTGGGGATGGGATGAAAAAGTTGAAATGTAAAACTTTCTACACAAAAAATGAACAAAATCACTTTTGCAAATCAGTGTTATAGAAGAAAATGCTATTTAGTATCCAGTGTGAATTAGTTATTTTTTATTTTTTGTTTGCCCCCCTGCTTTTCTCTTTGCTGATCTTCAGAGGTTGTATAATCGCATGTGTGGGTGGCGGCAGTGCCAGTTTGTTTTTTGTTTTTTGTCCCCTTTTGAAATTGCTTTTCCCAGATTCTCAGTTTTTTGGGTTTCATGCGCTTAATAGTATCAGTAAACGATTTCATTGTATGGTTACTTTCAGGAAAGGTTTAGTTTACCGTATTATCAGTTAGCTGTTACTTATTGTTAATTGAGGAGAAAAATAAAAAAAAAGACGGAAAAAGACAAAAAAAATTCTTAAAGCGGTACCTTGCCAAAGAGCTATGAACCTCTTTGAAGTGGGTTTAAAAAGCGTCTATTTTTATAAAAAGAAAAAAAATTTGGAGAAACTTTTTACTGGACATGGAACAAATATTTTGACTTGGATACTTTGAGAAACTATCTTCATATGACACCCTGTGAGCTTTTGAGACTTTACCAGAAAGTTTGCAGAGATTGAAATTTCTGGAAAGATTTATGACAAAGATACCTTTTTGTGATCTTTGTATTAACCTTTAGATTCTAGAGCCAGTGGTCCTGGTTTCATATGTTCAAAAAAAAAACAAAAAAAAAAAACAACAAAAAAGTATCTGGAAGACCATCAGAGTTGTTGGACCTGGCTTTCAGATTCAGATTTTTTTTTTTCCAAGATGCGGGCAGATATACAGAGGTTTTATTCCAAGTACATGCATGCGGAGTTCCATCAAGGGAACTTTTAGGTACATGGAGACGCTGAGAGCGGTGAAAAATCTGTTCTTCCTCAAGGATTCCCTTCAGATGAAGCTCCCACAGTGTTTTGTGCAGTTTAGTATATTGTTAAACACTTTTGTCTTTAACATTTAGACAAAGGATTTACCTGCTCTGAATGAAGGCGAAAACGGGCTGAGGCCTATGAAAGAAAAAAACTTACTTTCAGAATGAAGTGTTAAGGGAGAATATCTCAAGAGTTAACCTTACTGTAAATAAGTACTTTTCTTTAGGTTTTGTTTTTTCCACTTTATTCCAAAGTGCTTTTTTGTTTCCTTACGAGTATATATGGTGTTTTTTTTTCTTTTAAATATTGCCTTATTTTTGTTTTGAGAAAGTTGTTTACATTGAGTTACATTGTCATTTGGACATGCATTATTACTGTATCTGATTCGTTGGTGGGTTTTTGTCTGTAGATAGTCTTGATTTTGCTATTTCCGAAGTAGAGGCATTTGAGCGTTTTGGTTTTTTTGTGTTTTTTTTTTTTAACACAAATATATATTATAAACATTGAATATATTTGTGGTAAAGCTTGATGAGCCACAGTTTGGAACAAAACGACTTGATTTAGTTAATTCACTCTATACATAATGCATATAACCTGTTTTAAAAATTGAGAAACAGCATAAAAAGTGTATATTGCTTATTTTACACGAGGGGAGGCTGGTGAGGCTTTTCCGTTACTGTAGCAACAGGGAAAAGGCCCTTTTGATGCAACAAGTGTTGCCCATTCTCAACTTAACCAGTGGGCCTCTATATGCCAATCATTTTGCCAGGCATTTACCGGAGAACAGTTCAGGCTCCCCCGTATGTATGACAGTGTTGCTATGCATTATATTTATTGTTGCGATTGCGCTTAGTTTTTTTTTTTTGTTTTTTTCCCCCCCTTTTTATTTTACATTAGTTTTTGGAATTTATTTTTGGTTTAACCTCAGTATTGATGAACTGTGACTTTTTGCTGCTCGGGGACAGGGAGCAGTTTCATGCTAGTTAAGGTCTTTAGCCATCTTTAATGTATGATGGCATGCAAAACAATGCAAGCACGCTGCTAATATTAGCTGTCTTGTTGTACGTCAGATTCGGCCTAAAGCTAAAATCTTAAGGCTCTAAGATTGTACACTTTGATCATGAGGAAAAACTGGCTCTCGGTCCCCTCTATAGTCACAGTTCTGCTGTAGTGTGTGGATGATTTATTTATTTAAAGTTGTACAGTATGACCTTATTCACGGCCATTTTTGGGGTATAGAATATATCTTTTCGTTGAGTATTTAAAAAAAAAAAGTATTACCAGAAGATGTACATGTTCTTTTCTTTGTGTTTTGAATACTTTGTATTTTTTCAAGTTCGGTACATCAATAAAGTTGAAGGGAGCTGTGACTGATCCGGTTCTGTCTGTTGTAACTATTACTAAAGTTAAATTACTAAAGTCATCAGATGCTCAGTTTCCATAAATACAACTCTCAGAAATTGATCTAATGGGGAAAAATAAACAACCTGACCCCTTGGTGCTGATGGAACTTTATTCACCAGTTCTATGTTCCTGCATGTGGTTTGGCATGTTTAAGTGATGTTTTCTGTTCTCATTGGGATTTCGGATAAACCTTGGAACCTCAATATTGGCTGAATGATAAAACGGTAGTGCTGTAGTAGCTTTTTCAAGGCTTAAGTTTTTGTGTCTCATGCAGTCATACTTGTACAACATAGGGTGAAATGGCTTTTCTGGCAGGTTCTCCCCTTGACTGTGTGACAAAATAAATGTATACATAAAATAAGTTTAATTTACTATAGTAGTTAAATGTGAAAATTAGTTTTGTGCAAAACCACAAAGTAGGCAGTGTGCAAACTGCAGTGTACAGAGTAGCTGGGGTTAGGTGAAAAAGTGCGAGTATGAAAGTGTTTGACCATTTATGTACTGTGAAGTCTTATTGCTTTTGGATAAAGGCTTCTGAAGCATTCAGTTCAAGCTTTTTGGCTGCAAAGGTGTCTTCCTGACCAACAGCCTGAACGGTTTGTGCGCTCCAGGTAAGGTCCTCCAAGGTCCTAGAAGCAACTTTACTTTCTCCACTGGTAATCCATTGACATGGAGTGGGGTGTGACACCCCCTGCCCCCTTCTATCTCCTACAGTCATCATCTCCTTGGTTTTGCTGATGTTTAAGGATAGTTTATTTCCCTCACACCACATCGCCAGGCTGCCCTCTTCACTCCGGTAGGTCCTCTCATCGTTTCTGGAGATCAGACATACCACTGCTGCTTAATGGAATTGGTGTTGCGCCTGGCCATGCAATCAGAGGTAGAGGGAGTACAGAAGAGGACTTGGCACATATCCCTGGGCAGCACTGGTATTGAGTTTGAGTGTTCAGGAGAACACATCACCCACTCACTGTCTGTGGTCTCCCAGTCAGAAGGTCAAGTCTGGTATATAGGAACGGAGTGTCTTGCGGGCAGGCAAGGTAGCGGGTCAAAACTGGAAGGAAGGGCAGAGCAAAGTAGTCCTTCATGAGCCTCTCAAAGCCCTTCATCACCCTTTTTGTAGACGTTTTTGTTCATATTCCAGCATGAGAAAGATAACTGCATGGTCCCATTTACCCAAAAGCTGATAGGGAGGGAGATTGCTTTGTAACCCCCCTTAAAATAGACACTGGTCCAATGTATTGTGTCCTCGGTTAGTGGCGGGTGACATGCTGGTGAAAGTTTGGCATGACCTGCTTTAGTTTGGCTTTGTTAAAGTCCCCAGCCATGATGAGCGTAGTGTTGTATTGGTGGCCCCTCAGCACATCATGTGGGTCCAATAACAGCTTGGTATTGTATTCTGGTGGTGGTGTGTAGACCACAGAGATAATGACTGAGGTGAACACCCGTGGAAGGTAGCTGGGGTGAGCACGAACAAGAGAGGACTGATGTTGTTCAGGTTGTACCATCTGTTGTTGGTCATGAAGCAAAACCCCACCACCTTGTGATCAGCCTATATGAAGCAAAACCCCACCACCTTGTGATTAGGCTATAAGAGTTCAGGCTTTCAAAGATTTTAAGAGCGAGCTTCTTGTGATGGACTGGCAACCTGTCCAGGGTGTTTCACTTCTTGCCCTTCAAGCACCAAGATAGGATCCAGCACTCCCTGCCACCCTGGTTAAGGATACGCAGCTCAGAAAATGAAATGAAATCCTGATTAAACTGACTGGGTATAAATCTCAAACCCTAAACTAATACTTGGTCATGTTTGGTGTTTGTAATTCTTTGGGACATTATCCAGTGCATTTCCCCACGTTTTGATGCAGCTTTATGGTTCAGGATTACAAAATACTAATTGACCGAATACTAGGGATAAATACGGACCATAAAAACATTCTTTGCTTTGGATGTGGCTCCATAAAACGGAATATAATTGAATCATTTTGAATAAATGATTTTAACATTCCAAAAATATCTGCAGTTGAATTTCCACCTAATGATTGATGATGTAATGCATGGAGGTTTTTTAGACCCTCAGTGTAAAAAGGCAAGACAATGTACGGAATCATTCTTCATGATTGATAAGCACCCTTTCATCTGCTGGAAGATTGGCTCACTGTGAATCAGTGCTTCTGCGTAGTTTTTCCCCCCTGCAGTTATCTGAAGGAAAATCTATTTGATGGTTTTCTACTTGATCCCAAACGTAGTCAATCAGTGCTTACTGCTTCAGGTCTGCCATAAGTCTTCTGCCAGTGTCAGAAGTTTGCTTCTTTAGCTTTGGCACAAGGCTGATAGAAAGATTCATGTGCTATATTGATCCCAAAGCAAGTTTTGGGTTGCAACAGTAGCTTAAGAACGTATATCATATACAGTATAATCGTATCTGCAGTACTTCAAGCTTAGCCCCTACTAATTAGCATGGTGCAAACTGCATGCCTAAATAATTACAGAAAAGTAATCTCAAACTTACTTAGTCTCTAACATGACAGAGATATGCTGCTTTATCCATTGTTATAGATGGGTGTCATGAGTCAGACATGTCTTGGCTGATTGACTACATACTGTGTAGGCTAACAAGGGAACCAGTGATCATTTGAATACTAATACTATAATAAATACTAAACTGTACCATAAAGTACTATTTTTACGGTACGTGTTGTACTTGGGGAGCATGGGGTAATGCAATTATTACAGACCTTTCTAGCAAATACAAATGAACAGTGTAAAACATATTTTGCAAAAAGAAATAAGCCCAGGTTATGTTAACCTTGAGCTGTGAAACAAACTAGAAATAGAAATAGCTAAATTGCTGAATATTTTATCATTTCATAGATTTTTTTGACCCCCAGGTTTTCTTAAGTGTTCTCTATGGGCCAACTTAAGCAGAGATGTGCTGTCCATCCTCAAGCGTACGAACAATGAAAAAAGCTTAAGACAGAACATGTCAGATTTTATGTGGTGGTGTGGACAACTGCCTGTAAATTCCCAGGCTAGTGACAATATTGCATTCACTTAGGACAGCCTGGCAGACTGAGGGTAAATTAGGATTAAATTAGGACATGGTTTCAGCTTGAGTGGGGAAGTTTGGAGGGTAGGCAGTGTGTAAACCGAGTATGTTTTCCCATTTCCAACCTGCGCGAAACGCTCATAGACGTTACAGAGCTGTGGTGAAATGACATCAACTCCACCTCTGCTAATCCCATCTGAATCGTGCTCGAGACAACTCAACTTGTTTTCTTTCTTCCACAAACAGCCAAACTACATTGAAAGGTACCCGACAAATGGCCTGTATCAGCGATGGGTGTGTGTATGTGTGTCTATGTTTACGTGTTGCCAATACCAGGCGGAGGCGTGTAAACACATTATGCTGTTCCAGGCTGTCTGAGTGATTTATGACGCCCTAAATCTGCCATTACGGACGTCTACAGCGGCGACGTCAATACCGCAATACTGCTTCACAGCCACAGCAAGCACTCCTGCATTCCAACCTGCATTTAGGTGTGTGTGTGTGTGTGTGTGTGTGTGTGCTTCCGATATAAACACTTAGATTTGCTTACTGACAATCACTCAAAAGTCCCATATGGTGTCAGAAAGACCGTTTCAGTGGCAGCAACATATGTACGTGCATATAAATACCCATATTAAAACAAACTGCCTGTAACAAGGCTTCATGGGCTTTAGTGCACAGCAGCATGTAAAAACGCAATGCAGAAGCAGAGACAGCTTTGTCATATATGGGAAAAATACAAACCTATAATGTAATTTTAAGCATTTGACATGCCAGGTTTATTATTAGAAAATATACAGTAATATGTTATGTAATTAAGTGTCATTGCATTAAACTCAATGAGCCCTGTACTGTAAGAAGCAGTGTCCACAGTGTCCCACTGTCAATAGTCACCAAATATTTTCCGTAAACTCCTCTGTCAACCCTCTCAAACCACCTCCAGCTCTTCTTTACTGTGGACCAGACTTGTGGATGTGGTTCAGGACTGAGTCCTTACAGCCGCTTTGTGAACGCTAGGCTGGTGGTGTCTGAAACAGCAGCCTGTAGCTGTGAAGTTCGGTTCATTTTTATAGTTCACATCCTCAAGGCTCATCCACATTAACCCTTAGAACTCAGAGTGTATTAGTGAAATCTGATTTAAACAAATGTCAGTGTAAACCAGTCTAAAACCTGTGTTTGCTGCTCTTTCTCTCTGCGAGCCGCCGCTCTCCGGACCCCCCTCCCTCTGTGGGTTTCCCCCACCCACTTGTGGCTGAAGACTTTCCTGAAAGTTCAAAGATCTTGTTTTTGTTTTTTTTTTCCTCCATTTGTTTCTAAGACCTAAAATAAATGTAGGTGTTTTATGGGCAATTTGTGTGGGACGCCAGTATCCCAGTATTGGTTATTATTACGTTTTTTAAAATTAAAATAATTGGTTCTGCGTGACATAGGAACACCAAACAAAACTCAGCATGATGTCTGACGCCTGGAGCATCAACACAAACCAGGGGAACTTCCATATAAGGAGGTTTTGCTGTGTGACCAGAGTTTACCATTTGTTGCGCTTCGAGCACAGATCCGTGCCGCTCACATTCACAAGGGTTAACGAAGAACTGGAAGCAGTTTAAGTTTTTGTAATGGATTTACATTATTTGGGGGACTGTTGACTGTTCTAGTGTTTGTTAGTGCCCATTTAGACACAAAATGTCTTGAATGATCGACTACCTACAAATTTGATTTGATGTACTGTTCCTTCAATGTAATACTTGGGCCAAAAATGCAGATTTACCCAGTTCCCCCTGACATCTTGGCTGAACGGACTAAATTTGGAGTGGTGGTGTAAATTTGTCTGCGTTATAGCTTTAATGGTTTAACACACCTGGTTATTCATCAGGCCATCATGAAAACACTAAAATGTGCAGCACACAAGCAGCTCAGAACCTGATGGCTTTATAGGTCGCATTAGTTTTACTGCACATCGGCCAAAATGTAGGTCTCTTGGCAGAACTTTTCTCATCCGCAGGAGTTGATGTGAAGTTTGTAGGACACTATATTAAACTGTCTCAGCATATTTCGTAGTCTGAAGTATGAAATGCTGGTTCAGTTCAGCTGCTGTACGCAGAACTCCCAGGGATTAGCTTACACTCAGCCCATGGCTCGGATCCTCGAGGGCGGAGGTTAAAAGCACCGAGACACTGCAATGTATAAAAAGTGGAAATTCAGCAGTTGTACATGTTTCCTACATGCAAAACAGTCATACTCCTAACAAGAAAGGGTAGTTATTATATTATAATAAATGGTTCTTCATATGCAGCTTTTAATGCAGCTCCAAAGTACTTTAGTGTAATAACACAAGGTGGGCAAATGAGATCAGAAATCTCATTAAAACACAAATACAATAAAACACAAAAACTAGATTCTTCGCCACATAGTTATACAAGTACAACATGCAGTGAGATGTAGCCCGAACCGCATCCCTTTTTTTGGCTGTGCAAGCATGAAGTACAATTTTAAACATGAATGTGAAAACTTGTAAAACACAAAAAAGGAATCGAATTTTTTTTTTGTTTGTTCTTTTGTGTAGCATGAATCTATTAACAAACGTGCCTATTCAGTTAGATAGAGTAATAAAAATGTTCCAAGGTGCTTATTTTTGTACCATTTCTATCAGTAACACTGCATTGTAAATATGGTTACAGTTTTGGAGAACAGTTTTGGAGTCATTTGGATCACTTACAGCCCTTTCATTATGAGTGGAATTCAATTATACTGAGGTTGACAGGGCCTTAATCAAATGGACAGGTAATATAAGAGCTGAAAAAGCCTCTTGAACTGAACGAAACACAAAAGCAACTCTGCTGGGTGATGAGTGGTGACGAGAGTGATGCTTTTGTGTTGGGGGGTGGGGAGAGAAACACTTAAATTCACCAGCAACAGACACATACAATTACACGAGTGCCTACTAAAGCAGACACTTTAATTATCATACAGAGCTGTTTGCACTGTAAATATATTTCCCCACACTAGGCAGTAAGGCCAGAAAGCGTCTCAGTCCGTTTGTGAAAGTACTCCTGGCCAAACTGCCTCTAAATGCCTTTCAATAGAGCCAACGGAGCCATTGAATTGCACCCAGACACACTAAGGCCAATGGTGAGAGTCAAGCACTCCTCTCCACCTCTCACACTTTCACTTCGCTCGCTCTTTATTGCTCTCTCTGTCCTTCTCTCCGTCTCACTTTCTCCTCTTCCACTCAGCCAAACAGGTTAGACAGTTCAGCCTCGCATGCCCAGCAAACTCTTACCTCAACCCAAATTTATACAGTGGTTTTTTTTTTTCTTTGGATGCACACCTCCAACGAAGTAACACAGCTTATTACAGTCTTTGCTTTGGTGGCTACTCTTAAGTAGATGCTTATAGTCTTACATTCCTAGACCATAAGACCAACTTGCCATTTTTGTTATTGCATTCAATGAACTACTCATCAACTGTCAAGTATATTTCATAGACGTTTACAAGACTTTTTTTCGGGTACAGCTCTCATTGGTACTATAAGGACAAAGCACCATGCAGTGTGGAAAATTCTCAGGACCAAGACGAGTACCGGTGCATGGTGAAAACAGGAGAGGTCCAGGTTGGCAGCACAGCACCTCCACCTGAAGGACCAGCAGGTGGTTCAATAAGACAAGCCTTTGGCAGAACGCAATAAAGGAATCAGAACTGAACTCTGAAGATGACCGAGATGTCACCATGAATGTGAAGCCTGGTGGCAGTGAGCCAAGTGTGAAACCCTCTTCAAAGATTTTTCTGTTTAGAATAATGCTTGTTCGGTAATAATTCTAATGCTTTCATCATCCTTCAAATCCATTTTAATGTTTGACTACAATATAGGCAGTATTTTTCCATAAAGGTTGAGCTACTATTAGGAGCTTTAACTGATATAAAGCTTACATTGCATCCTCACTGTGGAGGTTTACATGAAATGTTTATGTTGGTTAAGGTTCAAATTTACTTTCTGTTGTGATGGGTGTTAGAAACCTGTGCTAATGCAAGTGAGCCTAACGTGGTTTGAAGAGACAATGGCTATAGCAGCTCACAGAGTAGCTCTACCCTTTACACCCATGCAGATGCTCTTTTGCGATGCTTTTCCACTGAAAAACATATGTTGTTCATTACAAATAAAGCAACCCGAGCCGCACCCATGCTGCTCGATGGCAGGGCCGAACGTCAGACGCAGCCGAGCAGACGTCATCACTGCTTTCTGACTGGTCGAAATGTCATTGCGGTTTTTTTTTTTTAATGCTGTGATAAACTCGAACGTGAACCAGGACATCACTAACGAGTCAGCTGGGTTAGGATTTCATCGCACAGAGAAAGGATGCTGAGAAAAAAACCTTTAACAAAAGACCCCAAAGCAGCTCTGACAGAAAGACTTTCCACTGGTTCAATTACATGAATGCGGTTTTGAGATGAAGACTGGACATAAACTGTTGGGAGAAAGTTGCACCAGACTGAGAAACACTGGGAAATCAAAGCGCGATGCGACTTTCATGCCATCGCGGTACATTTTAGGCACAGCACAGTTCCTATGGAAAAGCGTAGTTTGACTTCATTAAATTAAATCCGGAGCTGCGATGGCTGGAGAGCATGGAGAAGACCGGGAACAATATTCATCATTTTACAGCATTCTGATTCTACAACTCTCATCATTGTGGTTTGAACTGGGAAACACTGTATAATACTGTATAATATATCATGATGGTGGGAGCACAAAATGTTACTTGAGTGTTTCCACTGCGTTTCCAGGGCCGTTCAGCTTCTCTTGTACTCAGAGTTCCGCCACTGTCTGAATAATAATCGTTATTTTTTTTTTTTTTAATTTTTTTTTTTGGAGCGCTGCTGAGGGAGGGCGGGTTTATAAAGAGTTTAGAGATAGAAATGACATTCCAGAAAGCAAAGCTGTCTGCCGACAGCACCAGTTTGATCAGTTTGACAAAAAAAAATAAAAAATGGACATGTACAGGCAGAGGGCGAACAGTTCCTCCTGAGTTTTTAAAGGTTGTCTGGTGTGCTTGCTTGTAAGGCCATGAGTGAGATCCCAACAGTAAACACTTTTTCCCCGGACGCTGAAGCTTCCGTCTCTGCTCGCCTCCATCAAACAGCACACAGCTAGCTAGCCTGAAGATAGATAAGCCTACAGAGGCGCTCCTCTCTCTCTATTTGTACTGGTGAAGGACTGCTGCTGTAGAGACCGGACTGACAATAACAAGAGAGAGAACATGGTTTGAAGCTGAAACTACGTTATTATTATTGCAATATTCTCTGAAACGCAACAGTAAAACAATAATAAAATGCTGATTTAAACATTGCAATATTCTCAGTAAATGCCTTTTTCTTTCTGCAGTAATGTCTAAGTCCTCATATCTTACTCACGGTGTGACGCCTGTCCACCCACTTCCGAATGTCTACACGAAACAAGCGATTAGATTAGGCCTAAAGTGTGTTTGGTGAGTCAAAGTCAGCTGGTGAGGATGTTTGATTCAGGCTGGCAGAATGTTGCCCTACAACCCCCCCAATCCTCCCATCCAAGAAAAGAATAAATTCTGTATTTCTGGATTCAGACAAAAAACAGTGTCATCTTATGAAACAGTTTTTACAAACTGATGGCCAAAACAGAAGCCGTGGCATATTAATCATACATGTAGAGATGCATAATCGTATCACCATAGATGATTCGATTTGATGAACATTTTAAAACCACCTTCTTATAATCATGAGCAGAGCATTTAGGTGTCACTGAACATTTAAGCGTTTTCAACCCCAACCAAATGTGATTCTGTATCGAAATTGGTGGACATATAGGAATTATACACCAATCAGCCACAACATTACAATCACCTGCGTCATGTTGTGTTGGTCATCTTTGTGCTACCAAAAAATTACCTACTGAGGCATGGATTCCACAAGACCTCTGAAGATGTGCTGTGGTATCTGTGGTAAAGCATGAGGAATTGGACTAGTTTGTCCAGCGCGTCCCACAAATGCTCGATCAGATTGAGATCAGGTGAAATCGAAGGCCAGGTCAACACCTTGAACTTGTCATGTTCCTCAAACCATTCCTCAACATTTTGTAGCATCATCCTGCTGAGAGAGGCTGCTGTCCTTAGGGAACACAGTTGTCATGGAGTGTACTTGGTCTGCAACAGTATATAAGCAGGTGGTGTTAAAGTAACATCCAAATGAATGCAGGATCCAAGGTTTCCCGTCAGAACATTGTTCAGAGCTCCACACTGCCTCCACCTTCGTCTCATACGGCATCCTGGTGCCATCTCTTCCTAAGGTAGAGTCATAACATCCAGTCGTTCACATGATGTAAAAGAACACGTGATTTACCACCACCCAAATAATACCTGCTCACTAGTGGTCCTGACCACTAATGAAAGGGGGACAACAATGATGCGGAGAAACAGATGGACTAGAACAGGGGTCGGCAACCTGCAGTTTTCATCCGTTTGTTGCGGCTCCCTGTGGCTTTGGAAAATAATAATTTAACACTAGAACGGCGGCTAACTGGCTAAATCTATAACGGCTGCGTTATTGACGGGGTGCCCAGTTTCGCACAAGACGTTTAGTCCTGCAGCCGGCAGACACAGCAAGTCTCCAGTGGACTTTGGACCCAGAGCCCCTCGTACAGCGCCAGCCACCGAATCAGTATCAGAATCAGAATCAGAATCAGAATCGCGTTTATTGGCCAGTATGTGAGCGACACATACAAGGAACTTGATTCCGGTCGATCGTGTCTCTCAAGCACAACAGTATAAAACAACATGTAATGATACGTGTGTACATGTGCCTACACCACACCCATATGTCTCTTACAGAGCTGCTGCTGCTCCAATAGGCCAATAGACGCGATTCTGATTCTGATGCCGAGTCTGATGAAATTACGTCAGTTGACGCTGTCGGCCATTCTAAGTGTTGTGTATTTTATTTTTATTTATTGTTTTTTTTTTGTTGTACTTCGAAATTTGAAGATTATTGTGATCTTGTAACATTAAAATACAATGTGTTTTTTTTTTTTTTACAGAGTTCTAAATGTTCAAAATATTTTCTTTGAATAAATAACATTTCACAAGCAACACCCCACCCTAGTTTTTATACATAGCATAAAAGTAAAAAACTATGTGCAGTGTTATCGTCATTTTAGATGCCAAAAAGGGTTTGCGGCTTCCGGTGTTTTCTCTTTTGTGGAAACCGGGTCCCAATGGCTCTTTGAGTGTTAAAGGTTGCCGACCCCTGGACTAGAGTCAGTAACTGTAAACGACAAACTACACCTACATGGTTAGCAGAGCTGATACAATGGTGATCCAAGGTAGGAGAAGAAAATGACCTCAAAGTGGCTTTTGGCCTACGTATTTTTCATAACGCACAATGCATTACATTAATTGTCTATATTTCTATACTGTGCGAACCGTTCCTCTGCTTATAGTTGTGTGTTTAATGTGCTTTTAAAAATGACTGTTCAAAGTGTAATGTTTTCATATGTGAACACACCACAGCACACATATGAAACAGCATCAAATAGTTCTCTGCCTTTAACCCATTCACCAAGTGAAGCAGTGGGCAGCCAGGAAAGCAGCGCCCAGGGAGCGGTGTGTGAGGACAATATCTTGTTCAAGGGTACCTCAGAGGTGCCACTAGTAGTCCCACGACATTCTGGTCTACTAGGGGTAACTCGCTAACTACTGGATCTCCAGCTGCCCACAAACAATAAAACTGAATCTTGGCACAATATGAGAAATCATGAAGATCTGAATCGTTCTCAGAGATAAACCACTGAAATCTCAGTAAACACAGAAGAGAGTTTGTGTGTGTGTGTGTGTGTGTGTGTGTATGTGTGTGTGTATGTGAGAGAGCGAGAGAGAGAGGGAGAGAGGGAGGAGTGGATATGAGATATAAAGCTGCTGAATCCTATCTCTGCTGTGCCACAATTACCAACCACCCCCCTAAAAAATAATGAATTTTCTTTTCCCACACTTTTCTTCTTTTTTGCAGTCGAAGAGTGGCAAGAAATAATTGAGAATGTGTTGTGATTTGCATACCATCAGTCAGTCACTAATGCGCTGGTGGAAAAAAAAAAAAGGCTAAGACTGTAATTTATGGACTTTTGGAGCTGGAGTTGGAGTTATGCATGCAGCGAATTAGGTGATTATTATTGTCTTTCCTAAGGCAAAACTGACTGAACTTAGACAAACAAAAACTTTCATTTCTCTCACTACTGGTAAAGTTGTATTAATTACTATCTGATTAATTACTACAGTACTAACAACATGCAAATGAAATGTGGTAGAAATAAAAATGTAAATATTGCTGAAATGCTTGAATGCTGGTGTTTGTAGCCGATTGGTCAACAGAACCCTGAACCTGTGAGAGAAACGCTAACTTTAGTCAGATGAAATTACTTTTCAGGGACTGTTTTATTTTGTTTACACGGAGAGCCAGTCATAACATCAAGTTTTACATTACAATGCTTCACCTATTAATCGTCATCACTTTTTTAAACAAGCACAATAATGTTCATTTTTGCTGCGCTATACTAGCACAATTAGCACTACGTTCAAACTTGATGTCAGATACAGACATCTGAAGTTCTGACTGCAGAAAACATCTTTGCTGTCTTTCAGTTTTAAAGTAATTTGTGTAAATTCGATAAAAACAGAACACAAGCTATGTTTTTTGTTATTGGAGCATTAGCCTGTTAGTTTAGCTTGTTTAGTCTTGTTTAGATTTAAACTCTCTCGTCAGTTCTGTGTAGCACAGCAAGTGAGTATTGCCAGAAAAGCATTCCACGATTCAGCCATGGAAAAAAATAGGCCGCATCATTTTTTTTTCTCCTGGTTATTGCTTTTGTAATTTGTGGGAGTGTGTCTGTGTAAAATATGCATGTCACTATACACTATTGACCACACGATTCAAAATGTTCAAATATTTTTGGAGAACATTTTAAAATAATACACATAAATAATTTATTAGACCTCGGAAAATGTTTAACTATACAACACTCACATTATTTGACAATTGCAACAATTAAAACAGTGATGTTAAAACAACAGTGTGTGCATGTGTGACTCTGTTTCATCCATCAGAAACTGAATCAGTAGTGAAGCTGCTGGAATACAGCACATAGAAA
>JBBJLS010000082.1:717303-732078 GCA_037577275.1 Bryconaethiops microstoma | reverse complement strand
ACACACACACACACACACACACACACACACACACACACACACACACACACACACACACACACACACACACACCCTAGATGTCTTACTATAAGTCTAAGAGTCATATAAGATCATGGCACAGTGCGGGTTAAAGGTCTGTCTCAATTCTCCTGCCATAACCTAATTAACTTATCAATCCTCAGATCATTTGATCTCTCATCTGCAGATACAAGAGTGTGGTGATAACAGTGTGACCTTTGACTTTTCCCACTTTCTGAATTTTGTGAGAACAGAGTTGCACTGCAGGTTAATTCATAGGCTTCAGTAAAAAAAATGTTAAATTGTAGAAACATCAAACATTTAAGGACATGTTGCTTTTTTAAATGATTTTAATACTAATTATCATTCTTTCTTTGACTGACCATAATTCTAAAATATAAAAAAAAAAGTTTTTTCCATTTTTGGTGGAAGCTATTTGCGTGACTACGGACTTCCAGCGTTCAGTGTTTTATGACAATGGTCATTTTAAATTCTCCTACTGCTCCCTCTTACAGGGAGCCTTTATGGACATGCTTTTTTATGCAATTGATTCGTTTTAAAGGCTTTCCAGCTTATCTTTTGCCAATAAATCATTTTGTAACCTTTGAAAGGCTCTGCGTGATCTTGGCATTGATCATTTGAACTGTTTTGCTCTTTTTTACTTACCTAATCATCAGAATAATTAGTACATTATTCAATTACTTTTATGAATGAAAGTGAAATCTGTAGGCAGTGTTTAGGCGTGTGTTAAAACTGTTTAAGTTTGCATGAAGATGGCTCAGCACTACTGAACATTTCACTGTATACATATGGACACGTCCTGACTTGTACAAACTTAATTTATAACAGAAAAGACAGGTAGTTAGTCTTAAACAATTCCACAGCTTTAAAACTATGATTATAAATGTCCAGGTGTGAGAACTTATCGCTGTACTGAAAGGCCATTGTTCTGAATTGTTTAGTTCTGCATTTATGTGAGGCAGGTGACGCTGTAATGGATATTAACCAGATTTACTCTCCTAAAACTGACGCACATGTGAATTAAGGTGAATTATGTTCATGTCATTTACTACTGAATGTCCCTGTGGCTTTTATAGACCGGTTCACTTTTGATGAGTTGACGCGGCAATAAATTAACACTCTTTTTTTTTTTTCCAGAGCATTGGGCAACGTTACAGTCTGGCACGGTTTTATCTTTATGTTCTCTGGTCCAGACTGAGATTGACCTGAGCTATAAGTGACCACATCATCAGCTGGATAACGGACAGAGATAAAACAAAGTTCCTCCCTCAATTTATAAAAGGTGGGAGAGAAAGAACAGCAGATTCACCTTCAGCCCTCCTCTTTCTCTCCATCGTACGATCTCTCTCTCTCACTCTAATCCGGCTAACATGGCGTTCAACGGCGCATGGAAGATCGACCGCAACGAGAACTACGACAAGTTCATGGAGCAGATGGGTAAGTGTGGACATGTTGGAGGCCAATAAAGTTAAAGGCCTAGTGCTGTTGTTGCATTACACACTCCAAAGTTTTCTATATGGTACCAATAAATGGGACAAGAATGGTTTTTGTGTGGCACTGCTCAAAGAACTCTTTGTGGAAGCTTTTTTTACCATTGCCTTTACTGAAGAACCTGTGAAGAACCCCCTCTATAAGCATGTAAAGATCTATATTCTTCAAACAAGAGGTTCTTCAAGGGTTCTTCAGTAAAGGAAATGGCCGTATATAAAACCGTGATAAGTTAAAGACCACGTTTGTTTTTTAGCAGTTCAGAAAAAGGTTCAAACTTAGAAATGCAACAAATGGTAAATTGTCATTATACGGCAAAAGAACTTATATGGAAGTTTTCCCGGTTTGTGTTGATGCTTGAGGTGTCAGACATCATGCTGAGCTTTGTTTGGTGTTAACTGCTACTGGGGTTTTAAAAATTCCTTTTATTTTAGATCTTAGAAACGAACCAAAGAAAACTTTGAACCCGGGAGAACTTACAGGATAGTCTCGGCCCACAAGTGGGTGGGGAACACCCCCAGAGGGAGGGGGTCCGGAGAGAGAAAAAGCAGCAAACAGCAAGCCTGTAGGAGAACAAGCACCGGGTTAGACTGATTTACACCACACTGAGAGCTCTAGGGATTAAAGGGGACAAACACATACAGGATGCATTGATGAGAAAAATTAGGCAAGAGAGGGTTAAAATTTTAGCCACAAATAGACATGCTATACCAATAATGCTAATCTAAATGTATGCCTCATTGCCTTTGCTGGAAAGGAAGAAAGAGTGTGTGTGGTGTGTTATTTTTGGAAAGCAACACATGAGAAAGGCAGTAATAATGATCTTTGGCTTCGAGCCTGTTATTGAGTAAGCGCAGCATTATGCATGTACTGCATAATGAAGGTCCCTCCTGATCTGAACCTCAGATTAACCTGCTCATTTGAGGCACTAACAGCACGGAGGGCAAATGTATCATTTCCACATGAGTAGATTTTATTACACCAACACATTCACTGCAGAAAGTAAGTGAACTAAGGTCATTCAGTCCAGCACGTTTTTCCAAGCAGCCAAATTACTGAGCAGGCCATTTTTATGGGAACTGAAATTAAAACGACCACGATACACACTCATTCTGTGTTATGTGTGTACTTGTATTGCATTGTGTGCCAACATGTGGGTAAAGTAAGATGGAAAAAATTACTTCTAAAAGTTTCTTTCTTTGTTTTTGCACGCTTGTTTGATGCCTACATTCATTTTACAGATCTCTTTTTACAGTCTAATGCAATGCAACAGTCCTAGCCAAATTATATATTTGGTCAATATGTAAAAAATTCAAATGTATTACATTATATTATATTATATTATATTTGCCATTTAACAGGCTGGAAAAAATAAAACATGAACTTGTGTGTAAATAAAACATGAACTTTAAAATGTGCCATACCTTTTATTGTTAAATTCAGTAAATAAACAGTAATTGTGCATTAAAATGCTTATCAGCACTTAGAAAATCAATCATTTACTTAATGTCAGGGGTGCAGTTTAAGCAAAAAAGGTAATACTCCTGTATTTCATTATTAGAATCTGACTCTGATGCTTTGTAAAGTGAAAGTGAACATTAATCAAACTTATTTTCCTTAGAATTATTAGTAGTAGTACCAATAGAAATGGAAACAATGCTGTGCTGCACAAGAATAATACATTTTCCTACATATGTGTGTGTGTGTGTGTGTGTGTGTGTGTGTGTGTGTGTGTGTGTGTGTGCAGGTATCAACATAATGAAGAGAAAGCTGGCTGAGCATGATAACCTGAAGATTATCATCGAGCAGACAGGGGACAAGTTCAGTGTTAAAGAGTCGAGCACATTCAGGACCAAAGACATCGAGTTCACTCTCGGAGTGCAGTTTGATTATTCCCTTGCAGATGGCACAGAATTGACTGTAAGAATAAAAATTAATGATCAACAACCAATAATCAATCAATAATCTAGAATCAGTATAATCAATCGTGGCGAATGGATGGAAAAACACCAGCAAGATAAGATCAGCAATACTAAAATAATCTCTGATCTCAGTTGTTCAGTTCTTTATGTTTTGATTCGAATTATAGTTCAGTTACATAATCACCAAAGTCCACTTTTTAAATATGTGGCCATGATGGCAGCTTTGCTATATTTGTCTGATATGTGTGGACTTTGTGTGTGTGTGTGTGTGTGTGTGTGTGTGTGTGTGTGTGTGTGCGTGTGTCTTAGGGTACATGGGCGATGGAGGGAGATGTACTGAAGGGCGTTTTCACCAGGAAGGACAATGGCAAAGTCCTGACCACCACCAGAACACTGGTGGGAGGAGAGCTGGTACAGGTGAGAGTGAAATTCTGATGTGTCACGATGCTGCTATTATTATTCTGTCATTGTTATTATAATCGCAGTATCTCTAGTTTAATAACTTTGTGGAAAAGGAAACAATGTTCTTAACATTTAAAGGGTGCTATTGTATTGAGATTTTGAGATAAAGTAATTCAGCATCATCTGTATTGGGCTGTTCATCATAAAATGCTAACACAGTGGTGTTAGTATAGTTTTTATTTTGTTACACAAAATCTGCAAATGTATGACTTTTTTATTACCTATAATATCAGCACAGAAAATTGTTAATGCTAGCTAAATACTAACTAAAATAGCTAATGCTAGATAACTCTGCTAACAAAAAATAGTTTACGTCAGCTAACTACTAGCTAAAAATAGATCATGCTAGATAACACTGGTAAATGAAAGTTGTTAACATTACTTTGAGAGTCAAGCTAACTTTGCTAACTGAAAACTTCAACCCGGCTGGTTTGTGGAGTTGTGAGTGAATGGCTAGACTACTTCTCTCCATACCTTTATTAAAAGGCACACAATGTGAACTGTTCGAGTAATTATAGAGAAACAAAATAGAATAAAGCATATTCTCAGCATGTAAAAACTTGTGATTTTGGCAGGGGTCATGTAACAAAGACTCTTGTTCTCTAAAACTCTGTACTATTGTCTTATGGATGGTATTCTCAGATTCTCAGACACTGTTTTGTTGATTCCGCAGTAAACTGATTCGATGTTTTCTCTGCACAGAGCTACAACTACGAAGGTGTGGATGCCAAGAGGATTTTCAAGAAGGCATAAAGGAAGTGGACTTTACTCAGAAATCTGGGACTGTAGGTGGCTTTTTCATGAACCACCAGAAGAACGGGGCAGTTTTTGTAGCAGACTGCACATGAAATTGTCATTTGTTGCCATTACCTGTTCTGTTGCAAATAAATGTATGAATGTTTTAATTTATCTTGGTATTGCCTCAGTTATTTGCTTTCTGTCTTTATGGTTGGCAGAATATTCCCAACTATACACAAATAAATGCACCACTCTAAACCAGAAGAGGGTGCTCTACCACAACTCTTTATAATCTATGTCTGATTACGGGATCTGAAAAGAAGTGAGCATGTAAACAGAATAGTGTTTGTTTATTGTAGAAGGAGCTGATCTGTCTCATGCGCCTTGCTGCTGGTAAGAGCCAGAAGACATGACAGAGTACAATTCAGAGTCAAAATATTTAGTGGTTTCACATTTAAGCCTTTCGGAGTTCAGAGAGTCAGTTTGTTTGTCAGTTCTGATTTAGAGAATAAATTTAACTGAGGCAAAGAATCTGATTCAGGTTTATGCAGACAGCATCATACTATTTCAGTTAAAGTCCAAGATTCATCAGCCTTACTGTATCTCTGTTGTATATTAAAAACTCGAGAGGAACACAAATGATTTCAATGATGTCTGTCACTTTTGGTTCATTTTCATTTCAGAGAATCTTCATATTGTAAGTATTGCAGTGAAATTTTGATTTCATTGAAAAAAAAATGTTTTTTTGGAAGCAAAGTAGATGCTGCCAGGAGAAGCTCTGTCATTAATTACATTTTTAGGAGCTGGACTGAAGGCCTTACATGTTGGGTTAACTACTAACATGACTGGAAAGAGGAATCAACCAATCATGTTTATTTACAGAGGGTGGAGAGAAATAACCTATGATTCTAGTTCCTGAATGTAAAGCCGTAGTTTAATCAGGTTTCAATCAGTTCTAGGTACATCACTGACTGTAGAGCAGTGGTTTAAGCAGGTTTCAGACAGTTCGAGATAAGTCACAGACTTTAGAGCTATGGTGAAAGCATGTTTCAGTCAGTGATGAACCATGCTTACACTAAAGTGGGTTTCAATCAGTAGTTTGATTAGCTTTCAATCCGTTCTAGATATGTCACAGACTGTGGAGCAGTAGTGTAATCAGGTTTCAGTCAGTTCTAGATATGTTACTGACTTTAGAGCAGTAAACAGGTTTTAGTCAGTTCTAGACATGGCACTGACGTTACTATCATGTTAGCAGGTGTCAGACAGTTGTAGATATGTCATTGACAGTAGAGGAATCATGTAAGGAGGTTTCAGTCAGTTCTAGATATCCCGCTGACTTTAGACTGGTGGTGTAAGCTGGTTTCAGACAGTTCTAGATACATCAATGACTTTAGAGTGGTAGTGTAAGCAGGTTTCAGACAGTTCTAGATACGTCACTGACGGCAGAGCAGCAGTGTAAGCAGGTTTCAGTTAATTCTGGATACATCAATGACTTTAGGGCTGTAGTTTAATCAGATTTAAATCAGTTCTGGATACATCACTAACTTCAGAACTGTAGTGTAAGGATGTTTTAATCAGTTCTAGATACATCACTGATTTTAGAACTGTAGTGAAGCAAGTTTCAGTCAGTTCTAGTTCAGTCAGACCGTAGAGTCGGAGGGTTTCAAGTCAGTTGTTATAAATGAAGAACAGTGGTGACTCTGTACTGAAGGAGTGGCTGTAAAACTGCTACACACAAGCTCTAAAATGTGTTCATGTAAGTTACAAGCTTCATGTAGAACATATGTAGTCTTACAAGTTTCAGATGTATTTAATCTAGCTAATATATAAATTGTTGTTAGCTTCGTGCTACCATACTGCTTCTCATAGTGACGCTAACAGAAATGATCGCTATTGTAGCACATATCAGTACCTAAATAAAGTTACTAATGGGCACTAATATCCCATGATGCAATATGAAACAAGAGAGGAAATTATGTGAAATTAATAGATGCTTAGTAAGTTAAAGATGAGATATGTATCTATAAAGCATCTCAAGTTTACTATGTAAATAAAGCGCTGACAAACATTTTGTTCAAATTCAGCTACTGACATGGCAAAGCTACTAACCTGCAAAACTCTTATGCTATTAAGACTAACACAGTCTCAACAGCATAACACAGTGTTAACTGCATAACAGTCTTAATCACTAACTGTAAATTACAAACTGAAATAAGCTACTCTCACTAACTGCTCTGCTGGTACGTGCAGTTTTAAGTGAAAGGCTAGACTTCTGCCATAATCTTATACTATTGGAAAGTACAAACCTTAGTCAAAAACTTTGTGTTCAGTATACACAGAGAAAGCAAGAGGTTTCAGAGGACAAGGTGAAACATATCATTCTAGGTCTTTTTCAGTATAACAATACTGGTTCAGGTCCATGAACATTTGTCAGAAATGAAAAAAAAATCACTAAAAAAACGATATGTCAGACAAGAACACCACACACACACTGTTCTCCTGGTTGCAAATAGCTCTACTAAAAGACAAAGAAAACATGGCCTCACTGTGGAGTAAATCCGAGCTAGAGAGGGTAATATTTCAGAAATGACGTAACTCTAACACACATACACACACACAGAACCGCACAGATTTCTAATCTAATTTTAATTTTTCTTAAACACTGGCATTCCTAAGCAGTGCTGTAATATTCTTCTGACAGATGAAAAACAAAGTGAAGCTATTTGTTCTCACACAGAGAATAATAACCTCAAAAGCACAGGACTGTTGGTTTCTATGCGATCGCACACATTTGTACTCCAGGACAACAGTATTTACGCACACCTGGTCTCTAAACCTCTCACAATATAATTACGATTCTTTAGAGGCTGATTCAGTGATTCATGGAATCTCATATTTCACCATTACACAGTTTTGTTCAATTGGATTATTTTGCTAAGGGTTACAATTACATCAGCACATCACTCAAATACACAGCCGAAGTGAATAAATAAGTAAATAAATAAACAAACACAACTTAAGTTTTATTTCACCGTAAGGAAGTAACAACACAGTTAAACCTCACAATGATTCAGTTTGAATACGATTCTTTAACAAAAAATTCAAAATCTTACACTTTGGCACAATTCAACTCTTCATTTTTTATTCAAAACTATTGCTAAAACGCTGTAAAAAGAATATGTAAAGTAACAGAAATTTACTAGTAGCAGTTTCTCCAGTAATTTACTGTTTACTTAGAGTTCTCATATGTTTTATATGATTACAATACTTCATTGTATTTTTAAATAGCAGACTGAAATTGTCATTTTAGGCAGAAAATGTTTTTTATATTTTTATAATCGATCGTAATATATTGTGACTCTCCAAAATTGATGCTGCTAAATCGCCAGCTTCAGCTCACAGAACCGCAACGCACTGATGTAGTCTTACACTCCTAAAACACACACACACACACACACACACACACACACTCCAGAGTTACACACATGGCAACGACACCTCTTAAATGCACTTGTCAGAAACACGTCTGCATTTTCAACGTGACAAAAGTTCACGCGGTGGCTGGCTCCATTGGGAGTCACATGACCAAGACGTGTGACTTCAACAGAATGAGGATTACGGCTATTCCCTCGCGTTTGTGTGTGTGTGTGCGTGTATAAGGAAATTGGTGCTTCCCTCTTTCTTCTCAACCCTTGTGAGTTTTTTTTTCTCCGGAGAGAAAGAGAGACTATTACTGCAAGAGGGCAAGAAGAGGACAGATAGAGAGAGTAAAATAAAGATAAGGGCAAGAGTGAGTGAGAGAGACTAAAGAGAGAGAAAAAGAAAGATAAGGGGAAGAGTGAGAGATAGAGGAGAGAGGAAAGAGAGACAGAGAGAGAAGAGTGAGAGATAGAGGAGAGGGGAAAGAGAGAGAGAGAGAAGAGTGAGAGATAGAGGAGAGGGGAAAGAGAGACAGAGATAGAGAGTAAAATAAAGGGGAAGAGTGATAAAGGAGACTAAGAGAAAGAGAGGGAGAGATGAGAGAGTAAAAGAAAGACAAAGAAATTTTAAAAAGAGAGGGTGAAGGGAGAGGGGGAGAGAGGGAGCAAAAGGAAAGACAAGGGAAGAGAGACAGACAAAGGAGAGTAAGAGAAAGAGATAGGGAGAGAGGAGGGAGGAAAGGAAAGAGAACGAAAAAGTGAGAAAAGAAGGGGGAGGGGAGAGAGAGAAAGAGGCGGACACAGGGGAAGAAACGGGGGAATGGATAAAGGGAGAGTGATGCAGAGAAAGAGGGAAATGGACAGAGGTGTGAAGGAGAGAAAGATGTGAAAGATGGATGGATTTTCACACCTTTAGAAGACAAAAACATGTTCAGGGAAGCCAAAAGAGAAATGAGAATAACCTTAGCAGGAGCTTTGCTGAAGCGGACTGTGTGGATTCTACACTAGTCCAGTAGCTAAAACACACACACACACACACACACACCACATCACATTGTTCACAGGTTTCACTGCAGTTTGTTTATAAAAAAAACGTTTTTATTAATTTTTTTTTTCCACAAAGACATTTCATACAGTTTCTTCTGGCAAAACACACTCAAAAAACTCTTGGGGAAGTTCCCATGTTAATATTACACGTTAAGCACGTTCACTGAGGGAAATGAACCATGAGGAAAACAGCCATGCCACAAGCATGCACGGGAAAAAAACGATGGCTTAGGTATCGAGTTCATCTTCAGCTCACGCGTTTGCAGGACCAGACGCATTTTGAAGTATTTCTGTTTGTCGTCCCAACACAAGGACCACAATAGCATCAGAGGAGGGAGAGAGAGACACATGAAGCTATTTTTAGACTTCACAAACTCTGGATTGAATTCTTCTCTCCTTTGCTTCTCTCTCTTAGATCCAAAAATATTTGACACCCTTCACCTCTTTGGAAAAAAAAAAGAAAAAGCCCTCAGATACGAAGATGACTTTTCCATAATGACAGGAAATGAACGCATGCTAATAGAGATGCTGAAAGTGGAGAAGCAGCACCGTTGCGTCGGCCGTACAGTGTACGTCGACGTGAAAAACATTCACACTGCCTGCCTCTACTGGACCAGCAACACATTCAACCCTCAGCTTCAACCCTTAGAAGTCACCTGTGGACAAAATCCCACTGTAGTTTTATAGGAATTTAATATGGAACAGAGTGGAGTGGAGAAATGGTGTTGAATATATAATTTATTAACGTATTTATGTATTTTAAATTCTGTAAAATAAGAGCGATTCGGTTGTGACAGCGGTTTTATAATGTACGGGAATAAAGTGACTTCCAAAGGTTAAAGAAAAAAAAAAACTGGTACTTTACAGTAGACGTGCCATCAAATATTTTATCCAATTTGCTTGGAAAAAAAAAAAAAAGGGTAAATAAAGCAATTTGACTAAGAGCAAAAAAGGTCACTTTTTACAACATCCAATACCCTTCTATCACTGCATAACTTGAGAAGGTCAGTAGCAAACAGGGTTGATTATCAGATAAAAATCTGTACCATACAGCTAATAAAGTCACTAGGATTCTCTGCGGCGCTACATTACTCTTCCCCAATGGTTTTGTTGCTCTAATGACATCCTCATATTGAAAATGTTATAGGAGAGAGAGCAGGACTGCCTTATCCACACACAGTCGGCCCTTTCTGCTGTTGCTAAGGTGGATGAATTTTCCAAAGTGCTGGTGAAAATCCCATTCAATCTAATAAAGGCTGTAGTGATTAAGTTCCAGTTTAAAATGCTACACTACTGAACTGAACTGTGTTGTTCTCAATCCAAACTAGAGAGAAACGACCATGTCAATGTTAGCTTAATAATACTATGAAACAAAGTACGCCTGGCAGCCTGAGTGTTCACAGAGATGCACAAAGTAAATGTGAAAGTCAGTTAACTGCTGCCTGAAGGTATTGTGATTAAAAACTGGTACAGCTTTGAATCAGGTTAATGGGATTTCCGCCAGCTTCTGTCAAGCTTGTCCAACCTAGCAACAGTAGCTATGGAAAAGCTCCTAAGTAGGCAAAATAGGCAGCAGAAAAGAGAGAACACATTCAGAGTCATTAAACTGAAATTCTCGCACACGTAACGGACGACATCGGCAATCAAACACACGGCACTGAAAACATTCACTTGATTACAAAAATACTTCGTAATTTTTCTTTAAAATATCTAAAAATGTACAGCGTCATCATTATTTTGGCGAGTCATGCGTCAACTTGATCAGAATTTTCTGGTTATAATCGATGTAAATAGCAACAACAACAATAACAATAATAATAATAATAATGATAAAGATACTATGATTATTACACAACCACAACATTTTAATTAAAGGAGTTCCACGCATCACCTGTGAGGCTTCATCGTCACTGTAAATTTCCGAGTCACACATAGATGTGAAAACTGTGGATAAATGGGACCAGTGAGGCGTTTTCAGTGGGAAAGAACATCTCTAAACATAAACGTTAACCCCTTGAACTCTAAGGTACCCTAAAGTACAACTGTTCTATCCAGGCTCCGCCCTCAAATGTGCTATATCGTAGCTACTGTTGCCAGGTTGGACAAGTTTTACAGATTGACTGTAAATCTTATGAGAATATAATGAGAAAGTATAATACTGTCTTAACAGCAAGCAATGTGCAACAAAAACAAAACCAGATGCTACCATTCTAATAAATGAAGCAGCACAACATATTTGTTTCTATTTTCAGTAGGTCATGTTGCATCACCCAGATGCTCCATCTCAGCAAAACATGGGTAGGCTGCCCTGAATTTAATGAGAAGAAACAAAACCAAGAGGAGGAAGAGCTGTACCATTTTTTGTTGGTATATATGGCAAGTTGGTATATGCTTGGTTAGTGTAGTGGATAACATTGCTGCCTTCCAAGCAGGAGAGTGGGATTTGAATCCTAATCTGTGCAGCTAATCACACTCTACCAATTACAGTCCTTGGGCAAGACTCCTAACACTACATTCACCTATATCTGTGATATGTAAAAATTATATAGTGTTCTGTACAAAACCATCTGCCAAATGCTGTAAATGGTAACTTATGCCATTTCATTGCATTACACAAATGTAAAACCTGTGTAAACCAGAGACTCCCAGTTTGGAGCTGTTAGGTCTCAAGTATAATTTTGACTTGACTCAGAGATGTGACATTTCCTCCTGATGGCTTTGTGATACAACATTATAATGGTTGCTTGCAGTTAAAACAAGGTGTATGTTTTGTTAAAATATGTACATTATTCTCTCAAAAATGCTACATTTGTTTAGTGTTGCTACATAACCTTGAGTTCCTGGTTAAAATGCTATGCTACAATTGTGTCACTGTCGCTAATCCAAACAGATTGGAAAGGATACTGAATTAGCCATCATGCTAAAATTAGCTCAGTTACATAAAAAAAAGACCTGTACCTGATCTATCCTAAGTGTGACCTTACATGTGCATATAAAATAAACGTTTTTTAAATATTAACCCTAATAATGACAGCACTGTACATTTGCATATTTTGACAAAGGCAGACCTGTCCACTTCACTCCACGATAGAGCGGTCTGTAAACCCAGCAACAGCAGCTATGAACGGACAGTGTATAGATAGGTAGATAATTACTTAACTTAATATTAGATTCTTAACAGATGCTGAATAATTTGTAGTATAACAAGCCTTAAGTGTCATAGCTGAATAAACAGCCCAGAAATTAAGGGGCTAACTGTGTGCCCATCATGCTGCAGATTCCACAGGCAGCACAAATGCAATCACGTTTTTGAAGCTGGCCTTGTGTGTACTCCTTTGATTAAAGTGTTCGTGGTGTAACAGTAGAAAAGAGAGTGGGGTGGGAGTGGGGGTTGTGTGATGGAGGCAGAGGTGGTCTTGATTTGCCCTGTAGCCTGAGGGGGCATGGTGTTAACCTGAGGAGGAAGAGAGAGATTTCCCACATCACATTTCATACTGTACATGATTTCAGAATTTCTCTCCCTGTCTTTCTCTGTTTTTTTCCTCTCTCTTTCTTTCTCTCCCTCCCTCAATCAAGTCAACAGACTACCGGTGTGTAATCAGAACAAAACACTTAATGGGTTTTCATTTTTTTCATGATATAAATGGTTGGGGATAGGTTTTACACATGCACTAATTATGACTGCTATTTCATGCTTAATACCACATACCACCTTTCTCTATTAGAGAAATGCCTTTTTTGCCATCCGTCAGATATTATACTTTTCAAATGTCTTTATCCAACATTGCTACATACATACACAGCATTTTGAAATGGAATCTTTCTAGTATTCAAAACATTTTGTTTAAAATCTGAAACAGACATGGTGTTTAACATGTGAAACATGAACTGAACAGAAAGTCCTCACCTGTGGTCCATGACTGAAGAAGGTGTGTCTGGAGGCCCCTGGTATTGGACTGCTGGAAGAAGAACAGATAGGAAGAAAGAGAAAGACAGAGAGAAAAAGAGAGAGAGGGGCAAAGGAGCCGGAAGCTCGATCAAGGCCATCCGTGGCCACCATCACACATAAGGAGCCTAAAAAGAAGACGGAAAATCAACATTTTACTGGCTTTATTTACTACGAGGAAAATAAGATGGTATTAGATAATAAATATTATTACATAATATATAATAGTAATATCATATATAATATGTATAACAGAAATAATGTGTGACAATACAAATCAGTTTAACAATACACATTACGTGTGATAATTAAACTGATATCGTAATGCAATTTGTAATGACAAATGCATTCGTAAATTTGATGTTTCCAGCTCCTATATAGTTTATAATTTTTTAATACCACAGCTGAAATGACAAGGTGACTCATCCTTTAAGGACCTTGGTGATTTTTAGGAACTTTAATTTTACCAGAATCATTATGCTAGCTGTAATTAATCTGTAGTAGTATTAAAACTCAGACTTGACTGTTTGGGCAGCAAAAATAAAAATATTTCTAAAGCTGCCCAGCAGAAAATAATTAATCAGAATTATCAATTTATTTGATCATTTTCTCTTTGGAGGGGGGGGGTTGAACCTGCAACTTTGTGGTCATCGGGTTCACAGACCGGTGTTTTACCCACTAGGCCACTACCACCCCTATTCTACACCTCTGATTCTGATGCATTCTGCAGTGCCTTTAAAGATGACAGTGTTTGCATCCAAATATGATGCAGACTGATTTTTATTGATACGTGCAGTCAGTGGCTGATATCATCTCCCTGTGTGAAGCTGCTTGTCTGTCAGAAGTTGTCACTGACAACGACGTTTCCATGGAAAAAGTCCAGTTCGGTTCACTGAGCTCTGTGATGCAACCTGTTCTGACCAACTTCAGGCAGTGAAGCAAGCCTGCTTTACCAGCACCCTCCACACTCCTGTCAATTCTGCTTCAAGCATCCAGCCAGTCCACACATAAATACTCATCTCCCACCTCTGCAGGCCTGCTGCCTCTGTGACTGGATTAGTATAGTTTACACTGCGGTATGCATTACTGCCCATTTCACTGAAAAATTAATGTTTTTTCTCTATGGACTGAATTGTTTAAAACATTGTTGACCGTTATGAGAGTATTAATTTGTTACTCTACAAAAACAAAAACAATCCACACCAACAGGCCTAAACAACTTTCATTTAAAAGTATCATTTGATTGAAATAAGCTGATGACTATAAAACAATATATAAAAACATAGAAAACAATATAATTATTAGATATCACTGTCACTCTTTACCTCCTTACGTATTCTTCTATTTTAAGTTAAGAATGTATTTTTCCCTCTGTTGAAATGTCGTGTGGGAGATATGAGGTTTTGTTTCAACAATATACAAATACGTTGTACATAAGTTTATATGACATAAGCATATATGACATAAGTATTACTAAAACTAATCACAACTACAACCTTAGGAGCAACAAATAAATGTTTCTGGTTTATTTTGCAGTATTAAACAAAACAACCCTTTATAAGTAATTTTGTTAGTCCTGCAGGTCAGTCCATTCTTGTCCTTGAAAAATGCATGAAAATACACTCATTCACTTACTCCCTCATACACACACACACACACACACACACACACACACACACACACACACACACACACACACACACACACACACACA
>JBBJLS010000082.1:674070-717203 GCA_037577275.1 Bryconaethiops microstoma | reverse complement strand
ATATCCGCTGTGTACATACATGTATATTCACTGTGTACATTATATATATATATATACACATATATATACATATATATATATGTATATATATATATATATATATATACACACATCTGCTGTGCACATACATACATATATAATTTCTTTGTACATGCACATATATTCACTGTTTACTGTTTACATACATATACGTCCAATGTGTTCATGTAAATTAACTGTGTACATTTATATTCATATAATAATTGTATAATGTACTTTTTATATTATACTGTCTTAAAGTTTTTATTTCGTGTGTTATGTTTAGAAAACCCACCTCTAGCTGTTTACAAAAACGCTCATCCCAGTTCGATTCAGTGTGAATCGGTTGGAGCGGCTTGCCTATTGAAGGAGTCGACTCGAAGGAGTCGATTCAGACGAGCGATTGATTCATGAGTCGGGCCTCGCTCGTCCGTGGCAGAGCCGTAATGGCGGAGAACGTGCGATCGCCTTTCGACTACAGAGACCCTCCGACGCTCGACAGCGATGGAGACGGCAGCAAGCCTGCGCCGTCCCGGGGGTCAGTACCGGAGCGTCCGTGACGGGCCGAGCCGGAACCCTGTCCGGCTCCTGTGTTCGGGGCAGCAGGGCTGCAGGCTCCCCTGCCTCTCTCCCTCTCTCCTGTTGTCCTGCCTGCATGTAACATCACGGGGGGCAGCAGCTAGAAGTGGGCATAATTTATTTTTTCTGCAGAGATAATACCAGCCTGTGAGTCCCACTGGGATCTCCAGGCGTCAGCAGGAGCGAACGCATAGCTGGAGTAGCATTGAATGGGGCTTTGCAGAGGGTTAGCCAGGCCTGGAGATGTTCTGCTCCTGCAGGGCTGTAGGTGTGGAGAGCAGGGTGTCATTCATAGGGGTCATGGCCTGCAGAGGTGAACATGCAGCCCTCTTTGCATCCCCCCTTACACATTAGGCAATAGAGACCAGGATGATGATGATGATGATGATGATGATGATGATGATGATGATGGTGGTTATGTGTTGAATCTAACTGCGATTTCCTCTGATGTTTTTTTTTTTAATGCATATCTTTTGTAATCTGGGAGCCGGTTGGTCTCAAAGGGTGTTTCCTCTCCTTTCTCCATAATTAAAACAGGGTCATTTAAAGTGGTTTCGGTGTGAAAACTCTTCACAGTGGTGGTGAATGGAGCCAGACGTCTGCCTTTGAAAGCTCCATCACGGAAAGTAAAATGCCGTCTAAAGCTTAAAACGTTGTACTACCACAGTTTTAAGATACTTTTGGCCTACAACTGAATCCATTCATGGTGGAGGGATACATGCAGGGTATTGTAAATCAAAATATTCCCTGATTTAGTTCAGATTTGCCACTCTTTTGCCATCATCAGCATTCCATATAAACACAGAGGACACATGTAGGCTGACTGGTGGGTTTGGATAAAAAAAATAAAGTGACGGTATTTGTGATGTAGACGTCTGGTTCCATTCACCACCACTACGTTTCTCTGCAAGGAAGCATTACACAACAAATGATGACTGTTAACAAACACTGAATTAATAAAGAAATAAAGTAATATTGTGGTAGCTTTGCGGGACGTGAGTCACATTGAACAGTTTGTCTTGCAGGCGTGTGTGTGGGAGAAAAAGGAAGGGCACTCCGGTGAAGGTGTGTGATCGTGCGTATGTGACAGAAGATGAAGAGGAAAGTCTGTCTGAACACAGCTACAGCCCAGGTACACACACACACACACACACACACACACACACACACACACTCCCAGGTTCGAAGCAGAGGGAGTTTAAGCGTTTGACTTAGCAACTGTGTCCCAGTCTGTTTGTGTTTATGGCCCTTTTTATTCAGTCAGATCATATAATTGAAACGTCACCTTCACTGAGGTACGAGGCCTCATATGTTTTTGATGTCATGTTACAAATGCGGGCACACAACCTTGACTAAAAACATGTTTATTAAGATTTTGTGGTTGAGATGATGGGCTTTACCTTAAACCCACATCCTGACATCACTTCCTCTATTCATCAGTGATGAAAGTGATGAGTTTTACTGCCGTTTATCTTCTGTTCTCTGCTAAAGTGTCGCACATGACTGACTGACGAACACACACCTTTAAATGATCGTTTAGAATTGTAGCACCTTCAAAGTAGAACATTTTGTATGTTAACCCTCTGAATTTTAGGCCAGTTATTCAGTAATTCCTCTGAATTATTCAGCATCTAATATTAATTGTTGAGTATCTACTGGTAATTTATTGGTTCCTCTCATTTATTATTCGGTGTTTACTACAAAGTGTTTAGTCTTGATTATTAATTACTCAGTGTTTACTATGAATTGTTTGGTTTCCACTATGAATCACATAGTATTGACAGTATCTACTATGAATTATCTAGTTTCTCGTGAATTATTCCATATCTGCTACGAATTTTGCAGTGGCTACTGTGCATTATTCAGTGTTTACCGTGATTTATTCAAGTTCTACTATGGATTGTTCAATATCTACTGTTAATTATTCAGGACCGACTATGGATGATTGAATAGATTCTATTAATTATTGTCTACTATGAAACGAATGTGTAAATTCTGCCGTTAATTGAAGTGTGGACTCCCATTTGAGTTAAAAAGATGTTCAGACAAAAGACTTACGATCATAGGACGTTACAGATAAGTTTTCTTATACCTTAATAACTCCTCTCAGGTGACGGGCAATATCCAGATGGAGCAGAAGACCGTCTCCCCCCACCCGGCAGTCCCTACTACCTCACCGACCCCAGCCAGCTATGGTAAGCCTGTATTCTGCTCTGTATAATAACGACACTCTGGGACTTCTCCGTATGGACCAAATACTACCGCCCTGCATTATATTAACAACATGATTGAGTTCAGTTATGTTGACTAATCAGTCAATAATAGGAGATGATTGAAAAGTCACTTGCATCATTCTGTGGTTGGATTGCATGACCTCAAAACACCCACACAAACCCATTTGGAACTGTGATTGGTGAGGATGCTCACAGCACGCTGTGATTGGTAGCATGCATTTGCATGTGTTGATAGCAAAGACCAGTATCAATGTACAAAGCTCAGTGCTAATTTTGGGATATGTTCATATTGCCTGCATATGTACAGTATATATGATATGTATGTATGTATATAAAGAAATAAATTAGGGCTGGGCACGTTAACGCATGGTTTATTGAACGGCGACAATTATTTTAACAGCGACAGTTATTTTTAGGTAAAAAAAAAAAAATCCTTTAATTATAAAAAAAAAAAAAACTGCATTCAGATACATAGACTTTCAAATGGAGTTGGTCCCCCTTTGCGGCCGCTATAATGATTTGAACTCTGAGGGGAACTTGTTTTTCCATAACAAACTAGATAAAACGTGAATGCCCTGCAGTGTTAAATAGCTTTGGTTTTATATTTGATTTGATTGCATGAATGTTTAAGTTGACATTTACAAGAAACATTTTAACTGGAATTGTGTAACTGTTAAAGGAAACACTGCTGTTAAAAGAGCTCCTTATTTGTTTAAAGTGTTTGCGGACCAAATGTAATAAAGGTGCGCAATACGCTACTTTTGAATTAATTATTGAATTTTGAGTGTAACCATGCGATTAATTGCAGAAAACCACACGATTAACGGCGATTAAAAAATGTGTAATCGTTATGAGATGCATGGAGCCTGACTTTTAACAAGGACACACGTTTTGTGGTAATGTCATGTTCAGACAGGCAACTCCAGTCAGGTGCTTCAGCAGGATCGATTTTCTCCCGTCATCGACTTAGACGTGTAAAATAAGACTTTATCATTCCAATTCAAGCCACATGTGTTGGTGGTTTCAGTTGGGATAGTGATCTGGTTTCATGTCAGTTCTAGAACAGGCTGTAAAGTCAATAGTGCGTCACATATTACAGTTCAAACGCTGATCCGAAGCTGTGCAGGCTTTTAGGAAATGTATGTTTACGGTGTGTGCTGTGGTTTTAAACATATATTTAACCGGTTTTGCTTGGAGGGGTGTGTGTTTGTGTATGTTCACGTATGTGTATAGCAGGTATAGAAAAGAATCACCCCTTCAGTATATTCAAAATTTGTTGCCTTCCAGCCTGAAATGAAGATGTACAATAAAGAACTTTTTTTTTTCAGCTGTGTTTAATCATTTCAATGAAAGATATGCAGGAAAAAATAAATGTTTCTGAGATGGATAAAGGATCACCCTGCTTGTAAAAATACTTCAGGTCTAAACTCAATCAGGTGTAACTAATCAGTTTTTTTTCTGAATCTTTTTCTGAATCATTCTAATTTGCATTGAGCTGTTCCATGAAAAATGTATTTAAAAAAAAAAAAATTTAAACATGTCTTAAGTTCAGGCTGCAAAGCAAGAAATGGGAATATTTTGAAGGGGGTGATTCTGTTCAGTAGAGGGTACTGTGTGTGTGTGTGTGTGTGTGTGCGCGTGTGTGTGTGTGTAGAAATGAAATGTCATTCTGAAAGTGAATATGTTGGTGTGTGTGTGCTGCAGTGTATCAGAGCTGGGTGAGGAGGGTGCTAGTGGGGTCCGCGGCCCTGTGCTGTTCCACCCCCCGCCGAACTGCAGGATCAGAGAGGTGCATTGTGGGAGCCAGGTGCGTCTGGTCGTCATAGCGATAAGAGACATTGCCAAAGGAGAAGAAATAACGGTGGACTACAGCCTGACAGACTGGGGAGAGAACGCCATGGTAATCTACACAGTTGCTCGCACTGAAACTGCGTTCATTTATTAAAACCAGGCTGTTCAGGTCCAGGGTTAGTTACACTTTGACTGGTTTTTGTTTTGGATAATCCAGGGTTTCCATCGCTCCGTCTCCCCACGTGGATTTGAATGCGGCTTCAATCCGGACAACAATATCAAGAAGGTAAATCGAGCAGTTCTTCTATTATATTTCTTTACAGCATTTCTTCAGCACATATCCTTATTAGTCTCTTAACCGTTAACTTAAGCGCACACCGTGTGGGCTAAATTAACACACACACATCTTTCCAGTGCTCTCTATTAGCCAAAAGCACCCTTTAATGGGCCAAACGGTCAAGTTCTCCATCCAAAGGAGAAGGTGACTGGAGTTCTGCAAAAATAATGCTACCAGAGTTCACGTTAACTTGCTCATTAAGAATGCAGTACGGGTTTCCAATATTCACAACAGTAAGTAGGTTGATGGCCAGTATGTTTGGAGCAAGAATGTTGACCGATTCTGACCTTGATTCCATGTTTTTAGCCTTCCCGTGCCACACACATCTATTGAAAAAATGCATTTATATTCAGATTTGATTATAAAGTTGTTCTGTTCACACCTTTTTTTTTGTTTTCTTCAATCTTTTTTTTGTCCCCCAACATAGGAACGGGGTATGGTTAGGATTTTACTGATATCGATGTCGATACGGATACTGTTTATTGATACTGATGTTCATTGATCCTCATCTCCATAATTTGGTACAAACAATAAAGGCAAAACATGAAATCATGTGAAAAGATTCAACAGTTATTTTATGACTTTTTTTTTTTTTTCCTACAGATATAATCGCTACAAATGTTCTCCGGAACTATGTTAGATTGCAGTAACCCTGTATGCGTACACTGGAACATTCAGGAACCGGTATCAATTTAGTACTGGTTCTCCATACCCATGCTTATTCCAAGACCTGATAAATTTGCTTACCCCTCATTATGAGCCAGCCTATTAAAGACAACGCCTTGTATGTCTTTGTTTGAATTTCAACAATTTGAACATGTCAGCTGCACTACACTGTGTTAAACCGCCATGATAAATGGACCAAAAGAAATGGTTTCAAATGACCACAATAAAATTCTGAGTAAAGAACATTTACCCCGACAGCAGTCAAATGGAAGTTCTTGCTACCTTGATGTCCAAAATATGAGGGTTGCGTGAACAAAAGTGCTTGTAGTATTACTGTGGTTACCTATTATGCAGTTAAAAACATTAACCCTTGATGTGATAAATGCTGGCCTGTGTTGTGTACGTTGTGTACTCTTTTAGATTATGTGAATGTCTTCCTGATAACACCCACAGAAACACTGATCTGAGACTCGTTTGCATATTGCAGCCTTCCTGTTTTATGACGGTGGTTAACAACTTTCTCTGTTAACCTTGGTCTCCATTCTCAGGCTGGGTTCAGGCTTCGTGCACATGAAAGTGTGACGTTAATGACAAACGGCCGCTGACTAACAGCTTGTTATGTGTGAAGAGGAATGTGACCTGAGTAGGTCCGTTTTCTTCACAAGGCTGCCCCTGATTGGTCAGAAGCTCAGCCCTGAGTGGTCCAAGAAGTATTCGTGATCTGTAGTCCCAAACTGTACCTGCCCTGGAGCGGGTTAGACAAGCAGCGTGAGTTGCCATGGTGATGAAGCCTGGTAAAAAAAAAAAGATCTGTTGTTGACTGAAAATCCAGGCTTCGTTCGAACTGATCCTCTGGTTGGCTTCTGGTTCTTTCTAGTTAGACAAGAAATCCTGCTTCTGGTCTGGAGTAGTTGCTTCTTCGTGCAATAAAATATAATTCTTTGTTTCTCTGTCTGTAGGAGGAAGAGGCAGGACCCCTCCCCCTCTCTCTCACCGTTTCAGACTACCTCACTCCCTCGTGGTCTCTCTCCCCCTCCTCCTCTCCGATCTCCCACTCGGAGGCCAGCGACTCGGACCGTGAGGAAGATGAGGAGGAGGAAGACGACGACGACGACGACGACGAAGAAGAACTGGAGGACTTGAGGGGCCGAATGATGCGGCGGCGAAAGAAGCGGAAAACGGCCCCCACCTCCAAGAAGAAGGACCAGAGGGCTCAACCCCGCCCACTTTCCTTTGCTCGCCCCGCCCCCTCCTCGTCCTCACCCTTCCAGACGCCTCTGGCCCCTCCCACCACAAACATAAACAACAACATAAACATAAACATCGGCCGCGGCGCCAGCGGCACGGTCAGCAGGCGGCAGCACTGTCCGTACTGCGGACGGAATTTCCGCTCCTTAGCCAGACACTTGGAAAAGCACCACGACCAGCAGCCGGAAATCCGGGCCGCTATGGAACTCGCGCACATGCGCACACACTCGGCCTCCAACGCGCACACCACAAGCTCGAGCTCGCATGCGTTCACCTCACCCTTGCAGCCCTCGTCCTCTTCCTCCTCCGCCACCGCTGGCCCGTCGCTGTTCTCTCGCAGTGAGCGGGACCCGCAGTCTGCCTCCAATTCTGGAGCCGTGTCCTTTTCCCTTTCCCTCTCTCCCACTTCGGCGTCCACAGCCACAAACGCCTCCAAAAAAACCTCCACCTCCCTCTCCACCCCACCCAAGAAGGCTGCAGCACCTGCTGCCTCAGCGACAGTCAAAACCTCCCCTGTGACTCCCAGCATTACTCCTCCGTCCAGGAGGGGCCGCCGGCCCAAAAAGGAGAAGGAGGAGCAGCAAAGGAGACAGGAGGAGATAGCGAAGCAGGAGGAGATAGCGAAGCAGGAGGAGATAGCCAAACAGGAGGAGATATTGGAAGAGGAGGCTCCCCCTACACCAGGACGAGACGAGGAGGAAGAGGCAGAAGAGGAGGAAGATGACGAAGAACTGGAGTTAAATGAAATGAGAGACAATGACAGTGACGAAGAGAAGAATGGCGAGATGGAAAGGTATTTGATTATAAATTTCTTCTGTTCCTATGGATGGCCTTAGGCCTTTTTTTTTTTTTTTTTTTTTAACCCCCATTTGGAAAATGTCATGGTACGATTCAGATATACCCCTGCAAAGTCGCGGTTCAGAGTTCGCATCCTCAGTCGTTTGCGGGTAATGTATTAAGCTGAGTTTAAAATGAAATTAAGGTGTTTTGGGAGCATGTTTTGGGCATGTTTAGGGTTTACACTATAAAAATATGCATTTTTAGTTCAAATTTATTTTTTTATTTTTTTAACCACAATACAGATTCGTGTTTTTTCACAATTCGTGAGTGCTTTTGGAACATAACCCCCTATTCATTTGGCTTAAAATACAAAACCTAATTACCAGTCTTTTCTCCTTTGCTTTCTCTTCTTCGCTCTCTCCCCAGCTCTCACCGCTCCCACATGCCGCCCCTCCTCTCCTCTCTCTCCACGCTGGTGCTCTACCTGCGGCGACAGCAACACTCCTCCTTCCTCTCTCTCTCTCGGTCCAGCGCCTCGGCCGAGGCGTGGCGGCTGTTGTGCCACTCCAGCCTGGCGCTGCTGATCCTCTACAACCGGAACCGTGAGTGTGAAGTGGCCAAGCTGACCGTACAGGACTACCGCAGCCGTGTTACACCTTCACCCTTGTTGTCCTCCAGCACAGGAGCCTCTGCTAATGCCTCCATCTCTCCACTAGAGGCCTCTCTTTCTCCTTTCGAGCGGCACGTGCTGTGCCATCGCCCCCGTGTGGGAGTTTTGGGGAAGCGTGGGCGCATCCAGTCGCTAATCCTCCCCCCACATTCTGAGGCCTGCCTAGACTTGCTCCTAAAGACTTCATCCGATGTGGGAGTGGACCCCCAAAGCCCATACGTTTTTTCCCGGCCATACCATTCCCCCGCAACCCCTCTACGGGGCACGGACCTTTTGCGGGGTTTGGCGCGCTCCAGTGGAGCTAAAAACCCGGCGGGACTGACGGCGCCTCGCGCCCGCAGGCAGGTGGCCATCCTCACACAGCTCCTCCTGCTGGAGGAAGGGGAAAAGCCCCAGGGCGCCGCCGCTAAACGCCTAGAGGACTTCCTCCAGAAGGAATACCATGTGACCCAGAGCTGCACCAGGATAGGCCAGGACCCAGCGTTGATGGGCCGGGTGGGCCGTGTGGTGCTGTATGGAGAGAGAGATGGTGTGCTTTTCAGAGGGATGAGCCTCCAGCATATCTGCCTGGAGCTGGATGGTGAGTGGAACGGCAGGGAAGATATTTTCAGCTCAACAGCGATGCAGATAATCAAATCTAGGTTAATTATTTCTCTCTCTCTCTCTCTCTCTCTCTCTCTCTCTCCTCAGTAATGTCTGGGAACTCTGCAGACTCTTTCTCAGAAGAGTCGGATGGAGATGGAGAGAAGGGCAAGGAGAAAGTAGGTGGTGGGAAGAAGGCAGGAGTGAACGGTCGAGGGCCACGAGCCAAAAAGAAATTCTGCCCTCAAGTGTCACCTACTACGCCCTCGCCCTCAGGGGGCCATAAGAGGAGAAGCTCGCAGATCAAATCGGGTAATGGTGGATTTTTACACTCACTCGGGTCTTCTTCACACTTGGTATTAATATCTGTGTCAGGTCACTGAAATGATTGAATCAAAGTGTTCTTCCAATATGAACTGAACCCCACTCAAACTTGATGCTTGTAATCGGGTTCCCCAAAATGGATGTTAATACGGGACCTGACCTTATTCTAGTGCAGGGGTTCCCAAAGTCCACATGCTTTCCTGTCCCATTTTATCAGTTAACCCATATAATTGCAGTTTGTTTACAGTTAGACTGTAGTCCAGTAGCATGATGGTGTCACCAGCTGCAAGACTAATTTAGCTAACAAGTCTTGGAATCCTGTCAGCGACTAGCATGGTGTTAACTGCATGCACAAGTCATTGCAGTCAATTTGTACAAAACTCATTTAAAATATTACTATGAAAGATTATTTTCACTATGGTGACATTAAGTTTTGCCTCCGACGACCTTCAGGCAAACGTGGCGTGCTGAAGCGGCCGTGGACCGAGGCCGAGCGTGTCGCCGTGGAGACGCACCTGAAGCGCAACATCGTGGAGCTGCGCGTGCCAGCGAAGGCAGACTGTGAGCGATGCCTGCAGCACTGCCCCCTGCTGGTCACCAACCAGCGCGACTGGAGGGCCATCAAGTTCTACTGCCACAACCGCATCCAGTTACTGAAGAAACAGGGGCGGAGAGACAGCAACGGAGCAGCTGTCTGTTAACTTCAGCACGGAGGACTCTTTAAACACACACGGAGACTCTCGCTCATACTCTAACTTTTAGAACATTGGGTTGAATATGCATCCTTGTACTTTGAGGGTAGCCGTTTATCAGTGTATCCGTTAACCCCACACACACACACACTCACAGGTTGCGTAAGGATCGTCAAGTGACTATGGACGAATGCGTCTTGACAGAATGTTCCCCTTAACAGACAACTTCACACAACGCTCTAAACTGAATACCTCTTTTCCTGGTCATTGATGAGACTGGTGTGTGTGTTCTTGCATGAGAGCAAACACACAAGTGGATGATGGAACCTTCACCCAGATCCAACAATGCAGCTCTAAACACGTCTAGGAACTGAAGCAAACAATGTAGATTTGACTCAAATTTCCTATTTCTCTATGGACCTTTTTTCCCCTCCTTTTCTATGCTAACGACATTATTTGTCCAGTGGAGTCTTGCTGTTGGACTGATTGTGATAAATTTATATATAAAGACTTGGGATTTTTGTGCCCATCCATGGTGGGAGGGGATTGGGGGTGGGGTAGGGGGGTTGGGGGGGCGGGCAGGGCATAAAAATGAGTGTTTTGTTTTGTGGGACCACATCAGGCTGAGTTCTGCTGAGAAGGTGATTCTGTTTGTGCTTGCAGAGCGTCATAGACCCGGGTTTCTACAGGTTTTCGGTCTAGTTCCTGTTGACCGTATGCAATTCAGTCTTGCTTTTTTCTTGCTCTGATATCCAGTTATGGTCAAAAGTTTGGACACACCTATTCCTGAAAGTGTTTTCCTTTTTCCTTTTTTTTTTTTAAACCATTTTCTCCATTGCAGAACATCATTGAAGGCTTCAAAATCATGAAAAAGCTTGATGTGATAAGCAAATCCAAGCATTCTTTTATTTTAGATTCTTCAGTAGCCCTTCAGTAGGTGTTCTCAGTGTTGGTCCTGGGGACCCACATGCTCTACATGTGCGTTCTCTTTCCTGTCATACTTGATCCAGCATGAGGAGGTTGTTAATTAGCTAATGAGGTGAATTTGACTAAAGTGTGCGGGAGACAGAAGTCTCCAGGACCAAAATGGGGAACCCCTGAGATACACAAGTGTTCACACCATGTTGCTTCAGATACAAACATAGAAGAGCCACCTTTGGTTCTCTAAAGAGCCATGTTTGAAAGATACACACTTTCCAAGGTTTAAAGAACCTTTATGTTGGGGTCCTACATTTAAGGGTTCTTCTAGAGCCTCGCATCTTTACCAAAATAGTTATTTGAAGGTCCATGAACAGTACGATTTGTTAGGGAATCAAAAAGGCATGAAAATAATCCCCTTTGGGACCTTTATTTTTAAGTGTACGTGTTTCTTTTAATATGCTGCTTTCTTTTTTTTTTTTATGTAAAATTTTCATTTGCATGTAAATAGATTTAGGCTGGGAAGGCACCCTTTCAATCAGATGCGTTCAAACTTTTGACTGCTGCTGTACCTGGTGCAACTCTACGGCCTTCATGAGCTGCGTCAACTGTTTTAGAGCAGGAGAATCACAAAAATGTGCAATGTTTGGTGTCCTGAGACCCATTGTAGTTAAGCGTAGTGTGGAAAGTAAAGTAATGGGTTTAAAAGGGTACTTTTTCAAAATTTCTTCATAATTAAGTGGTTAAGGTAGTTCAGAGTGGGTTTGGTGTCGAAGAACAGAGAAATTCACTAGTCAACATTGTTCACAGTGTTGGTGAATGGAACCAGATGTCATATTACCACTAAAATCTCCCTTAGCGAAAGTTTATTACATGAAATGGTTGTGAATGCGCTGCCCGAGTTTTGACGTTTTTGGCCAAAAAAATGAATCCCTTCATGGTGGCAGGATACATGCAGGGTGTTGGGACGCAAAACTGAAGTCAGAAAACTCATTTAGTTCAGACTTGACGCTATCTTACCGTCAACATTCCATATAAAAACGTTTTTGAGAGGAAATTCAATGGCTGTATTTATGTTGTGGATGTTGAGATGTCTGGTTCCATTCACCGAGACTATCGGTACATTTTTCTGAAGTGAACCATTTCATGAAGCATTTTTTTCCAACCACTGAATTATAAAGAAATTGTGAATCTCGAATGTGTTCCTGCAGTGATAAACAGACAGACTGTCCTCTCTGCTGGCAGGATGAAGGGAGGAAATGTGTTGCCTTGATTGTTTTGGTTGTGTATTTGCTGCAAAGTGCAGTAAATGCTCAGTGGAAAATGTCCTGTCTGAATTTAGCCAAGGACCTGTTCTCTTTTTGGGGCTTTTTAAATTTTTTTACCAAGCCTGTTCTTATCCCCTGCTGATTCTTTTTATACCGAGACCAGACTTTACCTTCGTTTCTCTTACTAGCTTCACCCCCACACCCCAATTTTGTTTCAAAAAATAAAAGAATTGACCATGGCTGGTGATCAGCTTCCTGTGGACTCTCTGACCAGTTATGGATGGTCTCCTTTCTGTTCACATTCACAGTATTTTTAGATAAGCTAAAGCCTTTGGCCTCCAGTCTGACCGTGTTTTTGGGGGGTTTTTTTTGGTTTTTGTTTTTTGGTTTGTAAAGCCCCTCTCAGCTTCAAGTACGTGCACACCTGAATCTGAGTTCCGTTTCGTGTCGGATATTTGTCTGTTTTCCAGCCTTCGTCGGACCGTTGAGTGTTTATTGATATCCTATAGCATAAAGAAGTGAACTCATGCTAGCAGAAGTGGGTATCGTCTTTCCATTGTGTGAAGTTGTACATTCTGTAAATACCTACTTATATAAAAGTGCTACATTTTGGAGGTTTTTTTTGTTGTTGTTTGTTTTGTTAAATGACATTGTAAAGATCTATCTGATTTTAGAGGAAAGCCGTTTAGAGAAACACAGAGATTAATGTATGTCACACTGCGAGAAATAACACACTTTTATTTGGATTTTTAGCTTGTGTCGTGTCCTTTATTCCACTCACTATCCAGATCAGTTTGATGTGGTGGACAGTTAACAACCACTGGTCCCCCTTTTGCCCGCAAAACAGTTCAGACACATCAAGGCATGGACTCTGAACTTTTCTATGGTCTTGAACCATTTTTTTCATACATATCTGAAGTCGTTACAGCAGATGCTTGTCCTGTAAGTTGGTGGGGTTCTCCATGGATCAGACTAGTTTGACCAGCACATCCCACAGATGGTTGGATTCAGATCTAGAGTTCAAGTCAACGCCCTGGAGTCGGCCATGTTCCTCAAAGCAATCTGTAATTTTTTTTGTCATGATTTTGCAACAATACGCAACAAAGTGTTCCGTATCAGTTCAATACGGAACACGTCTTTTATCTTTCAAATACGGAACAATTCCGTATTTCACGAAACGGTTGGCAACCCTGATTATGGCGAAGTGATGGAAACAACACTGGGTGGGTAAGAGAGGGGGATGAAACAAACGATTTTTAAAAGTGGATGGGATACGCCGCCCAATATAATGGCTCCGGGGCCCATGACTAGCATTAATGTCTGTTTTCGGTAGAAAAGGGGTATATCACATGATAAAACAAGGAGTGTATGCCGTTTTATTCAACAGTTTATTCAAAAATGAGATACTGGCAGATTAGTTCATCAAAGCTAGATTCAACAACACAATTCAACACATTATTTTACAGAGACATCTATTGTTTATATAAATGTTATCAGAGCTTATAAAGATGAGTGCATACACAAAAAGATCACAACTCAAGATCTAAATCTGCTGAGACATACCTGGAGTGCAAATTTTGCTCGTTTAGAACTTGAGCTACGAGGCTGACACTGGAAGTCAATAGTCAACCAAATTGTTTCCATAAATATCTCCCAAAAACTTCTCTAAACCCACCAAAACCTTAACCAGCTTTTCATTAAGATGGAGCAGACTTCTGGATGTGGTTTAGGTCACAGTATGACTTACTGTGAGGTGTACAAATGAACAGAAGAAAACTAAAGAAGCTAAACTTACACTCCAAACATGACTAAAAACAATCTTGATTGCTCACATGATCTTTTTTCTGTATTTGTCATTAACAGGATTAGATTAGAGGATTCTGAATGTAGCCTACACTTCTGAGCACTACAGGCCTGTTTCATCAAACCTACCAACAGGTATATTAGTAGTTATATATAATATAACAGTTACATATTACAGTTTCATGTAGAGACTTGTATTTTCTAAGAAGGCTTTTTATCCATTCAACTAAAACTAACTTCCATTAGTCCTAAAGTGAGCTTTTCAATGCTAGCACCAAGCTAATGCTGCTCAGACTGATTTTAATGCCAGTTACAGCAGTACTAGCCTAAATGAAGCTCATAACTGACATGACGGGAATTCAGATAATACTCTTTAAATGGATTGGTTTTACTGTTAATCCTTCATTATCAGTCCCCTCAGGATTTCACAATTTATTTTTGTGATTTTTGCAATCAAAATGACTGATTTTCTCAAAATTTGTGAGAAATTTTGCATTTTTTTCTCTTGCTAAACCCCAAGGGAAAAAATCACCCATCCGTTTTCTGTGAATCAACTGAAAGATTTTGGTGTCAGGAATCATGTGCTTCTACGAGCCATTTGGACGGCCCCCATTATGATGTCAGATTAAGGACATTTGCATAGAACCGCCCCTCATCTGTCGAGCCCCACCCACTAGATTAGTTGAAGATCCGCCATTTTTTGTCTGCTGGCGTTCCAAGCACGGATAAGATGCCGAGCGCTGTGGCTACAGGCAAAGGCAAGTCACTCATGAAGTGATACTGTTATGCTCAGTCCTTTGCAGTGATGAAAGATGGTAAATGAGACTTGTCTCTCTCCTTTTCGCTGGCCATCATTAGTTAAAATGGTGCGTGTCAGCAGAGCAGTGATCGGGCATGGGGAATACTGCCACCAGCAGGAGTTGTAGAACAGTTGTGATTTTACATTAAGGATTTGGGGTGGTTTTTGCGAAAATTATGCGTCAGAATAGAAAATATGTGGCATCGTGAAAATATGCGGTAAATTGCTGATTTCACAGGATTTGACGCGATGGCAAAATCGCGAAAAACTGGTGGGACTGTTTTGCTATTACTGCAGACCATCTGTGTGTTTTCTTTTCAGGTGTACACTAAAGGTGAGCTTGATTACTAAACTTTTCAGGTACCAGGATTCAACCACTGAAATCACTATCCTGGAGTTTGTTACACCTCATTACTGAAAGTCATGGAACAAATATACTGACCAACACTGCTGAACTCTGTCAGGGCTGTATTTGCTTGTATTTGTGTTTTAGTAAATATATTATACTTCGTCTTAACATGTATGACTTGCTATGAACATGCTGGCTAGAACCAAAACCAATGAGAGAACAATCCTCTGTTCACAACATTTTAGTACATCATCCACTGAGGGAAAAATGTTGTGTTGAAGATGATGAGTCGTCACTATCTACTACAGCATGAGCTCAGTCTCTGTTTTATCACACAAAAAGCAGTTTAACTTCATGTTTTTTCATTTAAAGTAGCATAAATTGTACTTTTTATAGTCTACTAAAACAAATCACCAAGGGCATGTTATTAAGAACAACACTGACAAAGCAGAGACTGCTTCAGCTGGTGTTAGATTAAAGCAATTAAAATATATCTTTTTTTTATTCTAAACGTTAGTTCAAAAAAGAGTCACCAGCATTTACTACTGTACTTGCCGGTTCTAGTGTTAGTGAAAGCTCATTAGCTCAGCATCTGTTAGTGACCAAAATATTTCCATTGGCTATTACTGAATAATACAACGTGTTATTAAATGAACACCTGTTTCCTGCGACCACTTTAAACTTTTTTTTAACCCCTCAGTCTACCCAGTTCGTGTACTATGACTTATATACAGTAATATCCTTTTTATCCTTCTCGTAGTTAAACAAATTTGTGTATGAATATTTGTTAACTCAAAATATCGGCATTAATTTCAGAACATCAAAATTTGACAGAATGCAGATAGTAACGATTTATAACGACTGGACATCTGCTCCATATTCGTACTGTTTGGAGCAAATTATGAAACGGTCACGGATCTCCTAATTTGAAATAACCTGAAATAATTTTGATTAAAAATACATCCTGAAGAAAAGAATTTCCCTCTAATTATCATCATTTTGATCCCAGATTGGTCTCTAATTATGTCACGTTCTTCAGTAATAGTTTCCTTCCATATTTTTGCACAGGGACTGCAAGTGGCTGTTCTCTTCACTGAAGCAGATTCCAGATAAGAGGAGTTCATAACCAGCTCAGTCCACAGCTGGAATGTGCGTATGTACGACCGTCAGCGCCAAACTAGCATTCCACACTCCAAACTAACATTCTGCTCTCTGGTGAAGCATTAAAGTCTCAGCCCCTAAAAAAGAGCATACCTTCACATTCCACACAATTATACGTGCCTTTAATAGTTAAGAGAAAATTGCTTTAAACTTTTTCACAACATTCCAACACCTAGCTCCTCTAAAGACCAGCAAGACACAGAAAAACCACTAAAACGCACTCTAGAAATCATGAAAAAACATCAAAAATATGATTAAAATGAAACATTCTTTATGCATTGCACAGGATAAAAAGGTTCTTTGGAGCAATGCAGCAGAAGAAATCCCTTTTAATTCCTTAAATATCCTTTCAGTTGAGGGTTAAAATTGATATTTATAAAGAACAAGCCCCTGAAATGTTAGTTCCTCTATATCATCACCCCATAAAAACTTTTTGGCACCTTTTTAAAGGATACTGTCAGGCCTAGAGGCAGTGACGGTGGGTGGCCGCTAGAGGACACCCTTGATTAAGTTTGTATTTTGAGTTTTTGTCTTATATTTTGATGTCCTGAGCACACCGGGTGTGAGTTTATGTATGTGATTAGTTCAGCTGCCGTTGTGCTCAGGAGTAATTATGTAGTGTATTTAAGTTCGGTTTGGTTGGACCTGGGTTGTTGGTCCACCGTCGCATTGAGCCTAATTGTGAGGTGTGTGTCTCCTGACTCCTTTGTGTTTGTTTGGGATATCGAAAAGCTTTTGGTTTATGGTCCCTCGAGCCCTTTTTGGTTGTGTTTTGTAAATAAAAGAGACTCGAGCAATGAACGTCTGCCCACGCGCCTGCAATCCTTCGGGAGTTATGGGAGGGAGACGTGACAGATAAAGGGACCTTTAAAACCTGCTAAACTTACGATATCAAAACGCTAGAAACGCTAGAATTCAACCAAGGCCAAAGCGCAGTTGTGAAAACAAACAAGTGAAGGTAAACAAACTAAATAAAAATAAACTAAAAAAAGACCCCATGCAACGTTTTACCAACAGACGGTTGAATATTTTATCAGTGCAGTCAGCATCAAACTCAGCATGACTCACACAGACACATGGAGACTGAGGTTTACACACACACATTCATTCTGTTGTGAACAAATTACCGTATTAGATGAATCATGCCTAAATTTCTCAAAGGGGGAGAATAAAGTGCATAAATCTCAGTTTCTTTACAACCAAATCAATCTCAGCCCAAAGGATCATAAAGTATCAGAACTTAAGCACAGGAGTACACATGTTTTTGTGTTGATGTTTGTTTTAGCTCTTTTCGTTTTGCTTTTGTATGGGCACTTGCACCCCAGCTGCCTTTAGTCAGTTTCAATCAAACTGTTGTGAGTCTGAATCCTTGGTTTAGTTTATTTCAATGCTTGTGAACACAGTAAGCGCAGAACAAAACAAGTGCACCGTGTTGCGCCATGTTAAGTAGCACAGCCATGTTTGTCTCACAGAAACAGCCACTAGTTCAGAATACAGGATTTTTATTGCTTTATTTAATTTCTTGCTTCTGCTCCAGACACATCTGATCAATAACATTTTCACATGATTTGTAGTGACGCATTTAGGTTTGCTTGGATTTTTCCGATTTAGAGAAAACACCCTAACAGCACCTCACCAGATACAGTTATACACAAAAGTTATAAAGCGAATGACTTGTTGAAAATAAGGTACCTCATCCTCTGTAAGGAACAAACTTAAATGTAGCACTTTCTACAACTGCTAGAGCATACGAGAAATTATATTTATAAATATATTATGTAAAGAACTTTTACACAGGACTCATTAAAATTTTAATAATGTTTAATAAATTAAACTTAACAAATGAACAGTTCTCTATAGATATGACCAAGGGTACTAAAACCTTTGCACAAGACTGGTGTATACCCGATACATTTCCTAACTATATTTAAACTAAAACTAAAAACTAAAGCTAATCCCCAAAACCTGCATTATAGAGAGGCTCTCCCAGCAGTTCTCACAATCAGTACTCACATCTCTGACAGATTCAGCAGACCAGTAACACAAATAGGCTGATTATGGGGCTGTACACAGGGCACTGTGTGGGGGGCCACTACAGCACACAGCACAAGGGATGTTATCAGTGGTATGTTGGGGGCTTGTTGTGTGTGTGGGTGTGTTACTCACAGGGGTCCCTGCTGATGAAGGGTGGTCCAGGGCTCTGTTGGGAAGGAGGGGGGTTGGGCGTCCCCACCAGTTTGTTTTTGGCCATCTTGGTGTTGGCCTTAGCGAACTCCAACCGCAACGTCTGTGGGATTTCTGGATCGAAGCGAACTCCCTACAGGAGACAAAAAAAAAATACTGTGAATTCCAACTACAACGTGCATCACTCTGGACATTGCCTGTGCGCCACGCTCCTTTCACCCTGAGTTCCAAGACAACAAAACTGCTTACATTACTCGTATAATTAAAGGGCCTGCCATCATTTTTCATGAGAGAAAAATCCCTACTTTTTTACATGTACATTTGATTTAGTATGAAGTTTTAATACCATAGAAGGAAACTAAATACACTTTTTCACTGCAGTACACAGACTTGGTCAACTCTATTCTCCAGTTTCTGTTTTCCATTAGGTAAATCTAGTACTTGGTACCTGGCAATATTTTTATTCCTGCTCTGTTGTGGTTCCAAGCAAGATGAGCATGTACCAAAATGTGAGGTGAAAACACTACACCTCACGACACAGGTATGCTGTTTGTCATGTTGGAGATGACATGACAACAGTTTTTTTAACGCGATATCATCAGCTACTTTGAGAAGTGCAAATTGCAGTGGAAAGTGGATCGAGGTACCAAGTGGAACAAGGCCAGTACAGTGCAGTGTAAAAGTCGAGCCAGTACAGTGCAGTGTAAAAGTGACTTAAGCTACAAAAACAGCATATTTTCGTAGCAAAAACATCATTTGTTGCATTTGTAATGTCACAAAAACCATTTATGCTGAAGTTACAAGGAGCGTTTGAGCCCTGACTGCTATTTGAATGAGGCACAGAACAGAACAGCCATTCAGAAAGTAGGTCATTTATAGGCATCAGTCTTGAAGGCACAGTAAAAAAAAATAGCTAAAGGGAAAAAGAGTAGTTGGAAAAAGGTCATGTATATTATAAAAGCATTTCACAGGGGAAATAAATGAAATGGGTCCTTAAATCAGTTTTACATTTAAGCTCTAGTAGCTGATCACATCACTTCAGAAAAAGAAGTAGCTTCAAGTTATCGACAAGACACAGAATTTTGTACAGATAATATCTGATGGAGTGTGTTTAAAATACAGGCCAGAAAAAAGTTCTTCCAGAGTATCATAGTGAATTCCAACCTCTGACAAAACTCTGTTGAGCAATTTGACATAAACCGGAGATACAGTACATGCTCTGTTCATTTTCATTTACAAAAAGTCAGAACTGTTCTAGTTTCTTAAGGTATTAAGCCAACTTTTAAAGGGCATTTAGTCCAATTTGTTTTTACATTTTTTAGACAAAGTGTGTCACTGTTTCAGAACAGTAAAGAGCCTCTAAGCAGTCAGTAAATATGCTGCAATGTTGTCAACAGAATATGGTCTGTACAGCATATAATAAATATGGGTGTAACGATACATCCAGACCCACCCATTTAATTTTCTGATACTGGTTTTATGATTCACTATTCTGAACAAAATTTAAATGAAGAAAAATGATGACTGATGAGACTAGAATTGAAAGGCAGGAGGAGTATGATACATGCAATGCTATTAGAAAATCATTTTCTACTTTAGTGTACGAAACAGAAAATGAACCCCATAGATACCTTTATTAAGATTGCATTTCACCCTGTAGCCCATTTTGTAAGATTCTAAAGAAAATGTGACTGCAACTCTGCACCAAATTCCCAACTTCTTCACCATTCAGAAACCTTTTTTGTGGGAAGCTACAACTTAACGTTAAACAGAACTTGAGCTTGAGAGAAACTATCAAAATAGGCTATTAAATGCTTTACATAATAAAAAAGACATTTATTTTTTTTACTACAGTTAAACAAAATGACAGAAACATCTTTCAGTTTCTAAGGTTGAGAGCAATTAAGTAGTCCTTTTGATGCTTCCTTGCTGGTAAAATGACCAAGTGTGCTTTAACCTGAGAACAGGAGGTAGCCTCTAGTTAGCAACGAGACAGAATTCTGATCAGATGACATTTGGTGGTATGTGTTAAAACTACAGTCCACAGATGCTTACACACTGACAGTATCTCATGGGATAGTGTTACAGCACTGACAAGTGCAGCAGGTTCTAATCATTTGTCACTTTCTCTTGCCACACACTTCAAAAGCCTGAGCAATACATGATCAGACTGAGCAAATCTATAACCAACAGCCTGGAAATTCTCAGCAATATGGTCCTTGAACCAGGCAACTCTTTCCTTCAGCCTGACTCTGAACTCAAAGTTCTACGTGCTTGTGACACTGTCACACTCACAGATGAAAGCTCAATAAAACGTTCAGTGGCAACAGAATTAAACAGATTCCAAAATGGTTTAAAACCTTGAAATGTCAGGTCTTTCAATGACTGTTAGAGAAGACAGAAAAGCCTCACTTACAGACAGACATAAAACACTGCAGACTGGTTCTGCAAACACGGAGGAAGGTTCTTGGCTTAAGTCTACAGCCACTGAGGTCAATATTAACAAGCTCAGAATCAATATTAGACATCCCTGCTATGTCCAGACACTGTTAAAATGAACTACATCATGTTTTTCTGTGTGTCTGATTTCTAAAAATAAAAAGACAAAACTGTATGCAGCATAAACAAAAGGTCACTTCAAGCAGAACAAAGACATGGCTTATGAAGAAAGAAGGTTGCCTTAGGCGCTTCCCCATAAAATCAACTCAATATGAGAGGATTTTTAGCTCTCCCTCTCTCTCTCTCTCTTTCTCTCTCTCACACACACACATTCACTCCCTCTCTCTAACCCCCACCCTCCTCCCCAGCATCCACTGAAAAAGTAAAAACAGAATGATTAAGCTCAATGAAGAAAAGCACCGTGCATTCTGTCTGTTGCGTGGAGTTCCACAGGGGTGGGTTCTAGGCCCTACTGCAAAAGCGCAGTGGTGAAAGTAGAGCAGCGCCCTGGTTCTCATGAACGAAGGGGTATTAAGTGGGATTGTCTGGGCTCTAGCATTTCGGCGCTGGAGCGATTGAAGATCTGTGGGTGAACTACTCCACAGCGATGTAATGAGATCCTGCACTGCTTTAAATTAGCCCTGCTCCCTTCTGCATTCAAGCCGTTGTTTCACATTTTTGAACATATTTCAGCCCTAGTCATCTATCATATCAAAGATCTGGATTTTTCTTTTTTCAGCCTTTTAAAATATACATGCGCAGAAGTTTGGGAAGGGATCCTTCACAAGGTGGTTCAGCAACACTTCGCTGAAGGCCAGTATCTGTAAGGCCGAGTAAACCGTTCATGACAGGTGACATAAACCTACACAAACATTTTTTAAAAATTCCACCAGGGTCAGTTGTCATAAAGGCTGTTTCAGTACATTTGTATGTCGTTTCACCTCAAGAAATTTTATGGCAACGGACACTTAAACACCTACAATTGTTTATCTTGGATTATGTTAGTTGTCATCAAAGGTTTATGTCTATGCCACATAACCTGAAATACTGTAACAATGGTAACTTAAAAGTGTTGCCAGCACTTCTGATCACTTCAGATGTAGAATAAAAAAGCATACAGGTTCTGTTATTGTTCCAGAGTTCTTCAAATAAGAATAACTGGTTAGGAGTATATTGTAAATAAAGAAAAATGTCATGCTGGCAAGTAAAAATGTCGCAAAGTCAAAAGACAGTGATGAAACAAAAATGATCTTGTCTACGACTGGTAGCAAAATGTCTATTCTAGCCTTTCGGCACTAGCAAGGAGAAAAAGGAAAGCAGGACAAACGTGCAGTGATTGTGAGTAACAAAACTGGGAGTTGTGTGCATGTTCCTCTAGCTACTAGAAAAGTAAAAACATTTTCATTAATACACAAATGGATGGTATTTTGAATGAGAAAAAAAATTATTTTGTTTTATTAAAAAAAACACCCATTTAAGTTTCTCATTGTCATTAAATAGTTTAGTTTGACTTTTGAGATCTCTTCTTTGAGATGAAGTTTTAATGTTGTCTGCACTTCAGGAAAATATTTTACCATAAATGTTGGTCTAAATCAACCAACAGTTAGGGATTAACAGAATCAAGAGTTAAATGAGTTACACATTTTATAGGAAAAAAGATCAATCCCAAAGTGCAGATTCCAGTGCACATTAATGATCTGTCTTTAATTCGATGTTTGTCTTATTGACATTTCCGTCTACCATCATGAGCTGTCTGGTGTTGGAGGGGAAGCTCGATCTTGCGTGACTTCACCTGCTTCAGAGCTCAACGGCTTTCAGAGAGCAAGGTCAAACTCCTGCTCCAGCTAAGTGAGATTAAAACTAAATCCTGGATCGATGTGTGAAGGGGAGAGAGTGAGTGAGTGAGAGAGAGAGAGTGAGAGTGAGTGAGAGAGAGAGAGAGAGAGACTTTAATCTTGTTAAAATTCTAGTGTTCAGGATCACTTGATGATTATAAAAATAGAATTGTTTCTCCAATATCAAATTCAAAAATGTGAGGAATTGGCCTTGGACAACTTCACTTCCAAAGCAACTACTAAAGTACAGTAAACTTGCCATCACGATTCACAAACAAGATAGGAGTCTTATATTACAGTGTTACATATATAATGCATCTAATGTAAGTTTTCTTAAATTGAAAACTACAATTTTTTACATACACTTCCCACTTTATGTCACACTTCCATATTGTCTACTTACATCCCATTCACATTACTGTTACACTGCTGTTTTGTCTATTATTGTATTGTTTCTGTCGCACTTTGCTGAATGCTGTAACTGCCTGCTGTGCAATAATCCTACTTATGCTGCCCTACTCATCATTCCAGAAGGTTTACGTAGCGTCCACTCTAGTTGTCTATTTATTGTTTGTCTATTGTCTACTGTCTATCGTAACTTGCACTCTGATGAATGTTGCTGTATGTTGCACCGCGGTCCGTGGACAAACGTCTCATCACACTATGTACGTGTACACAGCTGCTGATGACAATAAATAATGGTACTACAACTATGGTTACTGCTATAGATACTAGCATAATAATAATAATAAGAAGAAGAAGAAGAAGAAGAACAATAACAACAACAAAAGATGTGTTTAAATGGGCTTATGTATGTAGCTAACAGGCACACATGGAGAAGACCACATGTCTAGTGCCCCCCATGTAACCTAGTGAAAAACCAAATTTAAAAGTCAAAGGCCAAGCTTGATGAATGAAATGAATAAGAAAATCTACAATTTTAGCAATGCCCAGATGAGAACCAGACAAAAAGAAAATGACCTTGTTCAAACACATGCAGTCAGTGATAACAGCAGACCAACAGTTTGAACACGCTTGTCTGCTGGGAAAACCACTGTTAATTGTTAACTGATGTCTTTAACAGCCTATAATCTATTAGTCTGATCTAAAATTCTGTAGCCTGTAGCAGTTTGCCATGAGTATGTGACAGGGGTTTTCAGACATAATGTTTTCATTACTGCTGATGACAGCACTATCGGCAAAAGCTTCTACAAGCAACTGTGCTAACGCAGCAGCTATTTTCTTTGCTGATGCAAAAGCTTTGGCCATAGGACTCCCAATGACACGGCATGTGTTACCTTGTTTTAATGTAATAAAAAAGATTTAATTCAATAGAAAAGAATCATTTGGTAAAAATATAGAAATAATTCTGGGCCATATTCCACAGGCATGGTGAGCACAAGCTTGCTCATCACTGGCCTAGGATCTGTGTGTGTGTGTGTGTGTGTGTGTGTGTGTACGCATGGCTGTCAAAGTCACCCCTACACGCATCTAGCAGTGTGCTGTCTCTAGCTGCTGTTAGGTTTTCGGTCAGACTCAGCAGTAAAATTGTGTTCAGACGACGTTAAACTTACGTTCAGAGCATTCTTGGCTGCCTCTGCCTCTGATCTGCTGTCAAAGCTCACAAACCCCACCGGCTACAGTAAAAGACAGAGAAAAAGAACGCAGAGTTAGAGGGAAGTCCTTCACACCCCATCAACTCGTGCATATTCCGCCTTCACTGTTTGTGATGAAACAAAGACAGAAATGTGCAGGGAGGTAGGGGGCATTCAGAGTTCATTCACCAGCGCTGGAATTCTGGCATTAGGAAAGAGAGGGAAGGACAGAGGGGGAGTGACGGTTAGAATGAAAGTGCAACATTGCTACTCAATTTCCACATTCTTCATAATAGTATGCTAAAGACTCACACTTCACATTTTTTAGAGAGACTTTCTGCTCAGGTTGCCTGGTAGCATCCGGAGGAACAGAAGCACACAGAGGAGCACATCTGAAAACGCAATGTTATTCATAAGCCAACTGGCTCTGCAAGCCAGTAAATATGACATTTTCTGCTCATTTTCATGTACAATTTCTATTTTGTTGCTGTGAAAAGACAACCTCCTTTCTCCAAGGAGGAGGAAAAAAGCAGTTGTAACGTTCAATGTAAGTTAATTTAAGAGGATTATATTACAGTACACACACATATATAAAACATTTATATCATTTTGTTCTGAGTGATGCTATACATTCATACCACACAAACATACACAATTTACACAGACAGACACACACACATACATATAGAACATTTATATTTGTTCTAACTCTGAGTGTCGATATACATGCTTACCACACAAACATACGCTACACAACACACACACACACACACACACACACACACACACACACACACAAAAATGTTATACTGGATTGTCTAATAAGGAAAAGGTTATAGTGACAGAAGCTGTCCATCCAGGTCCATTTCTGCTTGTTTTAGCTTTTGACTTGTCATTATAGAAGAAACGTAGATTAAACAGCAGGAATACCTGCTTTTTGTGTGGGCATTAAAGGGTTAACTGGACACATATATGTATCCATTTAGGTGCCACATATTTTATTTTACTTTCAGAGGCGTGTCTAAACTCATACACCAGTAACATCATTGCTACTACAGTGAAAAAATGACTAAAGTCAAAGCAAAAGTAAATGCTCAAAACAAATTAGTAGAAGCACAGGAGTAGCATTGCAAAACACACTTAAGAAGAATAGACTATCCAGCATCTGTCAGCACAGGAACTGGAGTGTGTCTGGCTCTATTCTCTTTTTGCATCCTTCTGGTGTAAAAATAAACCACAGAAGCTCCAGAGTGAGAGGTGTCAGCAACAGCAAAGCAGTCCAGATGCTGAACCTACACAACAGAATGAAAATAACCCCCCAAGAAAAGAGAATTGGGAGTTAAATGTTAATGAATGAAACAGAACTGAATAAAGAGCAGATAATTTCCTCATTTACTGGAGTAAATTAGTATAAGTAAAAGCACAAGCAAAATTTTACTTGCAATTTTATTTGACAGCTTGAGTAAAGCACACTGTATTTACTCTAATGAACAACAACATTAAAACCACTGAGAGTTCAGCCTTAGAACATTAGTCAAATCTGATTTCAGTAAATACAAACAGTGTAAAACTGTCTAAAACTGTTTTTTGTTCTCCTAAACTCTCGCCATTTGCTGCTGTTTCTCTCACCATCCCACCGCTCGGCTGCTCTCCGGGCCCTCTCCCTCTGCGGGTTTTCCCCACCCACTTGTGGGCTGCGACTATCCTGAAAGTTCTCCTGGGTTCAAAGATCTTGTGGGGTTTTTTTCTGTTTTTTTCTAAAACCTAAAATAAAACATTTTTTTCATTTTTGTTCTTTATGGGCAATGACGTGTTGCCATTTTTAAAACCCTAATAGCCGTTATTATTACATGATTTTAAATTACAATAACTTTGGTGATACAAGAACTCAGCATGATGTCCGACACCACAAGCATCAACATAAACTGGGTGAACTTCCATATAAGGAGATGTTTTGCTGTGTGATGACAATTTCTTCCACTTCCGGCATGGATCCGTGCCACTCGGGGTCTAAGGGTTAAAGTTAATAACACTGATTTTCTTGGTACAGTGACACCTGTTGAGGGGTGGGAGATATTAGGCAGTCAGTTACTGAAGGTGAAGTTTCTCTGACGATTATAAGAAACCCAGCTTGGTTACAGCAATGTGGGAACGAGAACCCACATCAGCCTTGTGAGGCCTTTTAAAGTACACAGGACCCAAGACTAGGCCCTGTTTATATTATTAGGTCCAGGAGCGAAGGTCCAGGAACAAAGAACCAGGCCCAAGCTCAAGAAGAAGGCCCTATCTTCCAGGTAAAGCTTAAGATTAGTAGCAAAATATATGAGCCATTTAGTCTTTTAAGTGCCCAGAAGAGCATGATAAGCCTACTTAGAAAAAAAACACAGATTTAGGTTACCGTGGCTTTGACAAATATTTAACACAATATGACAGAGAATGTGTTAAAATAGACAACACAAAGGTATTTTATTAATTAACACATCATTTTTGAGTGCACACACGTACGTTCCCTCTCTCTCTTATCCACACACTCAGATTCTAGAGAGCGAACACAGGGCAGTTATAAATAGCAGCTCTGAAACCTACTGCTATATATGGAGATGGCTTAGCCTCTCTGGAGAGGCCTGGAATCAATTGATTTACATTATTGTTGTCATCTCTCCTGCTCTGTGCCATAACACGGCTGCCAACAGCAGACAAAACACAACTGGTGCAGGCCGAGCAAACAGCCGCTCATAAACACACGCCGCTCCTCTCTGACTGACTCCCAACTGAAAAACTCATTCCAGAGGGAGCCCCCCCCTGCCCCCCCCCAGGAAACGAGACCTGGTCCTACTTCCTGGTGTTCTTGGGTTGATAAGAGGCATTTCTGAAGCAAAAATAGAGGCTGGTACTCTATTAAAGATAACCTGTGAGTGAAGGAAGCAGCACAAATGTAAAAATAGATGACGGCTTTTAGCAGCCTTCAGTTTTTAACCACTTAATTATCATGAAGATTAGTGACAGGAATGTTTTCCAGTCATGTATTTATTCCTGCAACAGTAAAGATCCAGGCAGTTTTGATCTACTATCAAATGAACTACAGAGACAAACCAATGAAATAATTCCAGATTATATTAATCCTGTGCTATAAAATGAACTGAAAAATAACCGCAGGTTATATTAAGCTTGTGCTATAAAATAACCTATAGAAATAATTCCAGGTTATATTAATCCTGTGCTGTAAAACACCCTTAGAAATAATCCCAGGTTATATTTATCCTGTGCTATAAAACAAACTAAAAATAACTCCAGGTTATATTAATCCTGTGATATAAAATAAACTAAAAAATCCATGTTATATTAATCTTGTGCTATAAAATTAACTGAGAAATTAACCCCAGTTATATTAATCCCCTGCTATAATAATCTCAGGTTATATTAATTCTGTGCTATAGAACAAACCTTCATTCATCCTCATTTTTATTTGTACTTTTTTGAAAGTTTCCCAGCTTATTTTAAGTGTTTTGCATATTTTTTGCATATTTTTTATTGCATTTTTTTGTTTGGTCTGTTTTTTTAAACTCTTTGGTCAAGGGGTGATTACTCGATCAGCTGTTCACATAATCGATCAATTACAAATATAATCAACAGTGACAGCCTTAAACAGGACAAAAGCCTCCATATGACTCCGTGTCACTCTCAGATGACATGTGCGAGACATGCTTATCTCCCATAAGCCCCTATGACAGCATCACCCTGTCACTGAGACATTCTTGTCAAAATATTTTGTGGAGAAACTCTTGTTTGCTTCCAGCTTGAGAGAGAGAGGGAGAGAGAGATGGAGAAATAGTGTGTGCGTTTGTGTGTGTGTGTGTGTGTGTGTGTGTATGTGAGTGCATGTGTATGTCTGTATGTGTGTATGTTTGTGTGTATGTGAATGTGTGTGTATAGCTGTATGTGTGTATGTTTGTGTGTATGTGAATGTGTGTGTATGTGTGTATTTTTATGTGTGTATGTGAGTGTGTGTGTATGTCTGTATGTGTGTATGTTTGTGTGTATGTGAATGTGTGTGTATGTCTGTATGTGTGTATGTTTGTGTGTGTATGTAAGTGTGTGTGTGTGTCTGTATGTGCGTATGTTTGTGTGTGTATGTAACTGTGTGTGTATGTCTGTATGTGTGTATGTTTATGTGTGTGAGTTTGCAATCACAGTTCAAATTAGAGTAGCAACAAACAAATGGAATAATATTCAATAAGTTCAGTAACTGAAATATGACAAAAAGAAAGGGATGCAATACAAAAGGAAACAAAACAGTTGTTAATGAAGCATAAAGCTATTTTGTCAGTTGCCAGTTCTACACACCAGACTCTTTTAATGATCTACTCATCATTTTCTCATCGGTTTTAACTTCAGCTGAAGTCAAATAAGTTTCCTGCTCCCCTGGACTGCTAGCGAGTTGTGTTTATTCTCGAGAAGCTACAAATGTCTCAAAGGAAACACGTGCCAGCCTTCAACATCTTAGTATTGATGGTGCAATGTGATAGGAGGACACCAAGCTAGTGGATAGGAAGTGCCTACATCTAAAGCTGTGAAAATTGGGGAAAAAGCATAAAAATAAAATAAAATGAAGTCAAAAATAAATTCTCTAATTTTTTAAGGGTTGATTTTAATATTATATATCATAGTACACATTTTTAAGGCCAATACAGGAATATTGGTTATCAAATTATGCACACACACACAAATCGCAAATCTATCAAACAACACTCACCCTGGTTATACTACAACTTACTCAAACACACACACACACACACACACACACACACACACACACACACACACACACACACACACAAACAAATCGCACATCTATCACACAACACTCACTCCTTACCCTATTCTATAACTAACTCAAACACACACACACACACACACACACACACAAATTGCATATTTATCACAAAACACTCACTCTTTACCCTATTCTATAACTAACTCAAACACATACACAAACACACACACACACACACATACACACACAAATCGTATATCTGTCACACATCACTCTCACTCTCTACTCTTGCTATACTACAACTTACTCAAACACGCACACACACACACACACACACACACTCAACCATCACTTGTCTCCATTGTGCGAAGCACACAAGTGTGTGTGGGGCTGCTGTCTAAATGTGATCCTCTACAGCAGCTACAGAAGTGAAGATAAACAAGAACATCGGCGACAACAGAAAAGGAAACTTTCTATGTACAGTACAGCAGGACATGCTGCATTCTGTCAGTCCATCAACTCCCAGCGGGGGCTTATCATTCAGAACAGGGACAGACAAGCAGTGGCAGTACAAACATACAGCTGAGTTGAAATGCAGTGGCAAGATCCAATAAAAACTGCTGTTAGTCTATTGCAAGACAGCTGCCACCAGCGAGGAAAAGTGCAGCACTGAATTTACTCTAGCACTGGATTCGAATGTGTACATCACTTCCACATGAATAAACAGTATAACATAACTACACTTACACAACCCATGCTCCTCTCACAAATAAGTTATTTCACAGCAACTACCGTGAGGGTGGACTCCCAACACTCCCGTTCAAACCTAATGAATTTGGCTGTGGGGTTAAGACTAACTGCATACTGTTGAGCTTCCATTTACAATGCCGCAGGACTAAGCTGGACTTGTTGTGGCTAATCCAAACTAATCAACAAACCAAACTGGCCTACATGCTAACTAGTAAACTCCCATTTCTTTAAAGCCAATTTTTGAAGGTGTATACAAATTATGTATGCTAAGTGAACAGATGACAAAAAAGAAACACATTTCCAGCACTTTCTGTTGCCCAAAAAGGCAACAAGAATAACACTGTTTGGTCTTCTATAGACCAAACACAGCATTTTAAATTTATAAGTAAAAAAAATGGTTAAATAACAGGAACCAAATAAACTGACTGGCCATTTAAAATTAAAATAATAAGTTTGGCTGACTGCTGATTGTGAAGCTGATCTTGGCCAGTTCTGGACATGCACCTCTAATGCCAACATTAACTAAATTACACAACAAAAAACTACACTCAATCTATCTTAATACTCTGACCTTTTACATACATATAAAAAAGTAGAATAACTCTCTAAATACAGGTATTTCTGGGGTGTGTGCGATGTTATTGCCAATGTTTTGTACGACCTAGTAACAGTTCAACACATTTGTGGGTGGAACCTAAACAGGACAAATACTCCACAAAGTGTGTCAGCTGAAAGAGAAAGATGACGTAATATATTTTATTCATGTGGAAATGATACACATATTTTAATCAAGCATGAAGCACCAAACCTGCTAATCAAGGTCTTTTAAAGACAAAAGAGTTGCATTAGGTGTGGCAACATAGGATTAGAACCAAATTTTCTAAAACGAGACATCTCAAGGAAACGTTTATATATTCTAAGCAATGAGGCCTGTTGAACATGAGAGGTTTTGCTGTGTGTTTTAAAACATTTATGTCTGGGAAGTTAAATCACTTTGTCTCACCTGTTTTGAGGTAAGTTTGATCAATGAGCCTTCATACCCCTAAAACAAAATAACACAAAAATAAATACTTATTACTCTTTATTCTTAAAACATCCACTACAGGTACAGAACTTAGCAGTCAGTAAGGTTAAACGTTTCTTCTATGTGGCCATATCAAACTCAATAATTGTAAGAGGATTTACAAAACCATAAAAATGTACTTATGATACTGTCCACAGTTTTCATTTAAAGATATTCAATTTCAAAACCGTATCCAGGAAAACATAATGTTGCAGCTTCAAGTACGTATTATTTCTAAGAACCATTCAGATATCACATTTCAGCTTCTTTGGTTGCTTAGATACCTATTTAATGTCACAGAATCGCAGAAGTCAACAAACAACAAATGAACAGACATTTGATCATTGGGTCTGGTCAAAGACTGGACTGTTTCAGTTACATCAAACCGATGAAGTCAACTAATTCATTAACTGAATGGAGGATAAGTGTCGTGGAGAATCGGCAATGTGTAGAGAATGGACTGTAACTTACTTTAAACGGCCTGAACAAGAGATAGAGCTCACGTGGCTTTATGTCCAATGGCAAGCCGCTGACGAATAAAGTCCGGACCTGCAGACAGAGAAATGTTATTAGAAACAGATCTTCAAGAGAAAGAGAGAGAATGTTTCTTACACTATACAGACAAAATTATTGGGACACACCGGTTTTTCATGGTTTGGGCTGGGACCTTATTTCCAGTGAAGGGCAATCTTAATGCTTCAGCATACTAAGACATTTTGGACAGTACCAAGCTTCCAACTTTGTGGACACAGTTTGGAGAAGAACCTTTTCTATTCTAGCATGACTGTGTCCCAGTGCATAAAGCAACATCCATAAAGACACGATTGGACGAGTTTAATGTGGAAGAACTTGACTGGCCCGCAGAGAACCCTGACCTCAAGCCTACCAACACTTTTGGGATGAACTGGAACACAGATTGTGAGCCAGACCTTCTCGTCCAACATCAGTTCCTGACCTCATAAATGCTCTACAGAATGAATGGGCACAAATTCCCACAGAATCTTGTGGAAAACCTTTCGAGAAGAGCAAAAGTTGTTATAGCTGCAAAGCAGGGGATCAACTCCATACTAAAGTCTTTTTGAATGCAATGTCATTAAAGTCCTTGCTGTTGTTACGGCAGGTGACCCAATACTTTTGTCCAAATAGCGTACAGTTAAACTTACACATTCACACATTTTCTTTACAAAAATGCTTCACCATCCACTGAAAAGTTCAGGGAAATGGTTCTTACATGGCATCGCTCCAAAGCACCCTTTTTGGCACCTTTGTTTATAAAACTGTGTGTGTAATTATCTATCATAAACTTGGCTGGAAAGTTGGCTGGAATAAACATGAATGCAGTCATTTGTTGAATAAATAGTAGACTATCTCGCTTACTCTGATCTGCCTCCAAGCTTAAAAAAAGGCTTTATATTATGTCAAGAAGTGATTTTTAATAGATGATCTTCGCATAGTGATACACCGTACACTCTCTGCGATCACGCAACACCTGTGTGAAATCAGTCACCAAACATTTCCCCAAAACAAACACAGGTAACTTAGCAACAGTGGGCAGGTTTCCTGCTCGTATCACCTCGTCTCCTCTATCTTATCTTATCTGAGTTCGAGCCAAAGGAATCTAACAGTTGTAGGGGGGTCTTAGCACTTGGCTGGAAGGCTGTGAAGTCACAACTCCAGGGTGCCGGAGAGGTGTTGTGTCCATGAGTGCAAAGATAAACGCAACACTGGGACAAAATCACACAGGGACACACACAGGGACAAAATCACACAAAATCACACAGGGACCAAAAGAAGACCAGTAACTATGTGTGCAACAATCTGATATAGTTTGGGAACATAAAAAATGAATGCCTGTATAAAATGTATTGTAGAAGCATGTCTCTCATCCACTGTTTTTCACGAAAACCACTGTCAGACACTAAAAAGACACCTGGGTGCAATGTATCAGAGTAAAGTTGGCGGAGAAGAGCGAGCTCATATCATTTACACACTTTTTTCTGAAAACAGTTATAGTTCCCAGAAAATGCTTCAAATGTTTTATTTATCTGGCGCAGTGTATACTTAGAGCTCTGTAAAGTTAAGATAAATTGTTTAGACAGCAATAGACAGCAAAATTTTGCTCTTGCTGGTCATGACATACATCAGGGGTTAACACTAGGTTCACTGAAGATGAAGGAAGTTGGATTTTTATGCTCAAGAAAACATGAAGAGGTCATAACAAACTGGTTTAAACATTACAAGAGGACTGTAATAACCTTAACAGTTCACTTTCATTTGATTTGTATAATGCTGCTCACAGGACAATGTCAGAAATCACAGGACAACATAAAAAAGTATCACTTTTATAGTTGACCCGCACGTTTAAACTGTAAATACATGTAATTCATTTATAGGCTATACGTTACCTTAAATGTTTTGGTGCTTTGCTATAAACATTGTGATTCCCAAATGCTTGCACAGTAAAAAACGCTTAGGTTGGTTCAAATGTGTACACACTGTCCATATTTTGCTATTCAACCTACTTGACAAATTAGTAACTGTGTTTGAATACACTCTCCTACTTATTCTCTTTTGTTACTGATTTCATGAGTGACAGGGTTTGTAAGTAATGGGGACTGGACAAAGGGCTAACTTAACACTCCCTGAAGTTAACTGCTTAGATGAACACACACACACACACACACAAACACACACACACACACACACACACACACACACACACACACACACACACACACACACTCATTTTCATGCTCACCTGACCAACACACTCCTAAAGCTCAGCTGAGAAGTCGGGCCGAGTCTCATGTCTCTCTCTCTCGCTCTCTCTCTCTCTCTCTCTCTCACTCACTCTCTGACTCATGACCATAAAAGGGTCTTTTTGCTGCTGAGGTCATGCATGCTCACTCTCCTAATATAAACCATGAGTAAAGACAAAAAGGGCTAAAAAGACAAGGGATGGATTAAAACATCTGTACGTTGAACCAGAGAGGAATGAGGTTACATCACAAAACAACCTCTAAACCTATTTAGCATTAAACATGCACACTCAGCTAACTGAATACTTAACCAAGAACTTCAAAGAAAGATGAATCTTCAAAAAACAGCAGGTGACTGAGAAAGGAAAATACCATAACTCTTTTAAACCACAGGAGCAATGATTTATAGAACAAAAGCCAAACATAAAGCCATCATAAATACATTTTTAAAATAATTTTAAATTGCTTCTATTAATCTTTAATCATTAGGAGAAACTGAAGAGTGTTGGATGAACATTAAAGGATCCGTATTCTACAATTTTATCCATGTTCTACAATTTTTTATTAGGGCAGCAGGTGGCCTAGTGGTTAGGGAGTTGCCCCTGTAATCAGAAGGCTGTGGGTTTGAATCCCAGGACTGATAGTGGTACCACTGAGGTACTTTTGAGTAAGGTACCGCCCCCACACACTGCTCTCTGGGTGGCAGCCCCCTGCTTCTCTTGCTGAAGGGGTTAAATGTAGAGACAGAACTTCGCATTGTTCACACTGTGTGCTATGGTGTGTTCACACGTGACTGTAAGGGGTCACTTTATTTAGAATTAGACTATTTTTATTGTGCTTTTAAGACATCATATGTAAATGGCCTCTGTTCTGTTTGGTCGGTCTGTGCAGTGGTTCATTTAAAAAGCACACTGGGCTGAAACATTCAGGCAGGGCTAATGGTTTAGTTTCCATTTATGGACTGTATGGATCTGGGAGTGAATGGTAATGATACTAGTACGAAGGACAATATGATTTTCCATTATATCGGCCATTTAAGGAAGCATAGTGATACATTTCTACTTGCTGCTCACAAGTTTTTTGTCTCATAATCCAATGAAAAATAATTTATAATACTGACACCTATGCAATATGGACAAAAGTATTGGGACACACCTGTTTTCCATGGTTTGTGCTAGTCCCCTTTCTTCCAGTGAAGGACAATCTTAATGCTACAGCAGACCAAGACGTTTTGGACAACGCCATGTTTCCAACTTTGTGGACACAGTTGGGGGAAGAACCTTTTCTATTCCTGCATGATTGTGTCCCAGGGCACAAAGCAAGGTCTGGATGGCTGGATGAGTTTGGTGTGGAAGAACTTGACTAGCAACACAGAGCCCTGACCTCAACCCCATCCAGCACCTTTGGGATGAACTGAAACAGAGACTGCGAGCCAGACCTTCTTGTCCAACATCAGTGCCTGACCTCCTAAATGCTGAATAAATTGGCACTAATTCCCACAGAAGCTCCAAAATCTTGTGGAGAGCCTTCCAAGAAGTGTGGAAGCTGTTATAGCTGCAAAAGGAGTACCAACTCCATATTAAAGTCTATGTATTTTAATGTAATGTCATTAAAGTCCCTGCTGGGGCAATGGTCAGACATCCCAAGGCATCCATATAGTGTGTGACATCCACCAATTCTATTTCTTTCTCTTTTTGTCCTGTCTGCAAATAGGTAGCTTTGAGTTGTTTCCGTTTTTGTTCTTGTGTTGCTCCATGGTCCTGGAGGAACGTTGTGTACTGTGTATATGATTGAAATGACAGTAAACACCTTTTTAATTTGACTTGACCTATTCATAGTATTTCTCATGTGTATATCAAGATGTACACATGTTATATGCAGAACATTTGGTAATAATGGAAGACTCAGTAAACACTGTTCTGAGGAAGTCGGTGTTGCGAGGGTAGCTTGAGAAGCTTTTTGTAAAGCTCTGGGACCAAATGTATGGTTAGTTACTGTCACTTCATCTATGGCTGTAGATAAAAATATTTCAATCATAACACGCACAAAACGGAATGGTTGCTAATATAACGGTCCTGCACGAACATCACCCAGAATCACAAAAAAAAGACACAACTAACAAAGGTTTTTTATCATTTCTAGGAGTTATTCTTAATTATCTTAATTATCTATTCTTTTGTTATTTTATATGATATTTTAAGGAATTGATCTAACAAATGAAGCCATTCATAATGGAGAGAATAATACGTTACATTTATAAACGTGGATTTGATATTTACCCATAATGATAACTGAGTTAACATCGGCAGTAGGTCATCTAGAACAAAATTACCTCCTGAGTTCCATGATTTTAAAGAATACCTGTTGTGGGAACATCTTCTGTTTCTACTGTGACCACGCAAGCATAATGGTACAGACTCCTCAGACACTGCTTTTAAATTAATGTTTACGGTCCTCAATAAAATCTGGCCAACCTTGTGTCCAGCTTTATTACTGAAGATACTGATCAGCTTCCAATCGCCCCTTTTGCTGGCTGACGATTCCACAAGGCAAGTAAAAATACTCTCATATGTGACACTGGTCCATGTTCTCATATCATCTTTCCATCTTTCTACAGAATATAGATGTCCTCTATAAATGATGTCCTCTATAGACAATATTACTTCGTTTTGTTGTAGTTTTAGTGTGCTCCCACATTTTTATTTTTAGTGAGTGCAGGATTCAGTATGTCTATGTTCAGAACGGTTCTGACAGTTCTGGTTATGTTTTGTCGGATGTTATGCGCATAATCTGCACAGTGTACCATACAGTGTAGGAATATCATGGATAGAGGAACCTCACTTTATTTTGATTAATTTACTTGTATTATTGTACTTTTATTAATTTACTTGCTTCTATCTATCTGTTCATGGTATTCTGTCTTTTGAAAAAGTATTTAGTGTTAAGATTTTGAAGTATATGTTCTCAAAGCATGATATTTTTTTTTGCAACAGTTTTGACAATTTTAGACACATTGCACTAAAATAATGGTCTGTGATTGGCTGGTTTGCATGTCACTGGCCGGTGACAGGTCACGCTGAGTGACAAAACCCACCAGATTGCCATTAGCTAGAAAACTGTCTTGAGACTTAAAACAGTATGATAATGGACAGTCTGGGCCAGCAGGGTAACAAACACCTGTTTGTCTGAATATTTCAAGTATCCCAGATATTCCTCTCCTTCTTTTCAGCTACTAGAAGTGTAGGGTGTGTTTAACCAGACTCTTTGTTGCACAAAACACACATTCAGAACATATTTTCCAGAATAGCAGCTGGGACACCTAATTAACTTAATAAACAGACTCATAATGTGTAGAACGTTTGCTTTTTGAGATGAAATTACCTGGTTTATTCCACACAAACTGCAAAGATTACCTCACTAAATGACATTAATGATATCAATAGAGAGAGAGAAAGAGAGAGAGAGAGAAACAGATGAAGCAGACAGTGAGTGAGTAAGTGAGAGGAGAAACAAAGTTCAACCATATCAAAACATGATGAGAGTGCATGATTAATTCGGATATACTCATAGGGACAAAATACCAGTGAAGAAAATGAATTACAGAACAAAAGAAGAGAGTCGACATGTTTATTCCTGACACTGTTTAAATCGTGTTACAAGACGAGAAAGACGTAACGCAGAGCTTTCAACAAACTCTCAGTGAAAAAAACTGCGGCACCTTCTCTTTCTGTCACTGAGGCACTTCTGAAGATTCAGGGCAATAAAAGCAGTTTGTTTCAGACTCTTTCTTCCTCTCTCTCTCTCTCTCTCTCTCTCTCTCTCTCTCTCTCTCTCTCTCTCTCTCTCTCTCTGTGGCGACACTTTCTCCAACAGCCGTTTTTGACGGTAAGCCTTGTTGTCTTTTCAAATACCTCTTGTCGTCGAGCTGACAAATGGCCAAGATAAGATGACAATTCCCCCAGCGGTTTTAAAAATAAACCTGGAACATCTGAGGGGTGGAGAGGCAAAGAGCAGTTTAGCGGAGACGCATTATAAATGCAGAGCAGCATCTGCCCCTTGCTGACATGTACAGTGACACAGAGGGATACACACACACACACACACACACACACACACACACACACACACACACACATACACACAAAAGATGACACACTGTGGCTGCAATTATGCATTTGCCCCTTGTTCCTCCTCCTAGAGATGGTAAATATGTAAAAAAATGTGATATAATGATACTTAACAGCTCAAATTTGATATGTAAAATTGCTGATAGAACCCTCACTCTCATTTACAAACTTCTATCGAATTTTTTGTCAAAGACCATTCTTCTAGAGTCATACTAAAAATATTTTTCCATTACAAATAAAGCAACCCATTTCCAAGCTGCTCGACAGCAGGGCTAAAAGTGGGCCGAAGCTGATCTGACTAAATCACTGCTTTCAGATTGGTCGAAATGTCATCACAACATGGAAAAAGCCATTGTGGTTTACTGTCCGCGCAACAAACAACAATGGAGACACAAACTGGGAAGTCAATGAAGTACAAGCACGACTGTCTGTTTGGGCTGAAGATACATTTCAGGGAAAGTTTTCTGTGACGCTAACAAATTTATGCGAACCAGGACATCGCTAGGAGGGTTAGGGTTTCATCACATGGCTAAAGAACGCTGAGAAAAAAACAATGAATATTAAAACACCACAATGTCAAAAGCAGCTCTGACAGAAAAACCTTCTGCTGGTTCGACTCCATGGATGCGGTTTTGGGATGACTGGACATAAACTGTGGGGAGAGAACTGAGTCAGAAAAGTTACTGGACTGAAATACACTGGAAAATTAAGGTGTGCTGTGGGTTCCATATCATCACAGTATAGTTTAGGTACAGCACAGTTCCTGTATACCTGTGGACAAGTTACATGGCTAGAAAAGGGGATGGGGCTTATTGTATGGCTACACCTATGCTCAAATGTCTTCTCTTTTATTCTCTTAAATTCTAGGGGTTGTGATTTTCAGGTTTATATTGTCAGAGGGTGACACTGAACATTTTTTAAAAAGGGCTACTGCTTGCTGTGCATAATACTACAGAATATTAAATATTAACAGCACAAATGAGGCTAATGCAATCTTGTTTATCACCAGAAATGTTGTGGCACAGCAGAAAAAAAATGGTATGTTTCAGCAAACTTCAAGTTTTACACAAGACCGATGGGAAATTGACTTCCACATTTATATGCTTTTAGTGGTATGTTGGGTGGGCCGCTATAAACGAACACACGAGCACAGTGTAAGCAATGGCTCCACTTTCCTGGGAAGAGTCGTATGGCAACATACTGTCATCATACCCATTTCTCTCCACATAGCATCACATTGTCTCATTATCTCAGGTAAAAGGCGTCGCTTGTGTCTCAGCCATTCACATGAATGCTGTTATGTTTTCCACATTGTGACAAGAAATGAGCTGAACACTAGGGGTGGCAAAAATATATCACAATATAATAAGAAAGGACAAAAAAAATGGTAGCAGTCCTGCATTTAATACTATGAAAAACTATGAATATGCTGACTATATTCAGTGGTTCACACTGCAGTAACCCTTAGAACTCAAAAATCTGATTTCAATATAACTGGTGTAAAAAGTCTTAAACTGGAGTTTGTACTGCTACACACTCGCCGCTTGCTGCTCTTTCTCTTGGCGTGATGCCGCTCGGCCGCTCTCCGGACCCTCTCCCTCTGCGGGTTTTTCCCACCCACTTGTGGGCGGAGACTATCCTGAAAGATCTCACAGGTTCAAAGATCTTGTGTTTTTTCTGTGTGTTTCAATATCTGAAGGCTTGCTGCCTTGAAGTACTTGTGTGTAAAAGCAGCACCCTACATGCATTTCCCATGCTATCAGAAACACTGCCTTAGAAAATGACAGAGATATCCAAAATTTAGCTGCACCTCTGTCTATCCCTCTTTCTCAACAAATTCATGTCTAGTTGCACAGAGGGGATGAAAACCACGGAGCACAGGAACACACACATATACACACACCCACACACTCACACACTCACACACACACATTCTCACAGTGGGAAACACATAAACAATCTCCGCCAGATCAACTTCCTCCTGCCCTGTCCAATGGCCATCAAAGATCTCTTCTCCAGTGAGAGACGAATATCTCGGAAAGGTCAGTGCGGTCACATGACCCTCCATCGTCAGCTGAGATGCTACAATCACAGTTCAATTTCAACTCTGATGAGAAGACTTTATTTGCTGTGTGACATTTTAGGGAAGATTCCCACAGATGCAGCAGAGACTTATTTTGTTTTGTTGCTCTTTTTCCATTTTTTTAAAAAATATATATTTTATGTACCCATTAAAATGGCAAGACTTGCTTAGACTACAGAACATAACTGATTGTGTGAAAATACAAACCTCAACGGGTCACAAACCACCAGCCCTCACTTTACACACATACCCATACGTTGATTGAAAATATTGTTTGACAGTATTGATTACATAAGAGAATGTGATCACAGCTGTATTGCCTCTTCTGTAACTGATCAGTGCAGTTGTTTAGATTCCGGTCGCCCCGAGTTCCTGGAAAGAAAGTAATGATTGACTGAAAGTGCTTGGGAATTGAGGCGCGGTACAAAATTACTGAGATATCAAACACACTGCTACTTAGTATAACTCATCAAAGTGAGCAACAGAAATCAAATGGAACGTCAACAATAAGAGTGGACAAGATGATAGAGCATGATATTCAGTTATTATCTGATACTATCTGTGTTTAGATTATTACAAACAGGACTTCATATGCCATTTAAACTCTGCAAGTTAATTTCCTACAATAGTAACTGTTTACTAGGTCACTACCTGCAGTCTGTTTTATATATATACATATATACAGGGGGTCCTTGGGTTACGACACAGATCCGGTCCTGCGACAGTGATGTAAGCCGAATTTTGGTGTAAATTGAAACACACCCTAGCCTAAGTTACTTACTGATCCTAATATAGTTGTAAAATCATAATCTAGAACATAAAAACACAACTAAGTCACAGAAAAAAATGACAAAAAATTAGCGTAAAAACACTTGCACTTTTAACAGTCCAAAATGGTGTAGGTAAGCGTACTGGCGAACGCCAACTCCCTCATTCATACGCCGTTACTGGGTATTCTGCATATACTGCGGATTCTTCCGCTGCGCGCAACCAAACTAGTTATGGAAGTGAGCGTTGTGAACTCGAAACGTCATATGTTGACACATTGTAACCTGAGGACCCCGTGTATACATTTTTTGGTACTCTCGAGAGAACACAAAGAAGGCGTGTCTTGGGATGGTGAAATACCCTGTACTCAGAGGCAGGAGGTTAGAAAGTAGCCAATTCGAGAGCGTTATTCATTTCTCCTTGCTGCTAATTGGCTGCTGCCCTGTGACTCTCTGGGAGATGCAGTCCAGCATTCATAACAGTTTCCTGCATGGAGCTCTCTCGAGTGTATTGCTGAGTGTTCTCATGTTTTTCATTTTGTTCTTCCTAAAGCTCTGTATTTTTATTACTGTAAATTAAATCAATTTAGTACTGTATTTACCTGCTTATATATAAAAAAAAAATGACTACATACCAAAGAAAACGCGTGTGCACAAATTACAGTACAGTCTATACAAGGGTAACATCAGTATTTTACATTCTAGCACTGTGTGAGACAGCAGTTCAGTGTACACTGTACGGTATGTATACGAGTTTACCTTTACTTTTTCTTTAAGGGTCATGTATTAAGCTAAGTTTAAAATGAAAATAAAGTGTTTTGGGGGCATGCTTAGGGTTTACACTATAAAAAAGGCATTTTTAGGGGGTTTTTTTTGACCACATCACAAATTTGCATATTTTTACAATTCGCGGGTGGTCTTGGAACGTAATTCCCCGTGAATTTCAGGGGTTTACTGTATATATAAATAAATCAATACACACAAATATATATATATATATATATATATGTATATATATATATATAATTTTTTGTTCTGTTGTGTTATTCTTTCTTTTTTTGTCATTTTGTTTGATTTATTCAATATGGCATTTCACTATGTTTTGTTGCCTTAATTCTTGTGTATTGTGGCTCCTTTTCTGTGTAGTTCCTCTTGTTCATTAGAAAAAAGATTTCAATTTAATATTTAAGAATCCAATACGAAATGAGAGGCACTGAGTTACAGTGATTATATCACTGTTGAGGATGTTACTGTTATAATTGCCTGTATATCTAGTCAAGTGGTATATTAGTTTGATAAAAAGGTGACAATACTGTACAATAATCAGTTTAAGTTGTTGTTAATAGTTGTTGTACTAATCACTTATTCCTACAGAAAGAGTTTGTCTGACTGTAGGGTATGCTACTGGTGCAAGGCCTTTGCTTTAAAAGGAGTTTTTCAGGTATCAAACCACCACTGCAAGCACAATGCTGATCCTCTTTAGCACTTCTATGTGATTTCCAGCTTTTATTAGCACTGAGCTAACGGTGTTGTACGTCTCTTTCCCAAAACTGAGGCCGAGTCTCAGTTGGTTTTAATAGGATTCGAAATACTGCCTCCTTCACCCAAACAGAGTAGATTTTGTGGTTTACCACAACTTACTTCTGGGTTGAAAGCTACTTAAGATAGCCTTAACTGAAACACAGATATTTAAAATGTACATTGCAGTTTTAAAATGAACCATCTAATAAGTACTTCAGTTTGAAGCCTGTGATATTAATGGAGGAGCTGTTTAGCCTCTTAACTATCATTTAGTCTGTTAGACACATAATCAGCCTAGCTCTAGCTGAGAACATAACTCAGTTTTAACAAACATAGCGTTTCAGAGGTGTGCTATTGTCTTAACATATCCGCATTTTAATCATTTTTGTGTACAGGGAATCCTATAAAATAAAAATATTTGTAACAACGGTCCAGCTGATAAATGCATCAGAATCAATATATGTTACATGTATGTGATATGTATGTGACAAATATACTGGCATTGCCCCACTATTCCCATATCACTGCATTCCTTATATGAAAAAGGTTGATTGGTTGATTTTAATTAATAACTGGATTGAAAAGCACATATTACTGAAAACCATACCGCTGTGCCATTGGTTTCATTTGGTTTTAAACAACTTCCACAACAACTGATGAACCTGAACCAGTATTGGTTACTAATACTGTAAAGTTTATAACACGGATAATACTACTAACAATCAAGAATTTAAAAAAAAACTCCACAGCACAGCCCTAAACATTAGCTTGTCCCAGTTATTGAGTCCTGTACAATTACATTGTCTATTGAACTGCATGGACAGGCATTCAAGTCAACTTTGTTCTAGTCCTAACTGATCAGGCAGGTGCAGAGTTCAGGTTGCAAACTCACAAACCTGGTGATCAAGGTTATTAAACTGCACAGTAGATCACACTTTAAATAGTACTTCAAGTCAAACATATATATATATGTGTGTGTATATATATATATATATATATATATATATATATATATAT
>JBBJLS010000082.1:655760-669876 GCA_037577275.1 Bryconaethiops microstoma | reverse complement strand
ATATATACAGTTCTGGAAAAAAATAAGAGCCCACTGCAAAAAGTTCAGTTTCTCAGGTTTGTATCTTATCTAGGTCCAGGTATTGAACTGAACAGCTTTGCCTTATTTTTTAAGAACTGCTGAAACAATATTTCTCCTAATTTCCAAATAAAAATATTGTTCTTTAAAGCATAATTTTAAAGGTAATGACAATACATCAAAAAAGATAAGTGAAAAAGTGTTTACAGAACTTGAATAAATAAATAATTAATCTCTTGTTCACTCAAACAAAATGGCAATAATTACCTTTGATGAACTTCTAGCAGTGTTTTACCATCCAACTGCTCTCTGTGAGAGGAGTGTGTCGATTACAGCAGTGTTTTATACTTTTCCTCGTTACATAAGATTTGATTCAGGTGATCAGTAATCAGTATCTCATAAAGCAGAATGAAGTGTTTGTGTAGGAATTGAACAGACACTGGCATGGAATGGTTGTCAAACGCATAAAGATGCTGATTTATAAATAAATTGCAGTGGCCTCTTATTTTTTTCCGGAGATGTATATATTCTTGACATATACATCCTTGTTTTGAACAAACAAAACAGGAATGAAATGGAAGCATGTGAAAGATTGCTGCTTTTTCAGTAATAGACTAGTTCAGTAATTGATTACGCTTGACTGACTGTATATTTAATTCATTTATTTGCCACCCTGAAATTGTTTAACTGAAAATGTGACATGGTGGGGTTTTTTTTTATTTTTATTTTTTACCAGGCCTCAAACAACAAATCAGCCAGTGAAAACACTGTGATAAAAATACCTTCCAAATAAGATGAACCAATGAACATAAAATACATCCTAATCTTTAAAACACAAACACAAATGCATCCTAACCTCCACTGAGGAGAAAATGATCCAGTTGGGATCTGCAGGCACAATGACTCCAGAGACTTAAATAAATCTCCTAAAGCTGTTTTATTTATACTCAGAGCTTAAGAAAGAAACACTTAGTCAGAAGAAAGTTAAAATTATGTCAAGTAGCGCAAAGTTTTTAGCCCCTGATGTCTTCTCCCCCTGGAAAGAAGAAGAGAGTCTGAGATGGAGGTTCATAGGTTTGAGAGGCTGGTAGAATGGCATAAAATAGAACAGAACTGAAATACTGTCACCCAGTGCACTGTAGTGGGAGTAATGCATGTTGCTGACGCATTAATTAACTGTTTTTGTATGTCATTTTATTTCTATTTCAGTTTTTTGTACGTTTCTAACAAAAGCAGACGACCCATCTCTTTTTAGCAAGGTGTCAGTGAAGAACACTACAGTGTCTACTAGCTGTCTTGAGGAGCACCTGCGTGCAAAGTATCTACTTGGTGATCTTCCAAATCTTTTCATTGTGTTTCCTGGATGATTGTGTAGCTTGTGAATGCTGTTGAATCAACATTGCGGTAAATGGAGAAGAGATAGCGAACAGACAAAGTGAGAGTTTGTTAACTGGCGGATGTAGCTGGGATTTCTGGTGAGGAATTAGAAGTTACTGTAAGTTGTCACTTGCGTCATATTTAACTGAATGATTTGGTATCAGTTTGCAGAGGAGTTCAACAAAAATGTCAATCACAAGAATATATACAATAAAACTCAAGTAAATTTTACTTCAGTGATACTAATAGGACAAGACTAGCACTGTTAATAATAATAATAATAATAATAATAATAATAATAATAATAATAATAAACAAGAGAAAGTAAATGATGCAACATAAGGACCTGACTCATGTAATACTGTAGCTAACTGATACACCTACAGTGGAGTGCAAAACTGTGAACACCCCAAGACAAATTATACTTTGTGTTTCATTCTCTACTGAGAAAACACTCAAATATGGCATATTCTGTAAAGTTTGATGAGATCAGCAGGAAAGTCATTGGATAATTCATTTTATTCATTTTGCACAAACCATAGCAAATCTGAAGCTGTTAACCTACAATAAAAACACATTTATTTGCAGAAATTGTAGGTGATTGTTTCTGTGGAAAGCCGGCTGTAGCGCTGTGGGCGGGGTGCAAGACAAACCCATCTGTCGTCTGACAGAGCTTCTTTAAACAATTACGCAATAACATTGTTAACAAACCCCAGAAAGCCCATGAAAGACGTATTTGTATGTCAGTTCCTGACCTCTGACATGTGCAATAGAAGTGATATTGCCAGTTTACTTTTTCTGTCTTTTGCTCGTTTATATGCACTAAAGGAGTTGCATTTATAGTTAAAATGTGGTCCCCAGTCTTTCTATTGCAAGCTGAATAAATGAAAATGGATGTAGTTTTAATAAAATGTAGCTTTAACAAGCCAATTAACTGCCAATCTCTCTTTATATCTGTCCCAAAATCTGTTCTTTTACCACTAAATGAAGATGCCATGGCATTATTTATTCCTTACAGTGTCTGCATTGCACAAACCCTTTAATATCTAGATTCAACAATCCCATTTCTTCAATTGTTAGCAAGAATATTTTGGCCAGAACTCATTTTCCTTTCCTTTGCCTGACTAAACTCTGGCCTACTTTTTCTAAACTTGTCTAACAAAAAAAAAAAGAAAAAAGGACAGGTCCAGGTCCTCTATTTAGACGAAGAAAGTGGATGGATGTTTGGCAGTGGTGATCACTAATTCCCTAAATTTAAATTTTACTTTTGGTTATTTGCAAAGGTGTAGGTTTGATTTTGACATTGATGGGGCCACAAAAGCAGTAACTTAGTAACATAACGCAATCAGTAACATGTTTCATACATTAACATCAATGTACAGGTACATAGCACAAATGGGGACCTACAGTCTGGTACTGTTGTCCATGTACCAATAACGTACCGTGATCACAGAACACAAGAAATTCTTTAATCACATAACTGGAACCTTGAAGTACATTTTACGGCAGGTACTGTTACTTTTTCAACCCCGTGACAGAGAAATGTGTATTTCCATTTAAACATAAAAAATACTGCAAATTCAATCCACATTGTAAATACAAGGGGGAGGGGGGGTATCGTGGTATTTTTTGAGTATCGGTATATCATGCTACACTAGTCTTTTACAGAATCAACACCAAACACGGTCTGTTAAATCTTGTGGAGAACAAAGTTATTAGTATAAAGACGTCCTCTTTCATGCCCACATCCACACAGACTACTGCAGTGAGATTTGGCGCTTCTTAAAGCCAGATAGAGCTTCAGCCAATCACACGTTAGCAGGAAAGGACACAGCCAGTCCTAAAATTCTACTAGGTTATCAAGACAGGACTCTCAGTAGAGAAACAGAACTGTAAACCTTTTGTGTTCCGAATACTGACAGAAAACAGCAGTTTTATCTGAATTCTTTATTGGTTAAAATATTTGATAGGACCAATTCAGTTGTTACTGGATATTGGTCAGAATATGTCCATACCTTCCCCACACAATTCTTTGACCTTGGTTATTTGTTTTAATGCTCTTACTCATTTCTTTTGTCCTTCATGCCCTGTCTCTTAGCATACTTCAGAGAAAAACATCCCCATTGGAAACTTCAAGATGTTGTTCTCAATATACTCTATCAAGTCGTGTCATGGTCTCAGTGTTCCTTATCTCACACAGATATGATGATATGATGATCATTTTAATTACTTGAAGTAATATCTCCTGTAGGTGGCACCTTCTTTCAAACACAATGTGCTTCTGATTATAGAGAACTCCATCTCTGCTTCTAATTGGTGAAACAAGGGCATTTAAACATGTATGATGACATTCTTTGGTAAGATAACCCCCTACCTATCCCTTCACCAATTGATCTCATTTGTGGAGTATTTGCTCCACAGGGCAAGTCTAATGTTGCAGTTCTGTAGCACAAACTTCAGCTTTCATTACTCTCTCAGTGGTTTTAGTTTGTGTAATCTTAAAAGAAGAAAAAGAAAATGTTGCTGAAGAAAATTTACAGAACATCAGACTGATTGGATTATACCTTTAATTACAAATTAAGAAATGATCTATAGAGTCCGAGGTATACTATCTATGTGGGATGTGGTATGTAAGCAGATCATTTCAACACGGCAGAATCTGGTTGAACTTCTTTGCCACTGTCAGGAAATGTAATGTGATAGCTGTGATATGAATTTGTGTGAATGATTGTCAGAATTTGCTAAGATGGAAAGTATAATGTTTCTGAATTTGTTTGACTAACTGAAAGCGTAACTGTTTTTGGTCTAGAGTTTAGTTGGCTAGGTGAGTGATGACATTGAATCTAAGGTTGTGATATGGGGCTTACATTTCTCAGATGTAGATGATATGAGGGTTTAAAACAGAGCAAAACCTCAGGAAACCCCCAAAAGAAGCAACTGTTGTATCTTCTTCAGAATAATTTAATAATAATTATTATACATGTTATTAACATAAAGCCATTGCTACATATTTTTACATGCAAAGCATTTCTTTGTGCCAACAATAACTTAAATTAAATTGTGCAGTTCAGTTGCATATTTGAAAAAGCTTACTTGGGAAGCATGACAGTGATCAATATGCAGTGAAGAACAGCATTTAGGAGTATACTCTGAAGGATGAATCCAATACACATCATATAATCACTTTAAAATCACGCAAGCTCCCTTTTCAAGTCCATTCAGTCCACGTACCGCTTCAGCTGTACCATGTGATCAGAAGTGACATGGCCACCATGAAGGATGACGTGAGCGTGCTGATTTTATTGCTGACTCCACTAGATATTACTGTGTTGCAAATGAGAAAGACAAATGTAAAAAATTATTCGAAATAAATAATAGGATGGCAAAAATGGAATTTAAGCTATTTTGTAATTTTGTTCAAAGACAGTTTTATGCCATTTATTTTTTTTTATATACCATATGAATCTAAACTGGGGTTCCTAAACCTAGTCCATGGGACTCACTGCCCTGCACAGTTTCAGGTATTCTCTGCCTTTGTCACACCTGATCCAGCTCCTGAAGAGCTTGATAACTAGCTGATAAACTGGATCAGTGGGGGCAGTGAACTGTGTACATACATAAATATATATATTTATGTTTATATAATATTTTGTACAGTGTACAGTTTTTTTATATTATTCTGTTATATTGTACAGTTTTTATTCTATCGGTTACGCTGCTCTACTTTTGTACTGCCCACTTTGCTGCTGTAACAATTAAAATGTACCCCCTTTTGGGACTATTATAGTGTTACTTTATCTTATCTCTCATGTCTCTAATTGTTGAACCTAAGCTGGGCAGTGGGTCCCCAAGACTGGATGTGAGAACTGCTGTTCTAAACTAGAATCAGTTCCAATTACAAGAAGAGGACAGATAGTGGCAACTCTACCACAGACTGAATGTTCCTTAAAGCCCCAAATAAAAAATTGCCAAACCACTGCACTGGTTCAGCCTTCGTTTACTTGAAAACATGGCAAATGTCCCTTCTGCGTTATCCTTTGAAACCTGTCACATTACTAAACACAATGCACAGAGATCCTTGATATATGCTTGAAATGATAACCTACTGAAAAATACTTACCAGTGCCATTCACTATGATTTTTGAGGTGAAGATCTGGAAGGGGAGGGTGTTGTTTTTAGCTGCCCTAATTATAGTTTGTCCAATCTGGGTGCTGTTGGGCAATGTAGCAGAGGCCCCAAATGTCAAGTCCATAGAGTTCTGGATCATTGTTACGCCAGCAGAGCTGAGACCTCCATTACTGAATGGGTAAACATAAAGAGAGTGAGGATAAAAGGCTAAAGCAACTGAGCGTTTTTGTTACAAATGATGGATATGACTGGGTTGTGATGCAAACTAGCACAACTCTTAAATCCTTTTGGTTGTCTGGGGGACACATACACAATAATTACCTGAAATTTGATATTGTCAAGCTGCTGAATGCTGAAGGGTAATCAGCACTGAAAAAAGGCTCGAGCTGTAAGATAAAATAAGAAATAAGTGTTTAAAAGGGAAACACACATGTAGCTAATTTTGAAACCACCGAGGGCTGATGTCATACTTACCCCCTGTTTGATGATTGATGACCTGTTTTTGAATAATGTTGAGCTGGAGTCTGAGAGATCCGCAACAAAAGTGCCATTTGTTAGGATGATGACAGCGACAATCTGGGGGACACCTGGAAATATAATGTCGCAAATTTCATCATGTTGAAAATGAAGGGTTACTGTTTGTCAGGCTGAACTTGTGATTTATGGACACACAGTACGAACTGTGACACCAGCCAGACATTTGCAAAGTTCTAAAATGGAAATTCACAAAATATTACATCAAAAACAACAGTCTGTTCAGTTAGACAAAACACTTACAAGTCTGGACAATTTAATGTGTCCACTTGGCACACATGAACACACCACAGCACACAGTGTGAACAGCACGAAATTGTTCTCTGAATTTAACCCATTCACTCAAGTGATTGAGTGGGCAGCCAGCAACACAGCGCCCGGGGAGCAGTGTGTGAGGACGGTACCTTGCTCAAGGGTGCGTCAGTGGTACCTACTACTGTCTACATTCAACTTACTGGTAACAGTGATGGAGTTGACGTCCACTGTCAGGTTGAAACCTGAGCTTGGATTTGAGACAGCCTCTTTCAGCGTGTTCACAACTTCAGTAGTGGGTGGAATGGTGGTTGTGGAGTTCTCGTTGAAAATCAGCTGGACATCTGCTTCTACATTTTGGGCACGTGTGGTCCCAGGTCTGTGAAGGACAAAGGATCTCTAGTTTTGACCATGTCATCTGATTTTCATCAGTACTAAACTTGCATGTCTGGTTGTATCGCAATGTCTTATTGGATATATTTGAAATAAAAGTCATCTTACCTAAACGCTAACACAACGGTCCTGACGAAGAGGGCTCCATATCGTGCTTTGTAGATCCGGTTGAACTAAAGAGAAATGATCATTATAATGCTGAAATGTTTCGCTTATATTTGATCATCATTCTTTTTTTGCCCCAGAACAGCTGGAGCCTAACTAGAAGGTCTATATTTTATGTTCATTACAGTGTTATAGTGATGTTGCGGCATTTCAAAGAATAGATTTATTATTAGTCTGACACTCACTGATGTAACCACTGTAATAACCAGGACTTGGAACTCCGCACTCTGAGGGTTACTCAGCGCTACCACGTACACTTCTTGGATGACAATCTGCAGCCCGATGGCTGGTGGGGGACGTGTTGGTGCAGGTGTTGTTGTTGTTGCTGCCACTGTTGTTGTGGTAGTTGTTGTTGTAGTAGTAGTAGTAGTAGTTGTTGTTGTAGTTGTAGTAGTTTTTGGTGTAGTTGTTGTAGTTGTTGCTGTAGTAGTTGTTGTTGCTGCTGTTGTGGTAGTTGTCGGTATTTTTGTTGTTGTTGTTGTTGTGGTAGTTATTGGTGTTGTTGCTGCAGTTGTGGTAGTTTGCGGTGTTGTTGTTGGAGCAATTGTTTCAGTTGTTGTGGTAGTTGGTATTGTGGTTAACCTAACAGTAGATGTTGGAGTAGCTGTTGGAGTTGTCATAGAGGTTGGAGACTGAAGTTTGGTTGACGAAGTTGTAGCTGTTGTTGGGACCTCAGCAGTGATTATAGGTGAGCCTGTGGTTGCTGAGGTTGGAGTTGTGGTCGGTGGGGTCTGAGTTGTGGTTGCTGGGATTTGAATTGTGTTTGCTGAGGTTTGGGTTGTTGTTGGTGGGATTTCAGTTGTGGATTTTGGGATTACAGTTGTGGATGCTAGGATTTGAGTTGTGCTTGCAAGGGCACCTGAGGTTGTCACAAGCTGAGACGTGGTGGTTATTGCAGCTGTAGTAACTGATGATGTTGTTGGAACCTGAGCTGTAGTTGTAGTTGTTGGTGAAGCTGTAGTCAGAACTGAGCTTGTTGTTGTTCCTATCACTGATACATAAAGAAAAAATATTCATCAAATCATGTAACTAAAATTATATTAATATCTATATTATTATACATAATAGTAGTAGTATTTGTAGTATTAATAATGTTGAAAACATTCATGTATGTTACATATTTTTTATTTACTTATTTTGTCTGTTAGTTGTTTTCTGTTTCCGACCTAGCTGCTCTGTTTTTGATGCGTAGTGTGGTGTATTGTACTTACCACTAGCACTTGTAATGTTAAAGCTTGTATTTGCCCTGAGCACCGTTTCAATGAGTGTAGTATCACTGGGCACATTTGCATTATCACTAAATTCTAAATTCATATTTGTAATGATTGATCCAGCCCTGTTCAAACAAAAAGCCTTAATCAGCCAAGTGAGCAAAACTGTATATAAAAATGAATGGTTTTAGAAGTAATATATAATACTGCTACAGACTTTAAAACTTGATTCAGATTCAGCATGTCTGATACTCACTGGAAAGTTATGCCTGTTAATCTGATAAAGGCACTGAATGCAGTTTTAAATACTGGCTGAAACTGTAAAAAAAAAAAACAAGTCAACATTCAATATGACATTTACAATTCAATCAAATAAACAAGCACACAGTTAATCATATAATCATGTGAATGTGATTTTTGTTACTAATTAACTATATAAGATACATATAGAAATTGTTAATATTTTCCAACACATGTTCCAGACCTGTGATGTCACACGTTCTGCTCTTGTGATGAAAGCTTCTGACGTTGAGTTTAATAGTTCATTAGAAAATGTTTCAGTGGTGGTAAATGTAATGCGGCGTATGACAAGCTGTGCTGAAAAAAAAAGAACAATAAGAGTAATTTTAAGCAAATATAAGAGAATTTCAGCATATAAATCTTGACAATACTATATGATTAGTTAAAACATATCATTTATTGATCTCGGTGTGATACCTGTAGTTGATCCTAAAACGGAACTTGATGTTGGTTGTGATGTGATGACTGTAGATATGGAACCAGTAGTTGATTGTACTGTAGAAATCACTGTAGGTTGTGCTGTAAAGGTTGTTGATTGAACAGTTGGACTGGATTTCACTGTGGACATAGTTGTTGGCTCTGCTGTTAAAACTGTAGTTGATTCAGTGGTTGAAGCAGTACTTGATTCAGTAGTGGATATCATTCTCGATTCTGCAGTAGTAGCTGTAGTTGACTCGACAGCTGAACTTGTACTTGATTCAATGGTAGAAACTGTTGTAGGTCCAGCTGTTAAAGCTGTAGTTGATTCAATACTCGCAGCTGTACTTGATTCCACCGTGGACACTGTTGTAGGTCCTGCCGTCAATGCAGTAGTTGATTCAACAGTTGAAGCAGTACTTGATTCCACTGTGGAAACTGTTGTAGGTTCTGCTGTTAATGCTGTAGTTGATTCACCTTTTGAAGCTGTACTTGATTCTGCTGTGGACACTGTTGTAGGTTCCACTGTTAATGCAGTAGTTGTTTCAACAGTTGAAGCAGTACTTGATTCCAGTGTGGAAACTGTTGTGGGTCCTGCCGTCAATGCAGTAGTTGATTCAACAGTTGAAGCAGTACTTGATTCCACTCTGGACACTGTTGTAGGTCCTGCTGTTAAAGCTGCAGTTGATTCAACTGTTGAAGCAGTACTTGATTCCAGTGTGGAAACTGGTGTAGGTTCTGCTGTTAAAGCTGTTGTTGATTCTATAGTTGCAGCTGTACTTGATTCAATGGTGAAAACTGTTGTAAATGCCTCTGTTAAAGCTGTTGTTGATTCTATAGTTGCAGCTGTACTTGATTCAATGGTGGAAACTGTTGTAAATGCTGCTGTTAAAGCTGTAGTTGATTCAGCTGGTGAAGCAGTGCTTGATTCCACCATAGACACCATTGTTGATTCAGTTTTTAAAGGTGTAGATGATGCAACAGTCAAATCAGTACTTGATTCCAGTGTGGAAATTGTTCTTGGTTCTGCTGTTACAGCTGTTGATTCAGTAGTTGCAGCTGTACTGGATTTAAAGGTGGAAATTGATGTAAACTCTACTGTAATAGCTGTAGTTGATTCAACAGTTGAAAATGTACTTGGTTCCAGTGTAGACACTGTTGTAGGTTCCGCTATTGATGCTGTAGTTGAATCAACAGTTGAAGCTGTACTTGATTCCAGTGTAGACACTGTCGTAGGTTCCACTGTTAATGCTGTAGTTGATTCAGTAGTTGAAGGTGTACCTGGTTCCAAAGTAGACATTGTTGTAGTAGGTTTCACTGTTAATGCTGTAGTTGAGTCAAAAGTTGAAACTGTGCTTGATTCCAGTGTGGAATCAAGCGTGGAAATGGTCGTTGGTTCTGTTGTTAAAGGTGTTGTTGATTCAACAGTTGAAGCAGTACTTGGTTCTACAGTGGAAACTGTTGTCGATTCTTCTGTAATAACCATAGTTGACTCAACAGTTGAAAAAGTACTTGATTCTACTGTGGAAACTAATGTAGGTTCCACTGTTAAAGCTGTAGTTGATTCAATGCTTGAAGCGGTGCTGGATTCTGTCATGGAAACTGTAGATGATTCTGTTGCAATAGCTATAGTGGATTGAAGAATTGAAACTGTACTTGGTTCCAAAGTGGACATTGTTGTAGTTTCCACAGTTAATGATGTAGTTGAGTCAAAACTTGAAACTGGGCTTGATTCCAATGTGGAAATGGTTACTGGTTCTGCTGTTAAAGTTGTTGTTGATTCAGCAATTGAAAAAGTACTTGATTCTACAGTGGAAACTGTTGTAGGTTCCACTGTTAAAGCTGTAGTTGATGGAGTACTTGGTTCAGTCATGGCAGAGTCTTGTGCAATGGTTGTTAATTCAGGAATAGAAACAGTGCTTGATTCAACAGTGGAAACTGTTCCAGAGACTTCTGTAATAGCTGTAGTTGATTCAACAGTTAAGGTTATATTTGATTCTACAGTGGAAACTGTTGTCGGTTCCTCTGTGAAAGCTGTAGTTGGTTCAGTTGTGGAAACAGATGTAGATTCCGGTGTAATTGTTGATTCAAGAACAAGAGCTATACTTGATTGCAGTATGGAAATAGTTGTTGGTTCTGCTGTTAAATCTGTAGTTGATTCAGTAGTTGCATCAATACTTGTTTCAATAGTGGAAACTATTGTAGGTTCTACTGTTAATGCAGTAGTGGATTCAATAGTATCAGCAGTACTTGATTCAGCAGTGACAACTGTTGTAAGTTGTGTTGTAAGGACTGCAGTTGATTGAACAGTTTCCTCTGTACTTGTTTCTAGTAAAACTGTAGTTGGGTTGGCAGATGCAGCAGTACTAGATTCCATGATGAAAACTGCTGTAGATTCCAGTCCAACAGCTGTAGTGGATTCAACAATTACAGGAGTACTGGATTCCACATTGGAAGCAGTTGTAAACTCTTCTATAATAGTTGTAGACAGTTCAATATTGAGCGATGAAGTTGTAAAATTTGTTTCCAAAGCTGTGGCCGAACTGCTGAGGTAAACATCTGTGTAAGCTGTTGTTAGCTCTTGTGTAACAACAGCATTTAATGTGGCTGTTTGAAAAGAAGAACGTTTGAAAATGTTAAACATTTTTTGTGATCAGCTTTAATATGAACTGAAAATGAATATATTTTGAATTGCACTTACCTATTATCAGACACAAGGCAGTAAAAGCTTTCCCATTCATCTTGATCACTGATGATTTCAAATCACATCTTTAAGAGATATTACATGTTTTATTATATATTACTATTACTATATATATTGGTAACTCATATAACTCAGATATTCACAACTAATGGGACAATATTAATGTCAGGCTTTGGTTTGGTGAGGTAAAATTTTACTTTTCCAGTGCACAGTAAACTGTAAACTTCCATCGCTGTCATGCTATAAACCAATTATATGTTTATATGATTTTTAGTGAGTATATGTTATTTGATGAATAGCTAGATATGAATATATATCTGGCAATGGTTACTGTAGATTTCACACATAAATAATTTATTAGCTATTTTTATTTGAACTGATGTGAGTTAATCACAAGGCCAGAGCAATGTTTGAGACTGATCTTGGTTTGTTTCACATCTACCTCATTTAGCAACTGATTTAGCATATAGAAACATGATGTATATTCAGCTGTTGAATATACAACATGATGTATATTCAACATGATGTATATTTTTTCATAGTGAAAAAATATCTCTCTTCACCGTGGGTACCAATATTCATGAAGTGGATAAAGCCAGTCATTTTTTTCTTTTCAAGTCCTAGCACTAGATACAGGTCTGTAGTGCACTGTCTGCTGAGATTGCATGGCATTCCTTAGCAATGGAAGATGAATATCTGATTTGACATAAAAATTGTTATTTGGGTGCTAGGTATGAAGGGATGAAACAAAGGAACTGGTTTTAGTTGTTCAGTTTTTTTCTTAAATTCTTTTTCAAGTGAGATGGGCAATATATAAAATTATATGAATTATTTATAAATGTATAACAAGGAAGTATATACAGATATATGTATATAAAGATATGTTATAATTTAGATTATGATATACCCACTCCTAGCTTGTGGAAATAAAATTTCTGATTCAAACACAGGCAGAAGTTACAGAAACATGCCAATACATTTTAATAATGTAACTCTCACATTCAAATATCAAAATTCAAATATCAAACTCACCTAATTCCTTCCTGCACTGTGATAAATTGTGGGTATTTTTCAATTCCTGAGGTCCTCTGAAGCAGGTTAATCTAACAGTATAAGGATGCACACATGCAGCAACGCTTGTGTTGCCGCAAGCTTACTTATAAGTCCCGATGAAAGTGACGTGACTAGGAATTCGACATGTTTCCCAATAGCCCTGGTTAAGACATCACTGCTATTCATCTGTCATTGACCATCATCCTCATGAGTCTAGCCACATTTTTGGTTTTGTTCTTTGTCTCAGGTGTAAGGCATTGTTCACCAATGATTTGTTAGTGCATTCCATCAAAAGCATCCTATACAGTTGACAGGAGTAATGTCTAAAAATATAGCTTTGGGGCATGTCACAGTTGTGCAATATTAAAGAATCAGTCATTGAATTTCTTCAAGATTCTTTATTCATCACATGCATAGTTATACAAGTACAACATGCAGTGAAATGTATCCTGAACTGCTCCTTTGAATAAAAATAAGTACAATTTTAAATTTAAAAACACCAATCTGAACATTTCTAAAACACAAATAAATAACAAACCTAAAATAAAAACTAAAACAGCTTAAACAAGCAGCAACACAAGTTTTACATTTAAGGGTTTTTTTTCTTGATCACAGATTTATTTCTAATATATATCATAGGGATTCATAGAATATCTATTCTTATTGCTTATACATTATCCTAGGGAAGGTTTACATCTACTTGGCCATTGGGATTACTCATCATTAAAGTAAATTTGCCTTTATTAATACGTATATTAAGCACTGCAACATACTTGCAATTATATTTATATTATATAATTGCAAGTATATATTTTATATTTTGTATCATAAGTTTTGCCAAAACATCTCAATTATTTTTTATTAAAAACCAATGCTTACAATATGAAAAATGTCCTGATAGGTAGAATGACTAAATAATATGATTTGGAATAAAATTTGGAATAAAATGACTTTAATGTTCTCACAAAACCTCATACTGTTTGGAAGGATATGTGCTTTTGTTAGGCAGTGGTGATTTTATGAATAATCCATTAGCCATGTGTGTAAAATGAACAGTTTCGGGGATAATTATTTTGTTCATATTCTGAGGCATATAACAGTGTGGACAGAGCGTTATCTACCACTGCTGACATTCTTTCCATTGGTAAGCTCACACCTTTTCTGCTCCATGTTATTCAGTGGAGGAATGTAAGCAAATTGAAGATAAACTGAAAATGGAACTTAAGGTGACCTGTGAAGATATTTTCAGTTTCATATTTTCAGACAGTTATTTGTACAGATGTTTAGAGTGTATGACTGTTTTTTTATTTTCTAACCGCAACTTTATTCCCCCTTTTCCTATGTTTTATATCAGTTTAAGGTAAATTCAATCCAAAATTAACTCTGGATTCCAGGAGTAAAATTTGGCAGTCACTTGATGCATTTGTGTACATTAGCGAAAAAGAAATGGAACAATTAATTTCGTTAATAGATGTATAGATACAGTCATATTAAAAATCAGCAACTTCTACTGTTTCCTGAACTTTAGTTATCTATTGATTTTCCCATGTTAGAAATGAGTAC
>JBBJLS010000082.1:620417-655660 GCA_037577275.1 Bryconaethiops microstoma | reverse complement strand
TCTGTCTCTGTCTCTCTCTCTCTCTCTGTCTCTGTCTCTCTCTCTCTCTCTCTCTCTCTCTCTCTCTGGTTCTTCTTCTTCTTTTGCTTCCCTTTCATCATTAAGTGGTCATTTTCAAACAGAAATCGGTGACGCATTCTCAACGTCGCCCCTTTGGTGCAGGGAATAGCGCAATTATTTTCACATTTATTATGGAAAAAAAGTGGCCCTTTTAAAATGCAAATACCCACCGGTCCCTTTTTCTTCTCCACTTGTACCACCGATTCCCACAGGAGGTCGCAGTGCTCAGAATCGTGTGTAATTGCCTGAGACTCAGACCCCGCCGCTCACCAGAACAAAGCCAAAGATCCTCGCAGAATTACGGCAAACACACCGCCAGTGTAAGGTGATCGTGTGCTGTTGTGGCGCAGAGTCCCATTAAGAGGGAAAAAAAAGGAGCTGCGGGATAATCTAAGTCGTTTTAATGGGCGCTTGTGGGCGGACGGGCAGGCAGACTCGCAAACCTCTTGATAATTATCTCTGTCAAACATTAGACCCACTTTCTCCCTCCCTAATCTCTCCTTTTCTCTTTCTAACCCCTCCAGGGGATCCAGTTGGGTTGGAATCTCAGGGTAAACTGCATAGGCTTTTAACAAGCTGCACGCTTTTAACGCATATCCGCTAAGCTTCCTCTTTTGCTGCTGTTATTATGGAGATTATATGGCTCCAAGGCACTCAGAAGGGCCAACGGAACATTATGTGAGATGCATCAGGAAGACGGGGCTGCTGGGGGATTTTCATAGCCAGGATAGCATGCTAATAAACTTAGAAGTTGATTAGCTCACCTGGCCAGAGGAATAAAAAAGATGATGACAAGCAGTGCAGTGCAGGTAATTAGTTTGGAGGATAATGAACGTATACAGAAGTGTATGAGCATACTATGGAGTCCTTCAAGACACTCCACTATTCAATTTTGATTCCAGGTGCAAACATGCGATAATACAACCATTCACAATTTATCCCAGATTTTTGATTAATGCAGCCCAATTTTGTTTGCCGATTACATAAACATCATCAATCCTCATATGACTGTAGCCCCAAATGACTGATATGAAATAAGTGTGTTTCTTTGCGGATGTGTCCCCTCGCAAACCAAATGCAAATCGCACTCCTGTTAAAGTGGTCAAATCATTCAGTCTCTTGCTACTTAGGTCAGATTGCGCATTCTGTTTGGACCCCACTGATATTACGCACCAGAATATCCCAGTCTAGTTAATAAACTGTTAGAATAGTTGAATTTGAATGTAGAGTGCCATGAAACATTTGGATTCTTCTATTTTTGTACACCAAATCTATCCTTTCAAGGATTGAATGAAAAAAAAAACATATTACCCCCTTGGTTACCTTCTCAAAGAATGATCAAAATATAATGAAACAAAGAATAGTTTTGGTCAAACTAAACACACCCAAGCTTGATTACTGCCAGCCTTGTTGAATAACATGATCAAAAGAAATTTCAGAAAAGACATAGTTATGAAAATTTGTCAGTGTGAAAAAGGCTCCAAAGGCATATAATGGTTGGTCTCACATTGGACACCTGGATGACCCCCAAGTGTGGACCGATGAGTTAAAAGTGGAACTTTTTAAAAGACAGGCGACATCTGGCATACATCTAACACTAGATTCCACACTAAGAACATCACAGTGACAGAGAAACATGGCGGTGGGAGTGTGGCGGTGTGAAATCTCGGTGATTTGCAGTAACTGATGGAGCTATGAATTCTGCTCTCTACTAGAAGATCCTGTAGGAGATCATCTGGCCATCAGCGATCTAAAGCTCAAGTGCAGTTGGGTTGTGCAGTGCAAGTTCACCTCTGAATGGCACAAAGTAAACAAAATGAAGGTTTAGGAGTGGCCCAATTAAAGACCTAGACAGGTGTAGATTGGGCACTGGGTCATTATATCATTTTTCTAATGGTCCGCACTTGTGAGGGACTCTTTTTCCCGAAATTATAAAACATACATACACATTATACTCGATGCTCACAAATGGAAGTTTCAAGCGCTCAACCAGGTAGGATATAGTTTTAATTAAAAATATCTAGCACTCTTTACTGAAACATGGTGGTGCCGAGAAGGTGAGCAAACAAAAGAAACAGGTTTGCTGGCTGACCCCAGAGTATGTTAAGATAAGAGATTGAAGCCATGTGCAGGTGATAATGAGGACAGTTGTGATGAGGAAGCAGGAACATAAAAGAGCGCGAGTCTTCATCAGTCTGTGTGCTGTGAACTCACTAAATGAACTGACCTTGGGGTTTCAGTGCTAGAACCCTGCTGCAGGTTTGACCATCTCCAAGGTTTAACTAGTCACACTCAGTGCACAAACAGTAAATAGGTAAAATAAGCATATAAGACTGAGAATTTACTTCTAGACTACCTATCCATTCTTTTTCGCATTATAGCCAAGCCTACAAGCATAGGGAGGAAAAATAGTCTTGTCTCTTTTCATATTACCCTAACACAAACAGTACAAATGAACAGTGTGATTTTTTATTAATGATTCATTGATGAATAAACATGTTGCATCAGTTCAAAGTTAGTGTATTAGAGTTAGGGGTGCTTTTTGTTGCCAGAATGGCCCTGCTTGAACCCCAGTGAAATGTTGAGGTAGGATGAGGCGGTTCATGGTAATGCCCTGTCAGGACCTTTAATGGAACGTTCAGGCTGAAAAGGCCCCCAGCATGTCTGAATTAAAGCAAGAGAGGGCCAGCACTCCTTTACAGCAATGTGAAAGTCTGCCCTTGCTCAAAATCAACTCCAAAACCAAACAAGACTACATTTGTTATTGTGTCTGACTTGCGCACATTCTACACAGTATAGCACATGATGTTCATTCTTCATAAATGTGGGAGACATGAGGCGCCATGCCATAAAGGACTACAAGGTCTGCTGGTGAGGGACTTGTCACTGTGATCAGCAAGTCGTGGGTTTGAATCCCAGGACTGCTAGTGGCACCACTGAGGTACCCTTGAGCAAGGTACCGTCTCCACACTGCTGCCTGAAGTAAGTAATGAAGTAATGTCATCCAGGATCACAACGTAAAATAAAACATAATAAAAATGAAAAAGGCAAGTCGCTGCTATACGACGGATTTTAAACAAAGCCGCAATCGTACATATGGTCATGTTTAGGGTGTTGTGCGGTTTATTTTATTTATGATAAATTTGTGAGGTATTTGCGACTGCACACCTCAGTGCATTAGTAACATCTGGCTTTTTTTCTTCCACTGTGGCCTCATGACTGCATTTATAAAGAAATAACGCTCAACTGTTCAACTACAGTGCAATGGCCACCTCTAGAGGCCCCTACAAACATTACACTGAGTGCTGCTGAAACTAGCAAGGAAGAGCATTACATTTGATTCTTTTGTGACTTTTACTTCAAAGCCATGTTACCGGCTGACTCATGTGTATACATGAGAAGAGTAAAGTCATAGGAACAGAAGGAAACCTATGAGGAACTAGGAGGTACTAGGAGGAAGGCTACAATGTTGCTTTTAGTATCGTGGAATTTCCCATGCATCCTTGGTGCCCTTTAGTATTAAATTTTATGATATTAATTCAGTAATAATGTATGTATGAATTATGCAATAACGTCTGGCTCCCTCATCACTGTGCTGCTAGAGGACTACTGAAATGGCATGTAACATCTCCGAGCTGCAAGTCCCTGCCTCGCGCCCATAGGCCCCGGGATAGGCTCCAGGTACCCGTGACCCTAGTAAAGGTTATGAAAATGATTGAGTGAATTAATCTCCTTGAACTCAGTGAATCTCATGCAACTCAGTGAATGAGTTGTATATTAAAGGCCAAATGCTAGTCAGCTCAATTGTTAGGCCAAATGCTTGAAGGCTAAATGATAGGTTAAATGCTAGTAGGCTCAATAGTATGCAAAATGCTGGCAAGTTTAATAGTATTTTAAATAACAGTAGTATTGGGGTGGCTGGTGGCCCAGTGGTTAGGTAGTTGCCCCTGCAATCTGATGCGTGTGGGTTTGAATGCAAGGACCACTAGTAGTACCACTGAGGTACCCTTGAGCAAGCTACTGACCACATACACTGCTCCCTGGGCACCCCCTGTTGGTGGCAGCCCCCTGCTTCACTTGGAGAATGGGTTAAATGCAGAGAAAGAATTTCACATTGTTCACACTGTGTGCTGTGCTCTGGTGTGTTCACACATGACCATAAGGGTTCACTATCAATAGCAGGCCTGGCTAACTTATTGTCACGATATCAAATTCTTTCACTTTGTTACTAGAAGGACCAAAAAGGCAATATAGACCACAGACCTTTTTATTCCTACTTTTTAAATATAAACAATAGAATTATCTATCAGGATATTTCTGATGTCATAAAGCTTGGTTTATATAACAGTGTCACTTCATATAACATCTACATCTCTTCGATTAACCAGCCACGTTCTTTGATAAACTCTAACCTTAGCAAACTACACCCTAATAAGGATTAACATTCAAATCACCTGTTTTTCAGGGATTGTTTTAGACCCCTTACTTCACGTGAAGGGCAAGCTTTGTGCTTCAGCATACCAAGACATTTTGGGCAACGCCGTGCTTCCAACTTTGTGGACACAGTTTGGTGAAGAACCTTTATTATTCCAGCATCACTGTGTCCCAGTGCACAAAACAAGGTCCATAAAGACGTGGTTGGACGAGTTTGGTGTGGACCTCAACCCCTACCAACACCTTTGGGATGAACTGGAACAGAGATTGCGAGTTCAAGTCTTACGATTTTTGGTATGCTTGAGGTCAGTTCTGTGCAGGACCTGATGGCTCATGAGGGTGTTGTCTTCTGTCTGAGGCTAACAACAGTTTAGTGAATTATTTTCTCTTCTAGATGAAGACGGCAAAACTCGCTAAACTATATTACAGTACTACACACAGACACTATAACCAATATTGCACACACTGTGTTGAGCACTGTTATTTAAAAGTATTAAGATTTTGTAAGGAGACTGATGAGGGAAGCTACTTAGGAAATCTAGCAACATTTAGCTAGCCTCCACAGACTGTTTGCTTTTTTTTTTTATTTTTACAATCACAAGCAACATATACAAGCTTTGCTTGATTCTTCATTCCAGACATGCCCGTGAGAGAACATGCAATAAGCCTATTTATTATTTCCTAAGCTATAGTAAGGTATCCATTGTTGCTAATGCTTCAGTTCATCATTCACAGCTCAGGAATGTAAAGTCTTGTTTAACTCTGAAAATGACTGTGCGAGTTTGTGAGCACAAGTAAAGTAACTAAAGTGTCCATTTATCATACATGAACACACCACAGCACGAACAATGTGAAATTCTTTCTCTGCATATAACACATTCACCAAGTGAAGCAGCGGGCAGCCACGAACACAGCGCCCAGGGAGGAGTGTGTGGGGAGGGTACCTCAGTGGTGCCATTAGCAGTCTTGGGATTTGAACCTATGACCTTCTGATTGCAGGGGGCAACCCCCTAACCACTAGGACACCAGGTGCCCCAACTGACCATGCGTACCGCAAAAACACAGCAATTAATCTGATAATACCTAATAAGCTAAAGAGCAAGATGGCGACTTTGCCAAATCATATGCCAGGCAGTAAAGAACCATAAAAATTCTGGGTAATGTCTACTTTAGTAGACAATTTGACCCAACAGACCTGAATTCCAGAACTCAGCAGGGCTATACAGAATAAGAACACATAAGTAGACAGAAAGAGTGGGTTTTATTTAAGCAGGGATGAGTCAGAGGAAAAATGTTTTGAATGATTACGTCTGTAGAGGTAGCCATGACGCTACTGTGTAACAGGTCTGATCTCCAGGGTAAAATAACGATTGAAAAACAAAAACAGGGCTGCTAACTAGGAGTGTATTTCATAAAGCAGGATTTCTCAGGTGAGATTCTGCTGCATACGGTCAATTGCCCTGAGCAATAACATCACATTATACAAACTAACATCTGCCCTTTGACCTCCATTATCCACACATACTGCAACATAAGGGTTGGTGTTCTAAGTACAAGGACACATGTCAAAACGAATGTTCATGGAAAGTGACCGTCTACAATGATACAATATTAATATTCATGTAAAGGGTCCATATCCTACATTCTTCTGTCACTGTTTTTTACCCACTGGTTTTACACACCAAAAGCAGTCAGTTTTCCATGACCACTTCGTTACCGCCTTTTCTCTCTTAGAATAATACTGGCTGTTTTTCGGTTGGTTGGTTTTCATATGGGCTGTTTCTGCAGCATCATTTCCATATGACTGTCCAGAAAGCTCAATTTTTTTGCAACGGTGTTTACATACTACCTCAAACTCCTATTTCCCAAAAAGTGAGGAAATTCTGTTCTTTTCTTGATATGGGCCCTTTAACCTCTAAAGTCTGTCTAACAAGGCAAACTGTAGGGAACATATATAATTTGTAACCTTCACTTTTGCCTTAAATGATCCAGTTTAATAAGAAATCCTGCTTTGTGAAACACCAGCTATTCACTGCCCAGCAAAACAAGACCAGCCAATGTGGCTGTACATGTTCCTCAGACATAAATGTACATTATAAAGCCAATATGGCCTCAAAAGTTACTCATGCCACTTAGAGCCAAAGGACAGGTATAGGCCTTGAGTTGTCAGAAAGGAATGCATCCATGCTCCTCGTTGTGTAGAACGCTGGCAGAAATCACACTGAGCCTAGTGAGACACTGTAGAGAACTTTGTTTAGCAAGATGCCATGTGACCTAAATGAGTAACATACTCTAAACGTAGGTGTTTTACCAAAAAACTAAAGAGTCTCTAAGTAGACTGAAAGTGATTTTCGCCAGTGTTCCCATATGTGGCCAGTGCACGTATGTTTTCACCGCTTGCTTATTTATTGATCTCGTTGGCCTTCATTAGCGCTTTAATGGCTCTGGCTCTCATTTCCAGCTCCAGCAGGGCCAGCTGCTGAGCTGAGGGCGCCACTGACTGGGTCGAGGGAAGAGTATTTTGCGGGGGGGGATTCTCCTTGGAGACCGGAGGCTCCAGCTCTGCTTTACTGGAGGAGGACGTAGTCAAGGCCAGAATTTCACTAACGCTCTTGTCAATGTCATGCTGAAGTTCCAGTTTTGGCTCGACTGACTGGACGTCTGGTTGCGGAGGGAGAGCAGAGGCAGGTGCAGAAGGGGTTGTGGCCGTTACAGTGGGGGTCTCCTCGACTGGAGGCTTGTCAACCTTGTGTCCCTCAATGTCGCTGTCATCCATGTCAGCGTTGATGCTTAAAACGTCACTCTCCTCTCCGGATCCACCTGCATGCAAAGAATGTAGAATTGAAATATAGAAATGTAGAATTTACTTATTTAATTACACACTTACACAAGCTAGTCACAGTCCTGCCTAAAAAGAAGCTGGCTGGACATATGCTTTTATGGCTGTAATTTGGTGATGTATTACACTACCATCTAATGATCTGATTTGTTTTCTTACTGATGGTGTGTACTGCTACCCAGCTGTACAGAGCCACATCACACTCCTGACATTTCACCAGAGTCTATGTTGGTAGGGATGTTGGCGGGGTCTCTAAAGCTATCCTCTCATTTCGATTGGATCTACTGGATGGTGTTTTTAGTCTTCTGCCCGACTATTATGGCAAAAGTAGTAAAAGGTATCAAAAAATGAACATACGTTTTTCATCACACTGTGATGAATGCCATTGGTGTTCAGCCTTGAAAGGCTAAGAGTAACAATACATACTGATTGTTCATTAGAATGGTCCGAATACATCTGCCGTTATGAACAGACACCAGTAAAGAAATCTAGATCCATATTTCCATCTTTAACAGCACATAATGAGGAATAAAATAGAGCTGCATCACAAAGCAGATGGAGCAGGTGTTTATGGAACAAGAGCTATGCTACAATGGATATTCATTGCAAAGGAATGAGGAGGTTACTTTGCATGTACAAGAAATCAGTTAATATCACAGTATTCATTCAAAACCGAAAATAATGCAACACAGGAGTGCCCAGCTCTGCTCCTGGAGGGTCAATGTCTGGCACAATTTGGTAGTTTCCCTCTTCAAACACACTCAGTAAACTTGGCAATTAACAGGCAAGCTGAAGCAGACCCCAGCCATCCAGCTGGGTACCCCTGGTCCAACAGGCATTCAAGACAGAAAATGAATAAAGAAAAACAGTTCAAGGTGTGATGTGGCCTGTGTGGGTTTTAACATTACCTTGTTTGTCCTCTGTTTCAGCAAGCTCTTTCACAGAGGAGGTGGAGTCCACATTGTTGTCCTGCCTACAAATCATAACGAACCACAAAATCAGCAAGTCAAGGTTAGTATGAACAAAAAAGATGTTCATGACTTCTGTGTTTTGGAGATTTATAGGATTTGCTGATGCCAAAGTCTGCTGTGAGTGATGAGAGAAGACATCTGTGCCACACAGAGACATAGAGAGAAAAAGTCTTACTGATTGTCCGCTAAATTCCATTTAGTCTCATCCTCCGCAGCTTCTGAGCTAGCCGTCAACTCTTTACCTGCAAATGGAGACACTTCAATTACGTTTTTTAAGGGGGGTTGAAGTCATCGTCTAAATAAACACCTACATTTCACTTTTAAAAACTGTACTGAATCTGGCTTTATCATTGGATATGCCTTTAATGTGATGTTTTGGCCAAAATTCAAATTTGTGCAGTTTTAAACTTAAACTTAATCTGATTTTTGAGCAGGATGGATTTTCCACAGTCTGAACAGCATGAAGCCACATGAAGCCGATGCTTTAACACACATTTAGGAAATACCTGTAGTTTTACAACCACTTTCAGTAAAGATCTGAACCTAAACCCTGCAATTAACAATGGAGGAGCCTGTTAGCCTGCTAGCTAATGTTAACGGTTCACCAGCTCATTCTAATGTTCATGCTCTGTTATAGCTAATAAATGGTTCTAGCTCATGATGGTTCTGGTTCTAGTGGTTCAGGAACACTACACATCATGATCTAGGATCATAAAACTTAGATAAGATTAAGTGTTGACTCCCTAACCAGCATAATCACACGTATATAATTACTATGGCAACCTATGTGGATACTCAAACAAACATGTCACATCAATCGACCATCACAGATAACTACAAGCATTAAAGCTGATATGAATGTTGTACTGACTGCACATTTTTCAGGAATAGTGTATGCCAGTATAGAATTGTGAGCTGATGTTTACACATACATGATTCTTACCCTCTAGTATCTGGAGAAGATTATTCTTGGACAGCTGTTGAAGCTGATCCCAGCACAGCTTCTTGATCTCTGCAAGGGAACACTCCTGCAAAAACACCACAACTGGGAATGAGTGGGAAATGATCCGGATATTAGACTGTGCATGCTAAGCTGTAGAATACTACTGCTCTGCAGCTCTCCTCATTCAGAAATCAGGTGAAAACCTTGCTTTCTCTCTGAAGTAATTACCTTTCCTTTGAGTTTACAAAGTAAATCTTATCGGACTTCACATTTTTAGAATTATATATCCCTTTAAAGATTACGATTTTAAAATATTCCTGTATTTATAAGATACGCTAGCCCTTTATTAGTCCCACAAGAGGTACATTTGCATTGTTCCAGCAGCAAAGTGAAGAGTTCAAAAGAAGTAGAGGCAGCCAATCAATAGAATAAAAAGTAAAATATAACAGTAAAAACACACACACACACACACATTATATATATACATATATATATGTACACAGTGGATATATTTCTGTATCTACAAGATGGATATAAATATATGTATGAATAATGTACCAAAAACTATATATTGCATACAGTATGTTATATCTGATAATATTGCAAGTTTGTCTTTCAATAACTTTGTACAGTGCCCTTCCATTTCTGGACTGGTACTCACAAATAAAATAAGATTTTATTATTAACCATCTTATTATGAAACTGGTCACCAATTATGCTTAAATACCTTTAATTCATCAGGCAGCATCTTCCTTAGTTTGTTTTCGCCAAGGACTCGGAAGCACTGCTCCAACATCTCCTGCCTGTCCATCACATACTCAGTTATGGGTTTGAAAGGCACATCCAGGTCCAGTCCTCCCTCCTCGATGTCACTCGGCTCTTTGGTTGCCACCTCCAGATGATCCACCTCCTCTTTAGGATCCTTCATCACAAGAGGCACAAGAGGCTGTGACAGTGGGTCCAAGCACATTTTTAACATTTTTCAGGCTGTTCATTTAATGTTTGATCAAACGCATTTAATGAAATGGACACATTCAAATATTTGGTTGCTAACATGCAGAAAATTGCATATCTGTTAGTAACAGATGTCTTATTTAAAATCTTTACAGTCATGGATCCCTATTTTATAGCCCCAGGCCCACCAGAGAGAGAGATACGATGGATTCCTCTAACTGGAATATTCAATATTTGTGGCTGGACAGAGAAACAGATGTGCAGATAGATGTGTATTGTGTGCTAAATTATTACTTTGTGGATTATTTTAATTATGTGCAATAATCTTAACATAATCCTAACTACATCAGCACTACTTATGTCACTTCTTATGCAAAAGCATTATCATATGCAATATCACTACGTATATCACTATTGTGTGCAATAATGGACTTGGTATTGAGAACAACGCCAACCCACTATTTGCGTTACTGGTAAACTACTTCAGCCGTAATTTTATTTACCTATAGTATTTCGATCCAACTCTCTGTCTCTCTCTCTCTCTCACTAGCTCATTTTATATACATACATACACACACACACACACACACTGCCACATCACACAGACACAGAGAGACACAAGACACCAGAGTAAATGAAAGTAAGATAAAATACAATAATAAAATAAATAAAATAAGTCTAATATAAGTCTAAATAGAATCTGATAAAAATAAAAATCCAAATAAAATAAAGTTAAATCTGAGTAAAAATAAAAATAAAAATCAGTGGAAACAACTATAATATGAATAGAAGTGATAATATTGCACATAAGGTGTTACAGTGATTAAGTGAGTTAGCGCCATATAGAGGACAGCATACGATATTGCACATAATGTTTGGTAACCTGGTAAGAGTATTGCACATAGACTGTTGCACATCACAGCGAAAATAACACACAGATTTTAATATGGGGTTGGTCACCAGCTATAACAGCTTCCACTCTTCTTGGAAGGCTTTGTGTTTCTCTTTCTGTGCAGTCGTTGCATAACCAGTTTCCAACAGGATCAATAAGGTTTTCTGATTCTGATCGTAATATTTAATCCCCCCAAGCTAAATATACACAATAATAATTTTACTTATAAGCAGATAGTGACATCGTAGCATTATTGAAACGCTCGTCTTAAAGGTTTTAAACTAAACAGCCACCTTAAAAGTGTATTACTTTATGGAGATCAGACTACAGTTCAAGTGAAGCTGGGTGGATGGATGTTTATTATTAAAACTGATCAAATAAATGTGTAGGCAGTTGGTTTTCCTTTTCATACCTCCACGCTGGACTCAGTGTTCCTCCGTTTTCTGTCTCCATCGCCAGACCCTCGATGAGAGTGCTTTCTTTTCTTCTCTTTAGATGATTTTTTCTCCCTCATCTCTGAACATCTCACAGATCTCAGTAACACACCGGCGCTGGCTGATGACCTCACAGCGGACCAGCTAATCACCCGCAGCGGGGGCGGGGCCTCCGGGCTGGGCGGGGCCTCGAATCCACTGGTGGAATACTGTTTAATTCATTAATAATAGTAATAATATTAACAATAATAATACTTATAATTAATATTATTATTAATAATATTTATCTCCGTAATAGGCTTAGACAATTTGTATAATAATTATATTAATAATAACTTTGTGCGATTGTGCCAGCAGTAAAGCTTGGCGTTAATATTATTTGTAGTAGTAGTAGTAGTAGTATTAGTAGTAGCTGTATTATAATTATTTTTGTTATTATTTGTTGTAGTAGTAGTAGTGCTATTTTTTATAAAAATATAAAATGTAATACATTAATTTATGAAATTATTCAATTTGATCATTTTATTTAAGCCCCGACTTAAACCTGTGCAACAGGATTAGAGCTGAGGCACTCTGAATCTCTATACTGAATTTGAGTCTGACAACACGTCATGTTTTTTCCTGTTAATAATATTGTTCTAGTGTTTAAATATTGGTGTATAAAGCATAAAATATGATACAATACAGATTTGTTTAGCAGTTTCATGTTTGAAACAGACTCTAGTTGGTCCCATCAAGTTGCACCCCGTTTGATTTAGCATGTTCAGCACTTTTCTGAAAGAAGTGCTTTTCTATCTGTAGTAGTAAATCTGTTGAGAAATTTTCATTTATCCACACATTTTAGTCAGTGATCTCTGTATTAGGCTGAAGCCCTGCTGCAGTTTAACATGGTAAGACGTGATTGGTGCACACTGGTAACCACTGAGTGAACCAAAAGCTAGAACTTAATAAATAAAGTTTTAAAAACCCTCAAATTTAGCTTACACATTTTATTATTAACTTGTGTTGCTCCTTGTTTAAGCTGTTTTACCTTTTTACATTTGTTTTTTATTTGTGTTTTAGAAATGTTCAGTTTTGTGATTCTAAATTCAAAATTGTACTTATTTTTATACTTATTTTTACTTTACTTGTACTTATTTTTATAATTTTATTTGTGTTTTAGAAATGTTTAGATTTTTGTTTGATTCAAAATTGTACTTATTTTTATGTTTGCACAGTCATAAAAAGGAGCAGTTCAGGAAACATTTCAATGTGTGCTGTACTTGTATAACTATGCATGTGACAAATAAAGAATCTTGAATCTTGATCTTGAAGGAGAGCTATAAGCAGCCTTCATATCTTACTACTCACATAGATTCTTTTACCTCCATTCTGCAGCATGTGAGGGGCAGCACAGCAACTCCAGCGAGAAAGAAGCAGGCCATGCTCTCATAGAGGTCTGCTTTTATGGTTAAATACATTGTTCGAAGCTGCTTTGTGATTTACTACACATGCCAAAAAAAAAAAAAAGAAAAAGAAAATTGTCTACTGGGGTGAAACAATCCATCGGAATATCGTGATATCGCAATGCAATGATGTGACAATGCATCATGGAGACTAAGCATTTTATTAATTATGATATTTAATGTAATGTCAGTGTCTGAATATTGTACGAATATTGAATAGTGAACTCTGTATCTTGAATCAAATCGATTCCTGCACTGTGTTTCTGAAGTCTATGGAATAAGGGGAAAAGGATCCCCCCACCGCCCCATAACAATTTATAAATCTATATTCATAATGAGTACAAAAATGAAAGGGATGTGAAGTCCACAGAATGGACTACCCCTGTTCTCTACTGAATTATGGGGTACTTTGAAAAATTTAGTCTCTGGTCAGAGTGAGAAACAGACATGTGCTGTGAATGAGCTCCCCAGGATCCTGGAGTGTCAGTGGTAAAGTCTTGAGTTGACATACTGGAATGTGATATTTACATTTGTCCCATTGCATACAGATCTTGAGGCGATGCTTCTTTTACTATGTAAAACATTATTTGTGTGAGTGTGTGTGAGTAGTTGTAGAAGCTATTATAAAAACTTGTCTAACTCCGTAAATCAGCATCAGAGGACAGTGCTGCTTTTCATTTGTTATGAAAATGGACTCAAGTAGTTACTGGTATGAGTTTGGTTACTGCGCACCACTGCAGAAATGACTGTAAAAAACATTATAACTAGGGCGTTACTATCATGTTAATGCATTATTTACTTTACGCGGAGAGTAATTTTATTGCTCATTCATGCAGTTTTTTAAATTACTATTATTTTGAAAGTTTGATGCTTTTTTTGTGCCCGACCACTTCACCTCTCTCTAACAGGGACACTTGCTACTGAACATAGACTTTTTCTGCTGCTCCTTGATAAAAGAAAAATGTTTCTTCTGCTGATACCTGTTATCATGTGACGTTTTCTTAATGGGTGCTAAATCACTTAGAAAACGTGTGCAATATTGCAATATTACTACTTAGGTCGATATTACTTTTTCATTACTTAATATTACTACTGATTTTCTAATAAGTGCAATAACGTACTCCAAACTATCATTTGTGTCGGTAGTTTTTCACTCAACTGTGTTCCTTATATATAGTATTTATACCAAGCATTTGGGTAAATAGCATAGGGTATTCATATTGAGCTTTTTTCTTTCTACAGATTTCAATTTTATTTAGACTTTATATTATATTGTTACTGTCTCTGTGTCTCTGTGTGTAGTGGCAGTCATTACATAAGCAATTTCCTCCAGGATAAATAAAATTTTCTGATTCTGATTCTGATTCTGATTCTGTTCAGAAAAAAAGAGAAAAACTTAACTTGATGTTGTTTGGAAAGTCCCTGCTATAATGTTGTGATTGTGGCTCTGGACTCTGAGAGGAACTTGTTTTTCTATAACAAACTAGACAAAACGTGAATGCCCTGGCAACGGCAAATAGCTTCGGTTTTATATTTGATTTGATTACATTAATATTTAAGTTAAGACTTATATTTGAACTGCAGCTGTGTAAAAGGAGACCTGCTGATAAAAAGCTCCTTATTTGTTAAGTGTTTGAAATCCAAATGTTATTGCACATTTGTTAATATAGCAGTACTTTTAAAACAAAAGTGCGGCGAAGCACTATTGCTGAATTCATTATTGAATTTCATTATTGAATTTTTAACAATGCAATTAATCGCAGAATATCATGAGATTAATCACGACTAGAATTTTTCATCGTTGCCCAGTATAAATTGTGATATATCTCAGTGTTACACAAACAATAGAATGCCTCTGGAAGCACCATTGATATAAGAATTGTGTATTGGGTTTCTAAGGCCGAGCAGATCCACACAAACCTAAGATCACTGTGCAGTGTCAGCATTGGCTAAAGATCTGTAAAACGCGCCACTACTGGACTCTAGAGCAATGGAAATGTGTACTCTAGAGTGATCAATCACATCTCACTATCCAACAGTGTGATGGGGAAATGTGATTTTGACTGATGGCAAGACAACACTACCTAAAATAATGCATTCAAATTGGGGGGACCTGGTGGCCTGGTGGTTGCCCCTGTAATTGGAAGGTCACGGGTTTGAATCCCAGGACTGCCAGTTGCACCACTGAGGGACTCTTGAACAAGGAGCTGCATCACTGGCTGCCATATGCCTCACTCGGCTGAATGCAAAGAAAGAATTTCACCCTGTTCACACTGTGTGCTCTGGTGTGTTCATGTGTGACAGAATAGTCCACTTTACACTTTTTGGTGGAGAAGGGATAATGGGCTTTGGGCTGTTTTTTTTCACACACCTCTATGAGATGTCAGTGTATTATACCAAGGAACTGTAGATCCAAGCCAAGAACTATAGAGATATGCTAAGCACCGTTCTTGTAGTGGATGTATTGCAAAAGTGCTCATACCAACTCCTGACGCGTCATGAAAAATTAATCAAACTTGGCTTCCATGGGTTTGGTGGAAAGCTGCTAAAAAGTGGTTACAGGTAATGTTTCTCAGCTCTCCATTCTGATACTGTACGAAAGAAAACCAAATGAACTTTTTCACTCCTTTTCTCTGCTGAGATCTCACCACACTTCAGTGGCAATCAGTGATCATTTCCATGCACTTTGGTTCTATTTTAAATAAAAAGAGACGTGTTTTAGGGAAGGGCAAGATGGAAATCAGTCTCCACCATCTGTGTTGTTGTAGCTACTTGCCATGCATTCATCCATGTCTTTGCAGAAGCAGACTGAGAGTTTTGCATGAGAAATTTGGAAATGATAAGGGCAGTTAAGCCCATCAGAAAGGAAGATCTTAGCAGTGAGACATACACAGACATCAAAGAGGTGCAGGTCCGATCTTCAGCATACTTCTAACCTTCCCGCTCCTTCATCATGAGGCTGAAGATTTCGCCTCTTCTGTACCTCGCAGGTAAGGCTGTCTATACACCACGTTCTGGTGTTATATTGTGTTTTTGGATGATTACACGCATGAATGAAGGAAATAAACTAGGTTTATTTCCAACTCCCAAGTGTTGATGTTTTTGTCTGTTCACCTTAAAAGCACAAATGTTGATTTCAACAACAATCCATTTTTTCAGAAGCACACAATGTCACACAGTTTATATGTTAAAGTCAGGTGCGTATCACCAACACTCGTTCTGTCTTTTCTTTTAAAAAGAAAAAGCTTTGTGGAAAATCAACCGTTCACAGAGTTCCACTGACCCCAGATCAGCTGAGACGTGTTCTGCTTTTTCAGTTTAGAACTAGAGCTACAAGGGTAACACCGCTAACACTAAGTCACAAGATCGTTTCTGTAAACACATTCCCAAAAACTTCTCACGACCCACTTAAACCACATCCACCTCTTCATTAGTGTGGAGCAGACTTGTAAATGTGGTTTAGGACACTGCATGACTTCCTGTGAGCTATAAAAACTTCACTTTGTAACCGGTACTTCTGGCAGCCTTTTTGCTCAACTGGGTCTGTTTTCACAAGCCATCCTAAATGCAGAAGAATCGGATCTGAGGTCAGTCCTTATGACTGCTTTGTGAACACCAGTCCTTGTGTTTTCTGAAACGGTTGCCAGTCACGGTGAAGTTCTGTTCATTTTAAAAACTCACAGTAGATCATTCTGTGCCTTAAACCACAGTACGACTCACTAATAAATGATGTAGAGAAACAGATTGACTTCAATCTGTAACTATACACTACAAAGGACATTTATATGGTCAGAGGAGCAGTTAAAGGGGACACAAGGTAGGTGTATCTAATGAAGTGGCTCATCCGTGTACACTAACGGTATTCAGTTGCACCAGAAAGTCCAAGAAAACCAAAAGTCTCTTAAAAAAAATAAACTTGTCAAAATGTGTCATTAGCATCACAAAAAATGTGCAAATACATATTGATATTAAAGTCATGAATCAAGATGTTCCATGGATGACATACCGTCACCCAGGTCATCTTCTCATCCTGAAGCAGATTATCCGCCTCCAATGTGGGTTCGGAACCTAAAACATGTATGCACTTGAGGATTAGGACTTTATTTTGATCATTATATCATTAAACATGACAAACTCTGGTTTCAAATAAGAAAACAAAACATACAATTTTCCCAACAGGTGTTCTTGCAGTGGTTATATCTGCCCCACGCCCCACCGCTCATGACTATCATCTGGTCCTAACGCCAATGACATGGAAGGACGCACAGACGTACTGCAGGACAAACTTCGTTGACCTAGCTACAGTTACAAGCACTGATGACTGGACAAAGCTTCTGGCATTAGAGAAAAGCAAATGGTTCGCTTCTCTTGCTTGGATTGGACTGTATAATGACTACAACAGCTGGCACTGGTCTTACAATAATGCTCCCTTGAAGATAAGCCTGTGGTATGCTGGACAGCCTAATAACCTGGGAGGTCATGAGTCATGTGGAGCAGTGGACATATATGGATACTGGTATGATATGAACTGCCAGTTGCTAAAACCCTTCCTGTGTTACAACGGTGAGTCGACTGGGTTATTTATTTATTAGTTCATTTAGCAGTTTAAATGTAATTTTTCCGTTTCAGCCTGAATTGATCTCTATTTAGAATAGTATGGTAAAACCACACTCAACTGTGTTGTCTAATGCTCAGGGCTGCAGCAGAAGGGTCAAACAAGGCTAGAGGGGAAAATTACACGGAGCGCACGAGGGAATGTTTAGGTCCACAGAAAAAAAGGACGTTTTAGTTGATCAAAACTGGAGAAAATATTTTTTTTAATGAGATGGAAATTAATCTATTATGGAAAAAAGCTAAAGTTATGCAGTAAGATTTTTAAATAATGCTAGGTAACAATTTTTTTTTAAAAATCATGATTAATCACACGATTTTCTCCGATTGATCAGGATTAATCACAATGTCACACGCAAAGTTTAATAATAAATTCAAAAGTAGTGTGTTGCACACTTTTATTTTAAAAGTACTGCTATATGAACAAGAGTGCAAGAACATTTGGTTTGCAAACACTTTAAACAAATAAGGAGCTTTTTAACACTTAACACAGTTGCAATACAAATATTTCTTGTAAATTTCAACTTAAACATTATAGAAGAACAATGCCACGAGTTCAAAACTGTTTTTATTAATTAGATGGAAACGATTCTATCAAGCGAAGATTTCTTGAAATAAGCTAGAATATATACATATGTAATATAGGCTATGCTGTTAAAAACAATTTCATTTTAAAGCAAAATCCTTCAGAAAAGCTGTTCTCAGAATGAGATATTTTTGCTTACTTGCTTTGTTTCATAAAATCTTTTGCATTACTCCATTGGCAGATGCTTTTTGCTTAATAGAAACAGTTGCATCTTTTTTTCTATAGAATGTAGATTTGGGAAAGTCCCATTTATTTATTGTGTACTATTTGTACCGTAAGAAAAAACTTTTAATATGTTGTTAATATGGTGGCGGTTATGTGATAACAAATTTCACACAATGGTTATTGTCAGCACACAACCCAAAGCGGCTGCTGAGTTGAGGTAAATAACTTAGGTGCGTTGGTCCTTGCTGAATTGAAATGAATGGACTTTGCCAGCCAATGGGCAAATTATGACATACAAGCATATAAACATCACATGAACATTTATGAGTGTATAAGCGTCAACAGCACAACAGATAATAAGAAATATGAATATGACCACATGAGCACTATGCAAATATATTCATTTTTTAATACAAATAAACACGCATGCATAGTGCTCATATTCATTAAAACAATTCAAATCAATAAATATGTATGGCACTCAGGTGGCCCATTGAGTTTGGATGTCGAAGGAACTGCCCTGTATACACACAGACTATGTAGTGTTATGTCATTTGTACCAATCACTGTTCATTTTCTGGAAAGTTTAAAGAAACACTCCGTGGTTTACAGGGTCCATGGCCTGTGTTTCTCTTATATTTTATTTGTCAAAACCGTTTAAGAAGTTTTATTTTTGAGAATATAACACTGGTAACTGTGATAAGCTACTGCAGAAACTCCATGTTTAGTTTATATTTATGGCAACATGGCACGTTTTTATGGTTTATTTCATGGTTTAGCACTTGCTCAGTGTTACAGTCTTGAAAGTGATGCTCTTTCCAAGCACTGTAATACAGTGTTTAAAACCTCAGAGATTGGATTTACAGTGTACTAGAACCATCAAAATTAATTTCTCATCTTAATTTCTCATCACTGGTACTCCACAGCGAGCTACAGTGGAAGATTCATCGCCATCACTGATACTCTGAAGACGTGGCCTGATGCTCAGGCCTACTGCCGGCAGTACCACACTGACCTGGCCACGTCGGACAATCAAACAGATAACTCACTGCTGAAGGAGCTGGTGAATGTCCAGACAAGTGCCTGGTTTGGTCTCGTTAGGGACACTTGGAAGTGGTCGGACCAGAGCAACGCTTCGTCCATCAACTGGCTTTTGGGATCACCTGACAATTATGGGGGCATGGAGAACTGCGGGAGTGTTTCTGTTGAATATATTGGAGATACTCCGTGCGCCAACTTGCAACCTTTCTTCTGTCACACCTGTGAGTTGTCTTTCTTTACTGGATTAAAAGTCTTAATTAGGATGTTCAGAACTGAAGTATACGTACAGCTCCAGAAAAAAATAAGAGACCACTGCAGAAATGTTCTGTTTCCCGGGTTTTGTCTTTTATAGGTGCAAGTATTGAACTGAACAGCTTTCCTGTAGTTTTTAAGAACTGCTGACAATATTTCTCCTAATTTCCAAATAAAATATTGTTCTTTAAAGCAGAGGTCCCCAACCACCGGGCCGCGGACCAGTATCGGTCCATGAGTCATTTGGTATCGGGCCGCATAGAAATACAGAATAAGAATATTTTATTGATTATCAGAGTCTGAAAGATTTTTTTAATTGTACATCAAAAATTTAGCCCACAATCTAGCAAAAATGAGTAAAAAACGAACGCACTTGGTTTATAGTTGCATCTATACCGGTCCATGAAAATATTGTTTTACCTGAAACTGGTCCGTGGCGCAAAAAAAGTTGGGGGCGGCTGCTTTAAAGCATAATTTTAAAGGAAATGACAAAACACCAAACTAAGTAAAATTATGCAGTGTTTACAGAACATTAAATAATTCAAAGAAAACAAATTGTTTGTTCAAGTCATGTCTCCCCTCTCCATCTCAAGACAGGTGGCACAGATGCAGATTTCCATTACTATGATACTTTATTTACAAACAGACACAGACATTATGGCCTAAACATACAACACATATAAACTTAAGTCGAACGGATTACCTATAAACCTATATGACGGTGAACGGACAACTAAGGTCCACTACTAACAGAACTAAATACTCAAACCCAAAAACCCACAAACCAATAGAAACACAACATCACTTTGACTGAGCACACCGGTCAGCTGAAACACATAATACACAAACTCAAAACCGGTGTGCTCATACATGTCAAAATAAGAGTTAACCCACAAACAGAACCGTGACAGCTCACTCTTGGCAATATGGCAATAATTACCTTTGACGTGTTAAATACAGCAGTGGTTTTTTATACTTTTCCTCATTAAATAAGATTTGATTCAGGTGATCACTAATTAGTACCTCATGAAGCAGAATGAGGCGTTTGTGTAGGAATTTAACAGTCACTGGCATGGAGTGGTTGTCAAACTCATAGAGATGCTGATTTAAAAAGAAATTGCAGTGGTCTCTTTTTTTTTTTTACAGAGCTATACATAAGAACAGCTTTTAGTTCTCTAAAAGATTTTTCCTTGAGATAAATAGTGATTCATAACAAGACAGCTGCATTTCCTGAAGATATTGTGCAGCTTAAGAAATTTTCTGGTTGCTATGGTATTTCTAGTGGTTGCTAGGGTGTATCCTAGGGGGATGATAGGGTTTACTACTTTGATGTTATGGTGTTCCAGATAGTTACTAGGGTGGTGCTGTATAGTTACTGCAGTATACCAGGTGGTTGCTTACTGGTTGCTTTGGTATCGTTGGCAAATGCAAGAATGTTGCTGGGTGGTTGCTATGGTGTTCCAGGTGGTTGCCAGGATGTTGATGGTTGCTAGGAAGCTATTGTATTGCATGTCATTAAAAAGGGGGTAGTCTCACGTTAATGGAAGTGCTCTACATTGTGCAATTACCAATTCCTATTTGTGCCACTTTGTATGAACTGTACTCCACAAGGTGGAATACTATGAAGATATTTAAATATTTAAATATGCCCTGTGTATTTCCTCCGTAATGTTTAACTGGCTTTGTGTTTGTTTTGTTTTGTATTCCAAAGTACTGCCAATGACGGAAATGGCAATAGTGAAAGTGCGCGTAACGTCCAATCAGAATATGAATGATCCTGCACTGACGTTGTCTATTTCAGAGGTGGTAAGTCTTGCACCATCTTTAATCTAAATCTAAATACCAGATCATACCAGATCAATTTGTTAATTTTGGTGTAGGCTTCCAAAATGTGGGATTTTTTGCTGTTTTCCAGGTAAAGTATATATGAAGCAAAGTATATGTGAAGCAACTCAGCACATTTAATCATTATGAACATTAACAATATGCAGGCTGTTGGTATGGCAAGGGGAAGAGACCAAACAAGCAGCGAAAAACACAGAACATGGAAAGACAGTTGGTCACATGTCTGGCGTAACATTAGTTACACTTCTAATGATTCCACAATCAGAAACACAAAACAGAGTGAGAGTTATGTTATCTGTATCATACTGTATCACACATACAAGCCACTTGCTCTGTTCTTCAGATCCAGCAGGAACTGAAAAATCATGGGATGACGCAGAACACCACGGTAACATGGAGGCTGCAGCCTGATGGAAACGTCTTTTACAAGGAAGAAGAAGTCATAAGCACTGACAGCACCACCACGGAGTGTGTGAACCCTAATTAATAAATGTTTTGTAAAAAATGAGCTTCTTCCCATCCACAGGGGGAGCCTTGTAGAAATGTTATCCGCGTTGGTTAAATATTCAAAAAGATGATCAAATGATGAAAAATAAAAGAAAAAGAAAAGAATGAAGCTTTGAGGTCCGAGTTGAACTACAAACTGCTGCAGAAAAGAATGAGCTCAGTCCCTCTCTCTCCTGGTAAAATAAGATTAGTGGTATTTTGTTGCTTTAGGTAGTCTAAGCTACAGTTTTCTACATGCGCCCTATTTACACCAGTTTCGAAGCCCTGGAACCAATGGAAATGAACATTCACCACCCTCCTCCTTCCCGAAGACAAGTACAGTTCAGTGTAGTCCCCACCACTTTTCAAACCTAACTGAAGTCATGGTTACAGGAACATTTTAAATTGTGAATTTCTATAGCGCTGACCTGACCCGTCTATGCCCAGTAAAGCACTGCTGTTCTTGTGAGTATACCAGACAATTTCACACCTTCTTCTCGAAGATAAATGAAAATTTAATATTGGGGGAAAAAAAATTCAAAAAGCATTTGTGAGGACAGTCATCACCCCTGTGTCCTCTAACCTCCCTGTAGCAGGTCTACTGTATTCACTCCATATGGAAATTCACCTTTTTAGCTTGATTATAGCCAATCCAAAAAGAAAACAACGCAGAGAAGTGTAAAAATGTGATTTGACTATGAAAAATGGGCTAAAAAATCAAAACGTATTTTGGTTTAGATTTGGTTCCAGATGTCTCCTTGGTGTCTCCAGCCATTGCATGTATTTGTGAAATCATCAGCAACTCATCTGATTTAATTATAATGAAGTACTGATTGAGCTAAACTGTAAGGATAGTCGAGCGGCAGACTCTGTTGTGGATTCAGAAGTGTGTAGGGATGGTATTTTGCTCAAGCGCACCTCAGTGGTGACACTAGCAGTTGGGATTCGAACCCACAACCACTAGGCCATCGAGCTGCCCTATATGTGTGCATAAGAGTAAATAAATAAAATAAAAGCAAGAAGTGTTTGGAGTGCTGATTGATGTTTATTGATGTTTCTTTAATCCCAGAGTCACTCAAAAAGTTCAGACTCACCTCTTGAACAGTCTTCTCCAGAAGCTTCTCTTCTCTGGCCTCTGTTTTCCTGCATCCTTCATGGCCTTCTGTAGCTCCTCAGCCTTTTCTCTTCAGCCTTTTTTTTATATTTGAGCTCTTTTTCCTTTTTCTTCTGCATCTTCTTCCATTCTTTTTTTGCTAATGTTCTCCTCACTGGCGCTTTGGCGTGCTCTTTTCTGCTCCAGCTCCCGCATCAGCTTCTGCTTCTGCATGACCATAAGAGGAACCTCCATTAGGACCGTGTCCTCTCTCTCCCTGATCACTCTCTCCAGCACTTCTACAGGGTCTCTGCTCAACTCAGGCTCCATCCTCCATCTTTCACTTCATCATGGCCTTGTACCTGACGTTCACGTCCAGATTTTTGGAACGCAGCTCATCTGAAGTGTGTTTGATCTTCTCTCATTCCTGCTTCACAGATAAAGTTTCTGTGATCAGGTTAAAAAAACCTGTTTACAGGATGAATGTGTAAATACAGCCGGAAAAAGAAAAGATCTTTTTGGCCTAATTTCTGACATAAAGAAACATTTATTCTATTCTAAAACTAGAAAAACCAAAATTCCTGAAGAAATTTTAAAAGGGCTTGCCGCCAAGAAACTACCTACAGACTCCATACCAACCATCTCCTACATAGCATTAGCATAGCATTAGCATAGCTTAGCATTAGCATTAGCATGGCACTTGACACACAAACACACGTGTTGAGAAAGTTAAAATATACACATACACAAGCTCGCAGTCACCAGTGCTGTGAACAGTTCTTACTGGGTAAGTTTCTCCACAGTGTTTCATATCAAACCACTTTGAAAAACATTTTTAACACTAACCTTTCAATGTGAAAAATGCATTTAAGCCTAAATGTGACTCTCTGGGAATATCTGATCATCAGTCTACTGCTATGATCTACACAGACAGATTATTAATCTCATAAGTGCTGGGTAGAGTAGCCTAAAGCAGGGATGCAGGAGGTCAAGGGGTTTCAGGGTTAAATAACTGCATTTCCCCACCTCTTATCAACAACCTGACTGGATGACATTCAGTTCATTAGCATAAGCTTTGTCCATCCAGAGAGTGAGGTGACAGCAGGGTGTTCATCAGCTGTGATCATTATGTCAGTTATAGTGGAGGTGTACAGCTAGGTTGGCTCCTCCAGACTTCATCACAAATAGAGACAAATGTGTGAAATAATGTGTTGTGCTACAGGCTCTGGATGAAGTTAAGGGGACAGGCCCACGGGAAGTGGAGCTGATGCTGATGGCGGGTGAAGTCGAGGATGAACAGATGAGAAGGTTTTCTGTGGCACTGCTGGACTGGTATGAGCTGCAGGATAAGCTGGTGATGGTGATGGAGCGTCCGGTGCCCAGCAAGGACCTGTTCGACTACACTGTGGACCGTGGAAGACCTTAAACGAGGATGAAGCCAAGGTGAGATACGGAGCTGGTTAAAACAGTTTGTCCACCTGAGCCTGGCTTCACATGAAAGTTTCTCAATACACATTTGACATTTGCCATCAAACTATTGTAAAATCTTAATATTGTTCATTAACAAAATGACTCTGGAGTCTGTGTCATATAGATCCAAACCAATTAATTGTGCAGTGGCTTGCTGGTCTGAATATACTGCTTGTATTGTACTAACATCCTGCTATTTACACTGTAGGTAATTCTAAGGCAACTGGTTGAGGGTCTGATCAACATCCACTCTAATGGAGTCCTGCACATTAAGCCAGAGAACATTCTTATACAGACCACCCCTGAGGGTCCACGTTTACATATTGTGGACTTCGGCTGTGCCTGCACTGCAAAAGAAGGCCCCTACACTCAGTTTTTTGGTATGGATTTGCAATGAACACTGTCAAACGGACTTTGAAAAGAGAAGGTATTCAGGATAGCAGTGGTAATATTACTTGATTTACACCTTTCAGCCTTTTTATTTCTGGTTGTGCTTAATTTGGATTAACATTATGACAAACTAACACAGTGTTATTATGGACGCATGTATTCATATGAGCATTGCAAATGTTTAATATTTGTAATGTTGGTGATATTTGTGATTTGTATCAATCTCTTATTGAGTTAAAGTGTGCATTAAAGCAGAGGAGGCACTAAAATGTGCAGGGCAGGGCGTCTCCATGACCAAAGCTGCTACTGCCATATTGAATGTTGTGGCCCAAAGTGGCACTTGATGAACTTCTATGTATTGACATTGCTGGTAACAAAAAAGTAAAACAGATAATAGGTATCAAAAGAAACAGAAATATGGATCCAGGACATAAAAGAGTGTGTCTGTAAAGCAGAAGCCCTGAATGTTGAAGTAATACTTCAGTAATACTAAGAAAAACTGCTAAAGAATGCAAGTTTGCGATGCCACTCAACCTTTTTCAGGTAAGAATTCTGGGCTGGTGTCTTCATAAAGCCATTGGATAATCTGGCATTGGATCATCTGGGGTACCTCCTAGCAAACAGTCTTTCTTACATAAAGACTGTGGTGTGGTAAACTTCAGGCAGCATTTGGTCACACACTGACACTTTTGGCAAAAAAACAAACAAAAAAAACCCCTACACATACAAGATGGCTGTTTCAGAAACACCCAGTGAAAGATAATATATTTGAAGTGTTACAAAAAAATTGAAAACATTTCCATAACACACAGAAGTCATGATTAAATGAAAATTATTTATTAATATGTTACATTTACCAGAAATAAAATATGAAATAGTGCAAAACGATGTCAAAAAAACATTCATATCATATCAGTTTCAGTCAGAATCTTTCACATGATCGCAAAACATGTCCTATGGTTGGTTTTACATGATGACTATCAGGCTGCATATTCTATAAATGTCCACAGCCAAAGTCAACTACCGCCATCTCACATTGTTCAGTAAAAACCAATATCTGATATCAGTAATTTTATATCAATTACTGTACAATAAAGTGCTCTTCTGAGTTATATATACACACAATTGCCAACATAACTTTCATTTATTATTTTAATGAAAGAACATGTTTATGTAATTTGGTACACTGTAAGAAAAGGCCCCGCAAAATGCAACTGAAATACCTGCAGACCTATAATGAAAGATGCATATTAAATGGTCCTCAATTTGGGATGAATTGCTTTAAGAATGCAACTCTCTATATCCTTCAACCCACTACATCTGCCAGGTCAATGAGGTGGTATACGACATATATGACAGACTAAATATCTCCAGAACGCAGCATGCTAGAGACATTTTTGTTTGTGCCCAGAAGGGTAGCCATTCCAATGAAGGCTCCAGTGTGATCATATCTTTTTCAGAAGCTTTGTAACCCAGTCTTGAACTGCATTGTATTTTTAAAGACTTTGTAGGCAAATAAAAAATAATACACCCAGCTCTGAATGTGTTCTGTGATTATTTACCTATCTCTCCAATTACTGTTGTTGTTAGCATAGTCGTTAGCCATCAACTTGCAACCCTACGCCATGTCGAGTCTGTCAACCATTCAGAGACTGAGTTTCTGAATTCCACTGTGCAATGGAATAGCGTGAGATTGACCGCATTGTCCTATTTATAGATCTGTACTATTAGGGCAGTCCCTGAACATGATGTGCTTATACCCCATAGGGTTAAAACTGCAGGTTATGTCCCCTGGAACCATAATCAAAAGCCAAAAAAATGAGCTATTTTTAAAAGTAGTTGGATTCCTTAAAAAAGAGGGGAACAATCAACATAGCAGCAATTACACTTTTATCTCTGCTTCCTCCAAGACATCTTTTGGTGGTGGTGCCATTTTGGTGAAATTACCTAGTCCAGTCTCTGACACCACAGGCGAGGCATTAGGTGTCCTCAACGTCAGAAGTGAAAGCGAGGGAGAAAAGCTGGGGGTCATTGCTGAAGGAGTTAGTCCAGTGTTCCTTGCCAAAGGTGAGTAGGCATACTTAGGGTATGAAGTCTTTCTTCTGAGGGATGGCATCCTCCTAGGAGGTACGGCACGGATGCCCGGTTGAGCCACTCCTGTGATAAGCGGAGGTGGATGCAGAAGGCCGTGAAACTCTGACCCTATGGTTCTTTCATTTGCTTCTTCGTCAGGGAGCATGCCAATGTCAGTAAAGACAGAGGCAAGTGGTTGGAAGCGAGGCTCCCAATTGAGAAGATGGTCCCAGCCATAGCTGCCACGCAACTGTTCTTCTGGGCAAATCAGATTGGTGAGAGATCCCTCAATGGAATCTTGGTGTTCTGGCAAGGGCATGCAGCCTCTCAGGACCTCCTCAATCTCTCTCATGTTGACCACCCGAGGCAGCATCCCTTCACCCCCTCCTTCTTCCTTAAAGTTATGAAGACTCTCAGCACTTGCCATTTCCACCATACGCCCCATGGCCCTAGCATCGGTAACTGGATCAACTGAATGGCAGGAAAACTGATCTGAATCAATAGGAATTCCAGAGTCTGGTTCAGGAATGAGAGATTCAGAAGACTTGATACACTGGTACTCATTGATCATCTTAATTTCTTGGTCCTCTGCAGTCTCACCCTCTGCTGAGCCCCGTCCACTTGAGCCTGAGTTTCTCAAAGGGTTAGAGATGTCTCTCTTTGCTCGCATGTCTAAGGGGGCATTTAGGTCTCGGAGATGTATGGCACTAATACCATTATGAGGGTAGCCACCCAATCTACCAAAAGTCCCTGTGCTATGGTTAAGATTAGCAGCTAATGAAGCTGCTTTCTTAAGTGCATTCTCCTTTGTCTTGTACCTCAATACCAGGGCAACAAAACTTATCAGAAGCAGAAGAAACACTGTTAATGAAACACCGAGGCTGATAGTCTGGACACTGAGGGCAACACCTGTCAATGCCTCTGCTGAATTTGATATATTTACAACAACACGACATGCTGTTGACCTAGAATCAAGCTTTGGACTGCTTGCCAGAACCATCAAATCTTCAACTTCTTCACTTGAGGCAGTGCCTCTTCTTCGATACACTGGATCTGAGATATAGATACTGCCTGTGGTTTTGTTGACACAGAAAAAGGGGGAAGGATGAGTTAAAGAATACTCTACAATACCATCCAGACCCCCATCATGATCCATGGCCATCACATGGCCAACATTTTGGCCTACTTTAGCGTTGTCTGGCAGAGTGAAATGATATACCTTTTGTGTAAAGATAGGGCTGAATTCATCCACGCCTTTAATGTCAACCTGAACCCGAACTGTAGCTGCTTGATCCCCTTTGTCCCGGGCCTCTACTAGAAAGCAGTATTCACTGTCTCTCTCATAGTCAAATGTTTGTCTAGTATGGATGTCTCCAGTGAAAGAGTCAATAGCAAAGGCCTCTCTTCTGTCTGGGTTGCCACTGCCGTAATCCATGAAACAAGAGGTCAGGATAGAGTAGGTTAGGAGGCCAAAAGACCCTGCATCCTGATCAACGGCATGGACCATACACACTGGGGTAAAAGCTGGCATATTTTCTGCAACTGAGCAGTTGATGGTGGAGAACATAAAGAAGGGAGAATTATCATTCTCATCCAGCACTGTGATGAAGACCACCGCAAAGGACACCTTCCTGTTGCCTGTACCATCTCCATCTGATGCTCGGACAGTTAAGATGTGTTTGGAATCTTCTTCATAATCTAATGTGCCGTTGACTTCCAGAGAGCCTGTTTGAGAGTCTAGTCTGAATAGACCCATGCTGTTACCAGAGATGATGTCAAAACTTACTGTACCATTTGGTCCAAGATCGAGATCTTGAGCAGACACCTGGACCACAGCAGTACCTAATAAGCTGTTCTCACTAACTTCAGCATAGTATTCTGAGCTGTTGAAGACAGGTTCATGGTCATTGATGTCAAGCACGGTTATTGACACCTGTGTTGAGCTATTGAGCGGAGGCATTCCTCTGTCCATCACAGTAACGGTCAATGAGTATTTCTCAGTGGTTTCTCTGTCCAGTGTGTCACAGAGCACTACATAACACACAGTCCTTTGCTGCACCTCTGTTGGCACAGGGATGACTTCAATGCAAAATCGCCTCTCTTCGTTGCCTCCAGTGATGGCATAAGCTAGGTTGGTGTTTTGGTCTGAGTAATCCTGATCCTCAGCCAGCAAGGTAAGTAGCTGACTCCCAACAGGTGCATCCTCACCAATACTCACCTGGTAAATGTTGTGTTGGAAGAAAGGAGCATGGTCATTAGAGTCCACCACCTGTATGTCCACAGATGTGATGCTAGAAAGGGTGGGGTAACCACTGTCCTGAGCTTCCACCAGAAGCCGGATCGTACTGCCACTAGTGACATATTTCAGAGGTTTGGTGGTGTATATGGAACCTGGACATAAAGAAGAACCAGAGTTATATTTATACAATATTTTATAATAAGCGTGTTGCAATATGTAGTAACATTCCTTTGCAACAAATACGCATATAAAGCATATACACATGCATACATTGTGTATCTATTATAAAACAGTAAATGCTGTTCTTTTAGGTCATAGCTTCGAAAACAGTTTTCAATTTTCTATTCTGTTGCACTAACACACTCTATATCACTACACATTTAATGAATGCACACTATCTTTAATACTGAACAACAATATATTTGAGAAGTCCAGTTTTTATAACTAATAGTAGGCTTTTCATCCTTAATCTAACTTTAGTAAGTGATACACTACCGGTAAAAAGTTTTTGCTCACTACAGGTTTTTACCAGTTATATGTTTATTTCAAAAACTGCAGATTTTTATTCTTGTTAAGCAAGTCTGGTATGGAGTTGCCACTAAACAGGACAGGAACAGACTGCAGCAGAAAAAATGATCGGTGAGCCCCTGCCCTCCATCCAGGACCTGTACATCTCAGGAACCAGGAAACGGGCAGGAAAAATCATCACAGATCCCTCACACTCTGTACACAGACTTTTCTACCTGCTGCCCTCTGGCAGCCGACACAGGAAGAGTTTTTCCCCTCTTTCCCCTCGCCATCACCCTCCTAAACAACTGTCACACTGCTTCACACCTACAGTACTGCAATTGCACTTTATGTACACTCTGTGGTGTATATTCTGTATTCTTTGTATTTTCTGTATGTAAGACTTAGATCGTTTATTATATTTTATTTTTTTATACACTATATATATACATATAAATATATGTGTGTGTGTGCATATATATATATATATATATATATATATGTATGTATGTATGTATATATCAAATACATACATATATACATACATACATACATATATATATAGTATAATCATATATGTACAAATAATACTTATATTAATATATACACAATATAAGACTGTATTGCACATTCATATTGTATATTGTATATTATGATATATTATATTGTTTAGCATATTGTTTACTGTGTCGATACATATTGTTGTTGTGCTCCTGTGCTTGAGAGACACTATCGACCGGAAACAAATTAATTGTATGTGCTCGCTTGGCCAAAAAACATTATTCAGATTCTGAATGGAAAGTTGTTGGATGAACAACTATAAAAGAAAATATGTCAAATTAAACAAGTTTCATTTATAACATGGAACGAATGTCTAACAGTGCATGTCTGACATTTTATTAACAGGTTGTCTGATGAGAACAGAGTCAAATTCTAGGCTGACCTTGAACTTTAAATGCACTAGTTAATTGTTTCCTCTCATTGGCTCTCACTTTAAAGCTCAGTAAATATCTAACACTTGTCTGGTGATCTATAATTATAATTATTTTAGATGTTTTTTTGTAGATCAGTAGTGATGAATTATATAATGGCTTATAAATACTATAAATTTACATGTTAGTGGATTAGTCACAAATATTAAGTAACATTCAAATGTTACTTAATTAGAGCAATCTCAGTGTGTGCAAAAAAAAAAACTTATTTCTGCGTATGAAAGTATTACCATTTTCTGCATCAATATAGAAGCCCTTCATTGGGGAAGAGAGAAGCCTGTAGGAAACTTTGCCATTCAGACCTGAGTCTTTATCTGTTGCAGACACTGCCACAACAAATGAATCTGCCAGTGTCACCTCTGACAACACCACCTGGAAGAATGGATGTGGAAAAATTGGTCACTGTGAGGAAATACTGAACTTTCATGGACGTATTTTGTAATGCCAGATCACATTACAGTTACTTTACAGACTCCTCTCATCTTTACAGATTCCAATACATCATAAAAATAGTGAATAAAAGGTTGAACCTGATAAAACTCCTGAGAGAACATTGGTGCATTATCATTCACGTCCAGGACTTGAATGGTAACCTCTGCCTCTGTTTGATGTACAGAGTCCGATGCCACAATTTTCAGTGTATGTAGCACTTGCTCCTCATAGTCCAGAATCTTAGTTGAGGTAATGACTCCAGAGTAGCGGTCAATGGCAAAGCTCCCGTTTTCTTCACCCCTCCCTGCTAGACCGTAGGTAATTGTAGAATCGAGGTCCACATCATTGGCCATGACTTGGGTGACGATGTGGCCAGCTGGAAGATCTAAATGTTAAATAATACAAGGGGAAGCTCACATGAAAAGTGCATTTGTTCTGAACCACAACAATCCCATTAGGCATAGAAGACTAATGTAAGCCTTCCTTTCAAGCAATGTGTCATAACTGTACTCTGTAAATATACGAAAATTATACAAGCATCATGACATTTTAGCATGTCTTTAGTTATACGAAAACCCTGAAGCATTTTAACATAACAAATGGACAAAAAACAAACATTTTAAGTTACATTAACCGATACTATAACCAGTTAAGATACAAGATTTCCTTATGACAAGGACAATACGTCCTCTAGTACTATGTACTCGGGTGCTGCTCGTTATCTCATGTATGTGATTAAGTGTCTTACTCTCTGTAACTACTTGGATCTCCATTGGTGGTATTGCTGGGCTGTTGTCATTGACATCCACTACCTGTACCCGAACAGTACAGGTCCCTGTGAGAGGGGGACTTCCCCTGTCTTTAGCCTCAAGAATCAACCTGTTAATCAGTTTGTACAGTAAAATACTTATCGACATCTGATGACTTTCTTAGGCAAATTAAAGGAGAAATTGGCTGTGAAAGATACATTGAGATGCATACTTGTAAGATGAGATAATCTCTCGATCAAGGACTGTGTTAGTGGCCAAAATCCCTCGAACTGAGTCAATAATGAAAGCGTTGTTGTGGTTTCCTTCCACAATGGAGTAATCCATCTGCCCATTCATACCACTGTCATAATCCATGGCTAACACCTACAAAAAAGTGCAAAACATCTTGTCATAACTGAAGGGGTTAAGGAAGTCATTCTTTCATACACTGTTTCATATATGTCATACATTATTTCATTTATGCCTTGCATGTAACCATTTGAATCATAATACTCCAGTATAATGGTTACCAAACTTGCTCCAGGAGATCTACTTTCCTACAGAATTCAGCTCCAGCAAATCTAATACACTTGATCAGACTAATCAAGTGGACTGAAGATCTGGAGATGTGTTCCACCAGGGTTAGACGTAAACTCTTCAGGGGCAGGGTTGGTGACAACTGCCTTAGCACGAGCAATGTCAATAGAACTGAACCGAAAGAATGTAATAATTTCATACCGTGCACACCACTTATAAACTACTTCTTAAACCTCATTAGGAACACGTACCTGCATGACATAAGTATTGTGAATTTGTCCCTCCCAGACTGCAGTTTTGTAATAAATCTGCCGAAATGCTGGCGCATTATCGTTCACATCTTGCAGAGTGATGGTCACTCTAGTATAGGCTGACTGATGGCCATTTTCTGCCAGCACCACCAGATGAACTTTGCGCGCCAATTCAAAGTCCAGCACACTCCGTTCTCTCACTGTTATATCACCTGTCGGAAGATAGGAATACAGATAATTTGTCATTGTGGTCCAGTTAGAGAAGAGAAACCTAAGTGATACCTTTAACGGTATGATCGTCACCTGTGTTAGGATCGATGTCGAATGCTCCATTCTCGTTGCCGTTAAATATGCTGTATTTGACTGTGGTTCTTGGTGCACTCTGGTCATGAGCCACCACATTTGCCACCCATGATCCTGAATGTTAGAAATGACAAACAAACAGATTTTGCCCATGATTTATTTTTAAAAAAATTAAAAAAAACAGAACACTCAACAAACAGTGCTGAGCCCAGCAACACCGCAGGCTAGTAATCAGGCACAGGCACAGGCCCCATACTTCTTCCCCACAAAGAAAAAACCTAGCTCCTGTCAGTGAGTTGAGGGCAGTATGAAACCAGGGCCTCCTGGATGTATTCTTCCATAACATCCCTTTTGGGGCCAGATAGAGAGCCCTTCCCACTCGCTGTGCTGGCCTATTTGCAGAGTGAGCAGTGGAGTCTCGGGTGGCCACCCCAGCACAAAAAAATGGGCAAAAATAGTGGACAGGGGGCACGATTGGGCCAGGGTGACCAACGTGGCAGAAGTTGTCTGCGCCCGAGTCAACGAAAGTGTGGAGGCATTTCTCCAGGGTGGCACTAAGGAACATCACTGAAGCCTGGGATGACAGCAATGTGCCCATCACAAGTACTTTTCCCGAGAGCTTAGTACAGGAGGGACATAGGTGACCCAGCAAGCTGCAACCTAAGGGAGACCTCAACGAGAGGCTCTAGAGAAGCAGGAGGGTTGTGGGAGTCCAGCTGGTCATTTAGCCCCTCACTAAGACTTTGGGAGTGCTGTCGAGTTTCATCCACTCACAACAGCTAGAGTTTGGAACTCAACAGTGTAATCAGTGACAGGCTGATTCCCTTGGTGTATGCAGAGAGTCAGAGTCTTTACTCCCTGCACCACAGAGGTGAATCTATATCAAGCTCTAGAGAGCCTCAAATGCCGTGAGAGTCACTGAAACAGAAAAAGAGAAATGGAAACTCAAACTGCTAGGAGGCCAACATAGTCATGAGAAAAATAAAAGAACCCTCAATGGAAAAAAAGGAAGGGAAAAAGAGAAAGGAGGAGAAAAGGAAAAACAATTGTGTGTGTTGTGATAGTATGTTGTGTGCACTATTTAAAGTGTGCCTCAAAAACTGCTCATGGTTAGCATTAGGAAAAGCTGTGAGACTCAAGAACTTGAGAAATATCCAGATTACAGATGTAAGTTAGTACTTGTGCGAAACAAAGAGACAGTAGTGAGCCTGAGCGTAAAAGTTGACTATAAAGAGACCCTCCCAGGTGCAGCCAATGTCAGCTGAATGCATGGTGGGGGGTGTCACCCTTAATCCTCTTCTACTGCCAGCCCCAGGCTGACTTCTTACAAAACCTGACCTTAACAAATGTTCAATATTACTAGCGATCAAGTCCTGGAGGGTCTCGGTCCAGCACAGATTAGTTATTTCCCTGTATTAGTGCACTTGATTTCACTCATCGGTTAGTTTATAAGGAGTATTTGCTATGAAACTAATGCATAAGTTCTGTAGTTCTGCGTAGACCAACATGCATACCCACAAAATTACAAAAATGAAACTGAATCTGGTGTGTACACTCAAGAAAACCACAAAACATTATCTAAAGTACAAGCTTTGAATAATGGACATGTGTTCTGCACCTGTCTTGCCATTCTCAGGTAAGGTCACTTCATAGACCTGCTCGATGAATTGCAGCAGGGGCTTTTCTCCGTTTAGCTGAACCAAAAGCAGGCAGGTGGAGGTGAGGGCAGGTGTGCCCTGATCTACAGCCAACACCGGCAACATCCTGGTCCCTGATACCTCCTCACCCAGCGCAGCCTTCAGCCGTACATCTCCAGACAAGTGGTCAATCTGAAACATTTCATTCTCCTCTGCCAGGCTGAACACCACTGTTCCATTTTCCCTGTGGTCTGGGTCATCTGCTGCCACTTTAGTGATGAGTTGCCCAGGATATGTGTTACCTGTAGTAAGAAGAAGTGGGTTTTACCTAGTTGTATTTACTCTGTTTCAGGCTATTCTTTAACCATGTCAGATCCAATTGCAATGTTAAATTTTTTAGCCCAAAGGTATCTACTCAGTTCATAAGCTAAATGCAGTCCCCCCAGGATGTCACGATTTTGTTTGTGATTTTTGCGATCAAAAATGAATGGTGGTGTTTTCTCAAAATTTGTGAGAAATTTTCCTTTTTATTTTTCTTGGTAAACCCCATCCATGGTCTACATGGGCCTAGTTTGTATTTCCATTTGGGTCTCTACTGCTTCTATAAACACT
>JBBJLS010000082.1:583135-599216 GCA_037577275.1 Bryconaethiops microstoma | reverse complement strand
TCTCCACCACCGACCACCACCATTCTCCACCACCGACCACCACCATTCTCCACCACCGACCACCACCATTCTCCACCACCGACCACCACCATTCTCCACCGAACACCAGCGTTCACTACCACCCAACACCAGCGTTCACTACCACCCAACACCAGCGTTCACTACCACCCAGCACCGGCGTTCACTACCACCCAGCACCGGCGTTCACTACCACCCAGCACCAGCGTTCACTACCAAACACCACCAGCGTTCACTACCACCCAACACCAGCGTTCACTACCACCCAACACCAGCATTCTCCTCCACCAAAGATCACCATTCTCCACTACCATAGATCACCATTCTCCACTACCACAGACCACCATTCTCCACCACCCAACACCACCATTCTCCACCACCCAACACCACCATTCTCCACCTAAACACCAGCATTGTCCACCGAGCACCACCAATGTCCACCGAGCACCACCATTCTCCTCCCAACACCAGCATTGTCCACCGAGGACCACCATTGTCCACCGAGGACCACCATTGTCCACCGAGCACCACCGTTCACCACCACCCAACACCCGCATTCTCTACCTACACACCGCCATTCTCCACCGAGCACCACCAATCTCCACCACCAAAGACCACCATTCTCTACCACCAAAGACCACCATTCTTTGTCAAACACACCATTCTTTGTCAAACACCAATGTTCTCCATCAAACCCAATCATTCTCCACCACCATACGCCACCATTCTCTTTGTCATTGTTTATCAAAACACTACAATTATCCTCTTCCTTGTGCTCTTAGGGAGATTTTCATTTTGAGTCTCAGTTCCTCTGATTGGTTTTCCTTACCACCTTTCTCCACTAAATGATAATTATTGCCCTTTGAGTCTGATGATATTAATATACGAAATTTTATTCCAGATACTTTTTTTATCTTGATCCAATCATTGAGATATACTTGTGTGTAAAACATTTTTAAAAGAAAAAAATTGAATTAAATGAAGTTCTGTTATAACAGTGAAAATATTATACCATGTCTCTCTTTAGTTTAGGTATTCTTTCTTTCTTTCTTAGCACACACACTCACACACAGTGTTTGAGATTGAGTTATCTTCTGGTGCTCTCTGAGACAGAAATGATAGTGACCATGGGGTCCTGATGGACACAACGATAAGCAGAGGAAATCCAATTATCTTTTAGTGTTTTCTTTCTAATAGGATCTGTAATACGGAGAAGATCCCTTCAATCGCACACTGGGAGAGCAGGAGAGAGGAAAAGAGAAGTGAGCAGGAGAGATGGAGAGAAAGATGGAGCGAGAGATAGTGACCCCTGCTCTTTTTATGAGGGTATTTCTTCATTAGGAGTGAAATGTGGAGGGTGCAGGGCTGCAGGGGCAGATGAACAGATCCTGATAGAGAAGACAAGAGAAAGAATGAGGTCACCTCCCCATCCTCTATCTGTCTCTCCCTCTATCCAACTCTATCCAATTCTTTATCTTTTGCACTATCTCTCTCTATCTCTCTCTAAAAACTATAACAATAACATCTCGTCCAAACAGCGAGAGATGCAAGTGAGTGCCAGCGACAAAGCCAAACTTCTCCCACTGTTATCATCCTAGCCACCTCCTCCAGCCATGAGTGACTGGGCTTCATTTCTGACCTGTGCCCTGGTTCGGTTTCTGATATGTTGCCTACTGATGTTGTTCCACTTTAAAAACTGCAGCGAACCCAGATTACATGTTGATGTTCCACCTGAAACACTGCAATGAATCCAGCTTATATACTGTTGTTCCACTGTACCTGCTGCAGTGTAGCAGAGCACCTTTCTAAATGAAGTGAAGAAAAGTAATATGTAGGAGGTTTCTCTATTGTTTAGAAGGACCAAAATAAGAGTTTGTAAGGAACCTGCTTAAATGCTGGAAGTTTCTGTCAGTGTTGCAGTTTCAGTTTGTGTTTTTAATGTGCTGGGAGCTGCAGATATTGTCTGTAAATGTGTTACATAAATGTAAAATGTGGAGCTGCTTCTCTCAGGCTGTTTTACTAAGTGTGTAGTCTGTTTTTGATATGACAATGCGTGTTTGAAATGAATCAAATAATAACTGCAGTAATACACTTGAAGTAGCACTGTAATGTATCTTATATAGTTGTACGCAAAAAACATGGACATATTTTTTGTTTTTTTAGTATTTACTAAGATTAAGAATAAATTTTAAAATATATGTGAATATATAAAAAGTATGTACAAGCAAGGAGATTTTTTTTTTTTTGACACCACCTCAGCAAGAAACAAGCTTGAACATTTCTGCCCATTTTAATGCATAATTATCAATTTGCTAAATTTAAAATTTAAAAATTTAAAGTAAATACAAAATAAAGTGTGTATACATTGGTTTGTGTAGACTTTTACTTTTTTTTTGTTTAGTTAGACCCCCTTTGACTGAAAACAACCTTTGAACATTTCTTTTATCTGCTAACAGTCTCTAGAATATTTTCATGGATATAAGCCTCCATTCTTTGTAATTCAAATTATTGAATAGGTATATTGGATAGTCCAGTCAAAAATGCTAACAATGATAAGCATTAATGTATCTGAATTCACAAGTTACAATTATGCCATTACTTCTTTGCTAAAATCACTGTTAGCAGGTTTGGTTGAGCTGCTCTTTAAGAAGTTACTATATTTCCAGTCAAGAAGTGATCTGCAACATCTAACGCTCACATTAACAGGGAAAGGAACACAGACATTACAGAGCAGACTTAAGGGTCTTCACTCCATTTGTCTGCTTTTGAAGTAGCTTGTACCCAAGCAGCTGAGCTACAGATAAATAGAGAGAGAGAGAAAGACAGAGACTTACAAGGGGGAGAGAAAACCCTCATATTATATTCACTTTACACACACACACAATACAGATACAGCGACACCTCAGCAAAGGAATCACCTGGGGAATCAATTACAGAGAGAGAGAGAGGAAACAATGAGAGTGAGAGTAAAGTCATAGAAAGAGAGAGAAAGATGTGAGTAAAAGAAGAGAAAAAATTTGTTATATATAATTCAGCTACATTTCAGTTATTTTTTCATATACATACAGTTATATAAAAAAATAACTGAATTGTTTTGGTACTGTCCAGAGAACTGTGTTGGGATGGTGAAATACCGCTGTATATAAGTTAATTCGTTTGTTCACTCAGATGCACTTAAGCACTTAATTGTTTATTTGTATTTATTCTAACGTTAATTCTAATAAATGCTTACTGTTTTCAGTTACCTGATTCTACACATCCTTGTCTCAGATGTCTTAAGACTGTACAATAAACCCCCGCTTATACATGGTTCAGTAGTCGCGGCTTCAGTCTCTCCCGGATTTTTTCTGTGAACCGAACTAATTGTTTGTGGAAACCCCCGCACATTCACAGAAACTGTGGATATCCTCCGCATTTTTTTATTTTCTTTTGTGATGTCCAGGTTTCGCCACACCCCCTCATCCTTGTTATGGGTTGTTTATGTTTGGGGGCGGCGCTTAGCAAGGCAATCACACGCACCTGAACGGAATGGGCATGACAATGAGCCCAGCACGAGGACGAGGGGGCATGGCGGACGAGGCCTGGACGTCACAGCCTTTTTCATGGCAATATATAATTTTTCATGCGTTTTTGTGCTAAAGTATTAAGAAAAATATAATGTACTAATTTTGTAACATTAATATTAACAAATTCAGTTATATTTTTGTTTACAATGTGACTATACATTTTTTCGTACTCTCCAGAGGTCATAAAGAAAGCGCACCCTGGGATGGTGAAACACTGCTGTACTCTGAGGCGGGAGGTTTGAAAGTAGCCAATCCGAGAACGTTATTTATTTTTCCTTGCTGCTGATTGGCTGCTGCCCTTTGACACATCTCTGGCAGCTGCAGTCCAGTATTTCCCCAGTGGAGCGTCTTGAGTGTTCTCGTGTTTTTCGTTTTGTTCGTCTTAAAGCCCTGTATTTTTATTACTGTAAATTATATTAATTTATTACTGTATTTACCTGCTTGCACCAAAGAAAACGCGCTGCATGAACTACAGTACAGTCTATAAAGGGGTAACATCAGTATTTTACATTCTAGCATTGCGGGAGACAGCAGTTCAGTGTAAACTGTACAGTATTTTCTTTAAGGATAATGTTTTAAAATGAGTTGAAAATGAAATTAAAGTGTCCTGGAAGCATGTTTGGGGACATATTTAGAGTTTACACTAGAAAAATAGGCTTTTTTTTCCGGCATTTTTTTTTTTTTACCACATCACAACATCGCGGTTTTCACTATACGCGGGTGCTCTTGGAATGTAACTCCCGTGATTGTATAGGGTTTAATGTATACCATTAGTCGGAATTTATATTCTGTTATTCTATAATTTTCTTGGTTGAGTCTTTGTTCTTTGCAAGGTTTCATCCTCCAGATGTAGGGAGTTTTTTTCTCACCTCTGCCGCATTTGACCTAGATCCACTGCATAAATTAGTTGGACTGGACTTGTTTAATTGTTTAATAAATGATACAATTAAATACTTTATAAAATACAGTATTAGGTTTACGTTCTGCACAAACAAGGTCAAGTCTGTATCTCTGACCCATTTCGATGTTAAGAAATAAAAAAAAAAAAATCAAAATGAATGGGATGTTTTTTATTCCTGATTTTTATTTCAGATTTGGATCTACAAATCTGAAATAAAAATCTCCTCTGTTTACACAACAACATGGTCTGAAGCGGAAGTGTAGAATCCCATTTTTCAACCCACTTTCTTCACTTGTTTCAGAAAAGCTTTGAGTCAGAGATAATTCAGATAGTAAAAAAATAAGTCATTTTTAACCCGTGTTGTGGTGTTGATCTGCAGTCCGCAGTGCTACAAGATTATCGTATTCCTCTCATCTCTTTCTCTCTCTCGCTCGCTCTCTGCCCGGCTTCAGGACACGTTCATTTTTCACTCTCCTTCATTTGACTATTTTTCACCCCAAAAGGACGAGCTTAATTCGTGATTCTCCTCGTCTGGCCTGACCTTGAAGTGGAGGAGGAGGAGGAGGAGGAGGAGAAGATGAAGAGACTGCCATCGCTGCATTGTGACCAGTCCATTAAAATCACACAATGAAAGAGAGAGAGTGGAAGAAATAAAAAAAAAAAAGAGGCAGAGAGAAGAAGGGATGCAGCACGAGAGATAGTTTGGTGATAAGTTGTTTCGCCTACGTTAACCTTGATGCTCACTGTGACTGTCAAGGGCAGATTGTGGTGACACCTTCTTTATCTCTCACTCTCTCTCTCTCTCTCTCTCTCTCTCTCTCTCTCTCTCTCTCTCTCTCTTTTCTTACTCTCTTTCTGTCTTATTCTCTTTTTGTCCCATTTCTTTATTTCTCATCTCTCTTTTCTCTCCGTTTTTATTTCCTTTTTTTGTCCTACTCTTTCTTTTCTTTCTCTCCCCTTTTTCCTCTGTCCTTTTTTCTCTCCCTCTTTCTCTTTTCTCTTTTTCCTTTTGCCTTATCTACTTTTCCTCCTCTCTTTCATCCTCTTTCCTCTTTTCTGTTATTCTTTTCTCTCCCTCTTTCCTCTCTTTTTCATTGCTCTCTCTCTCTTTCCTCTCTCCCTTTCCTCTTCTTTTCATCTTTCTCTGACTCTCTTTTCCCTCTGTCTTTCTTTCCATCTTCCCCCTTTTCTTTTTTCGCTTTCTTTTTTACCCTTTGTTTCTCATTTTTCTTTTCTCCTCTTTCTCTTTCTTTTTCCTTTTTCTTTCTTATTCTAACCCCCCCCCTTCTCTCTCGCTCTCTCTCTCCACTCCTCCGTACTACGCTCGTTTGTTTGCTGCTCTGTCGTCTGGGGAACGGGATGTTGAGGGAAATCAATACTGTGTTTCTGTGGATGACAGGAGCATCGTTCCAGAATTGAAGCGCCTGTCAGACGGTGTCATTCTGTGACTTTTGTTCGCCATTGTACTTTTAAGGCATCATTTTTCTTCTCCTGTCACTCTTCCTTCTCTCTCTCTTTTGCTTTTGTCTGCATTCCCTGGGCTGCGGTTGTGATGTTCTGCATCCGGCAGGAACACGATGGGTCGAAAGATCGAGTGCAATGAGAATCCCTTCATTTTCTCTTTATTCATCTCAGCATTTTCTTATTTCCTCAATTCCCCAACCAACTGAAGGAATATAGACTACCCATAAAATGCAGACACATAGCTTTTCAGAATATCTTTAATGGGGAATCCATCCAGTGATCAAGTGGTTAAAATATAAACACAGTCATTCAGAGTAGATGTGGTGTAAAACACTTTATTCTAGAGTCTAGAATCTAGACAGATTTTCAGAATCAGACTTGTTCACAGTGGCGGTCAATGGAACCAGATGCCTGGCTTTAAAAGCTCCCTCACAGATGTTTATGTGAAATGTTTACGAAGGCGTAAAAGTGTTTTTAATTTTCAGAAATCTTTTACCTGAAACCTAATCTATTCATGATGGAGGGATACAGGCAGGACATCGCGAGGGATAATACTATTCAAAGAAAACTTTAGTTCAGATTTTCCACTATTTTACCTTCATAAAAACTCCATATTAACTCTTAGAAGACATGTATAGGTTTGGCGGTGGGTATGGATAGTAATTGAAAATTGAGAAATTGTTGAAGTTGTGTGATTAGTACATTATTTTGTACATGTTTGTTTGTAAGCTTGTTTGTCATGTGCACAAGCAAACATAGCTATGGAGATGCACATTAGTGGATGGAACCTGGAGAGGAGGAGATGTGAGCTGGGCAGTAAAGTTGTGTTCAACTCAGCTTTCATAAACTGTTTGTGTTGAGTTAAATGTTCCTGACGGGCCTAATGGCCATCAGATTAAAGCGGTTGTGTGTAAGATGTTTTGGTGAGTGTGTGATTTGCTCTGGAGGTTGAATTGGGTCTCCACCCTGTCACAGTAAACACACGGCAAAGACAAATGAGGATAATTGCTCTGTCCTGCCTTTAGCACTCCATTCTGAGGCTTCTCACATGTAACCCACGATCACGGACTGTTAGCATTACGTTAGCCTTCAACATTTTCTAGTACCTATTCTCTAAAAACAGCTGTGCTCTGTTTGATTGTGGCCTGTCAGGGTTAAGTGAGCAGAAGTGCAGAGAGACAATCAGAAAACAGTTGGCAAAATCCTGAAAGCTGTGTTCAGCTTGGTTTTCTGTACATTTCAGACTGTTTGTGTTTGTCAAGTCTCTGAGGTCAGACCTACAAACTGTGTTAAACATCTCCAGCCAGGATGGGTCAAGAGACACCTGAGCATTTTTCCATAAGGGAATACTTTCTTCAGTTTGTACTCCCACTTCACATTACGGCACATTATCACAAGAAGAAGTTATTTGTTGTGCTTTACAATAATAAAATTAGCAGACATAGCATGAAAAGAAAAATAAGCAACAAAAGTTGGCAAAAAGTCAATGAAATTATTTTAGTATGGCATTTTAAAATGAAGATCTGAATTTATAATAAAGATTCTTAGTGGAAGTAACTGGAGCTTAATACCTGGCTAGACTTTAACCAGTTTTATGCCCGACTAGAGCTTAACCAAAGCTTAAGGCCTCGCTAGATCTGAACCACCACTTAGTGGTCGACTAGAACTTAACCAGAGCTCAGTGCCCGGCTAGAAATTAACTACATCAGAGCATTTGACTAGAGCTTATCTAAAGAAGCTTCAGACATGGAACATGTCCTCACTGGTTAAATGTATCTGGTGTAAAGTTTTTTTGGGGGGAGGTGTAAGTTAGCCTGTCTAAAGTATTGCTTTAAAACATCAGTTTTGGTGATGTCGTCCCTCTGCTTTTCCCTCAAGTAAAGCCTGATGGCTGAGACTGTGAGGGAGGAATTTCTTGTTTCTGTGATGAAAACACCACTGCATTGCTCAGAATCCTATTAAAGGGGTTTGGGGGATTTGGTGCCATCATCACAAGCTGATAAAGTGCCTGTTTATGGCAACGTGTTTGAACTTGTGACAGCTAATTAATAATGTGTTAATCAGCAGCTGGAAGGGAAGAATACAGGCAGGTTGTTTTCTCTCTCTGGCCAAAACCCTGATGTGATACAGACAGAATCTTTTGGCAGGAAATCAGAGTTTTCAGCACGACTCCACACTGGGGCGGAGGCCGTGAAGCAAACACAATATTAAAGCCCAATTAATTACAATTAGCCTTATTAATATTAGTGTACAAGTCACAAAGTTTAGAATCAATGCAATGTTACCCCAGATGTAGTCGATCAGCCCAGACATGTTTGGAGCTTAGATTTTGCTTCTTTAGTTCAGACAGGGAAATAAGATGCTAACACCACTTACACAAAGCCCATGGTGACAAAAATCATCCTCAAAACGTCTCTCAACCCACGCAAATCACAACTCAACATTAAGGTGGAACAGACTTGTTGATGTAGTTTAGGACACAGTATGACTTACTGTGCTCTGTAAAAGGAACAATGGCAATATATAACGTTTATGTCGGATAATGTATCTATATCTAAGTAGCTTTTGGGTTAATTTACCATGAAATGTGCACACAGTGTAAAATTATGTTTAAGAATGTTTTTAACGGTTGTGTAAAAATAAAAAAACAGATCAAATTGAGGTCTGAACAAAATGTACATTCTGTAATTTCATCTTCTTAATGTAATTAAATTTGAAAAAGCTGCCTGACATTTGCACTTAAAAATTTCTGGTAAACCGTCCAATAGAAATGCTCCAAAATTGCCAAGAAGAAAACCTCCTTACATTAACTCATGAGAAAATTACAGCGACGTCATGATGCATGCACACACTAAAAATGGTGTTTAATAGTCTCCTGTGCAACACACAGCACTGTATAAATGTGTGAAATAAAGAGGTAAGGGGTGTGTGTGTGTGTGTGTGTGGGTTGTATGTGTGCAGACAATATGCTGCATTTGAACCTGTGCATCTGTGTGTGTCACCTTTTTTTCTTTTTTTCCCCTCCTTTTCCTTCATTTCATTCCCTCTGGCTGGTGTTTCCCATCTCAAACGTTCAATCTTTTTACCCGGACTTGACCTTCTGTGTAGACCGGAGACAAATTACACTCTCCCTCTCGCTCTCTTTCACTCGCCCTTTCATCTATATTCCCGTGACTGTGGCAGACAGTCAGATAGGTTAACGTTTATGCATTCAGACCAAACCCTTTCAGTGATTCTGGCTTTGCTTTAAGGTCGGTGCGCCGTTAAGCGCTGCCGAATGAGACGTAGATTGATAATTAGGGGAAGGCTAGCTCTAGCTAATGCGATTCATCTCTATGGATTTTCTGTCATATGTGAAGAGTGGAGGGCTAAATTGGAGAGGAGGGCCTATTAGAAGGCATTTTGCTGTGTTTACTGCAGGCTCTGCCAGGGCTTTCTCTGAAACAGCGGGTTTAGACCGCTCTATCTGTGGTCCAAGCCAGGCCTAATTGAATTTGGACCCATAACACACACAATGGATGGAGCAGAGGGAATTGCATTAAGGAAAGCTCCGCTTCGCTGCTGTAACCTTTCGGCTTGATTGCTGTTTGCTAGACATTGCATCACTGAGCGTTACGATAAAAAAGGACTAGTAAAAGTGTGTGTATGCATCTTTTGTATGCTTTGCTTGGGCCTTTGTTTTTTGACTCAAATTGAAAGGCACTGTGTTTTTCATACTTTTCTACATTGTTTGGTTTGTTAAATTGCAGATTGATTGATTGATTGATTGATTTATTTATTTTAAGCTTGGAACACCCACTTTTACCCCTATAGTCTGTTCAGCATAAGCTAGAATTAAATAAATAAATTTGTTAGTGTGACAAATGTATTGATAACAGTTTTTAATGATTTAATGCTCAGGTTTAAAAAAGCAGTATCTGCTATAAATGATACAGTAAATACTGAATTTTTTTTACTGTGAGTTTTGAGTTTAAATTATTTAGTATCTACAATAAATTACTCAATAAAAATTATGTTAATCAGTAACTGCTGTGAATTACTAGTATCTACTATAAATTATTTAATAAAAAGGATAAATGATTGGTATCTGCGATCAGTTTTTCAGTAAAAAAGGATAAATTATGTTGTATCTACTATGAATTATTCAGTATCTGCCAAGTTATTAAATGTCTACTATAAATGATAAAATTTCTAAGAATTATTTAGTATCCAATATGAATAATTTTGTAAAAATGATAAACTATTCAGTAACTACAATGAATTATTCAGTGTCTCCTATGAAACTTAAGTGTAAGTTCTGTAGTAATGAGCGTTTAAGGAGTTCAGTATATATTTATTGTGTTTGATGCAGTTTTAGGAACAGGAGAAAGTGTTCTGTTTGCGTATTTGTTTTCTTTGCTGTTGAAAGATAATAGCGTAAAGTTTCTTTTATCGTAAGATTTCTACGGCGCGAGGTGCTTTGTTACACATCACATCAGGGTTCAAAGGCCTTCTGATAACAAATTCTGACAGAGAAAAATGTGCCCCCTTGCATTGTGGGTATTTTCTACATTTTTTAGCGTGGCCCAAAGGCATTAGCAAATACGTGTCCAGTGTTATTAATCACCGTGACAACAGCTTGGAAATGACCCAGAGTTCCATTTGTTTCCTGTGTGTATAGAGTTACTCGCACACACACACTCAGGCATCAAAACCTGGATCTCAAACTGCTTTGAGTTTTCCTCTTGCTTATTTTTCAGCATTTCTGATGAACAGCATGCTTCCTGGACTTAAACTGAGAAGTGTTTGAGTTGCATACAGATCAAGTTATGAAGGACTGTGTGTCTGAGTGCATAACTCAGGTCATTTAAATGAAACAAATATTGCTTCCACACACAGCAGCACACAGTTCAAGTGCCTTGTGACACAGACAGACTTTACAACAAAGGGAAAAAAACACAATTTACTTACATAGAAATAGAAAAAAGAAATATACATATAAAAGACCTAAAAGCTGCGCACACACACACATATATATATATATATACAGTCTGCGAAAAAATGACCAAATCTAATATAAAGTGCTGTGTAAGTTACTACGATTAATAAAATTATTTATTAAACACTAGATAGCGGAATATTACAGCATTGTCACACTTAAATATTGAATGAATTTGTGTTCTCTGAGTGCAAATCTGAAGAACATTTGATCAAACTTACTTTTGATACAAGCCCTTGTTTCCATTGTTGTCAATTTGAGTTCAATTTTTTTTTCTTAATTTGAAATGTGAAATACAATCTAAATAATCCATTATATATGTTTAGAATACTGTTTCAAAACAAGTGGTCTATTGCTTAAGAAACCTGATGTTCAGCTACCAGGCTCATGATGATCATATCTCTCTGTGTTTGTATTTGTGTGTGTGTGTGTGTCTGTGTATTTGCAGTCTCATTGTGCTCAGTATTCCGCTGATAAACGTGAAGAGGAGAAAATGTGTGATCACCTGATCAGAGCGGCCAGGTACAGAGACCATGTGACTGCCACCCAGCTGATCCAGAAAATTGTCAACATCCTGATGGACAAACATGGAGCATGGGGAACCTCCTCCTACAGGTAGCACACCTGAACACACTTGTCTAAGCATCATCATCCTGAGTACATTTACACACCTGTACAGAACACACATCTGAACACACTTATACAGAACACACCAGCTGTACACACCTACATACAACATACCACTCTGAACACACCTATACAGAACGCCCCTGTCCGAACGCACCTGTATAGAACATACTTATCTATATACACTAGCATGTGCACATATATAGAATACATTTGTCTGAACATGTCTATAGAAAACACATCTGTCTGAACATGTCTATAGAAAACACATCTGTCTGAACATGTCTATAGAAAACACATCTATCTGAACACACCTATACAGAACACATCCGCCTGAACACGTCTATACAGAACACATCTGCCTGAACACGTCTATGCAGAACACATCTGTCAGAACACATCTGTCTGAACACGTCTATACAGAACACACCTGTCTGAACATGTCTATACAGAATACACCTGTCTGAACATGTCTATACAGAACACATCTGTCTGAACATGTCTATACAGAACACATCTGTCTGAACATGTCTATATAGGACACATCTATCTGAACATGTCTATACAGAACACATATATCTGAACACACCTGTCTGAACACGTCTATACAGAACACATGTCTGAACACACCTGTCTGAACACGTCTATACAGAACACATCTGTCTAAATACGTCTATACAGAACACATCTGTCTGAATACACCTGTCTGAACACATCTATACAGAACACACCTGTCTGAACACGTCTATACAGAACACATACATCTGAACATGTCTATACAGAACACATACATCTGAACATGTCTATACAGAACACATCTGTCTGAACATGTCTATACAGAACACATCTGTCTGAACATGTCTATACAGCACACATATATCTGAACACATCTGTCTGAACATGTCTATACAGCACACATCTATCTGAACAGATCTATACAGCACACATCTACCTGAACACATCTATACAGAACACATATATCTGAACACGTCTATACAGAACACATCTATCTGAACACGTCTATACAGAACACATCTATCTGAACACGTCTATACAGAACACATATATCTGAACATGTCTATACAGAACACATATATCTGAACATGTCTATACAGAACACATATATCTGAACACATCTGTCTGAACACGTCTATACAGAACACATCTGTCTGAACACACCTGTCTGAACACACCTATATACAGAACACATATATCTGAACATGTCTATACAGAAAATATCTGTCTGAACACACTTATACAGGACACATCTATCTGAACACATCTATACAGAACACATCTGTCTGAATACGTCTATACAGAACACATCTGTCTGAACATGTCTATACAGCACACACCTGTCTGAACACGTCTATACAGCACACATCTATCTGAACACGTCTGTTCAGCACACATCTATCTGAACACGTCTATACAGAACACATCTGTCTGAACACACTTATACAGACATCTGTCTGAACATACTCATACAGAACACATCTATCTGAACAAGTCTGTACAGAAAACATCTGTCTGAACACACGTATACAGAACACATCTATCTGAACACGTCTTTACAGAACACATCTGTCTGAACACGTCCATACAGAACACATCTATCTGAACACGTCTGTAATTCTCCTGATAACTCACAGTACAGTGGATGAACGAATTACACAGTAATCCCTATGCACACAGGATTACACACACACACACACATCCCTCCAACAGTTATTATCCACTGAAGTCATGTGTCTGTGGTCATGCATGAAAGTGTGTGTGTGTGTGTGTGTGTGTGTGTGTGTGTGTGTGTGTGTGTGTGTGTGTGTGTGTGTGGTCATCACAGAATACAAAATATTCTGTAAATTTTAACCTATTCATGACGATCTGTGGGTGTATTATGATGAGGAGCATATTCTCATGGGTCCAAAGTGATGTATATAGTCTTGTGCAAAAGTTTGGGCACCCTTTGTGTTCATAATTACACACACACTACAGCGGCACATTTCTGCACATGTTGATTCTCAGTTTAGTGTTTAAAAGTATGGATAAAACTAAATATAAGTGTAAACTAAATAAATAGAAATGATACTCTCTCCTCCCCACTTCTTTCTCTGTGTCTCTATCCCTTTCATTTTCTCTCTCCTTTTCTCTTTCTTTTAATCTCTGTTTTTCTCTATCTTATCTTTCACTTCTCTAATTTAACACAGGTTAATCATGTTTTAATTAAACATGCAAATAAAAAATACATGAAAAAATAAATAATAAGGGAATACAAATCTACTTTGTTTCTAAGAAAGAAACCAGATAGTAAATGTTCAGCACTGCAGAACCACACACACACACACACACACACAGGTGGCTGGGTTGGTCATTTGGGTGAAAATCCTTTATCCCGGTGTGAATGCTCTGTGGAAATCAGGGAGGCTGGGAGGCTGGGAGGCGGTTTATATTCCTGAGGAATTCCCGAGTGAATAGGGTTTAATATGAAGGATCAGGAGGACTGGAAAGAGCATCAGATAGCCGAAATACATGAAACAAACTGCTTTATGAATTATTGCAAACACATGTATAATTTATATATCACACCATAAAGCAGTGCAGAGGAATACCACAGGTACCCACAGGTACACACACTGTGGGTTTACCTTATTACTGCTTTTAATCCAACTGTTTTATTTATCATTTTACTGTAACAAACCATAGTCAGACACAATATAACACAAAATGATATAATGAAATACAGTGCAGTATTGTGACACAATATAATAATATAATATAATAACACAAAATGACAATGCAATGTTAGCCTGTTATAAGGCGACAAAGTGTATCAACACAGTGCCGTGTCAAACTGAAAGGACACAAAATAATGACATTATACAAAGTCAGACAGTAATGACACAATGCAATGTCAATCTGTAGTGACACAATGTCAGTTTGTAACCAGATTCAATTTTGTGAGAAAATGGAAAGTGTGATGGTGTGGTTGCTGTAAAACCTGTGTTTGGTTTTATGGGCAAAAATGTTTGTGTTAAAAAAAAAAAAATCTACTAACACAGAGGATTCAAACCAATAATCCATTTACCCTCCTCATTCAGTGTCCGGCATCTTACCGCTGATCCATTAGGTGGGTGTGAACTCACTGACTCTTACCAAACCATTAAGGATGGCATCATTATTTTTAATTAAACCATGACAAACAGTGACGTGTCTTTTTTTATGACTGACCTGAGTTTTACTGTCTTGAACTCTGTTTGAGTCTGCTGTGTGTTTTGCTCCACTTTCTTTTCCCCCCGCGTTTGTGTTTCTCCGCGTTTTGTCCCTGTCCGGCCGCCTTGGCCGTGACGTCACAGACTCTCTCCCCGATGCGTATTTTAAAGCTGACTCGACCATCCACTTTCCCCATACATTAGAGAGGTGAATCGACCGCAAAAAAACCCTGACAATTCTCAGCCCCTGATTAACTGTAAAAAACTGTAACGACACAGTGTGATAGCAAAAAATTACACAATGTCAACTGTAATGACACTACATAACACGATATAGCAGTTCAGTGTCGAACAGTGTACCAACACACAATGACAATGCAATGTCAAACTGTAATGACACAATAAAACAGGACAAGAATAAATATAATGATGTCCTGTGCATGAATGAAGTGTGTGTGTGTGTGTGTGTGTGTGTGTTTGTGTGTGTGTGTGTGTGTGTGCGTTTAAACCATCTTCCCACAATTTCCCTACAATAATACCAGCACAATCAAAATATTCTGTCTGCCCCTCAGCCTGATGGGAACTGTTGTTTTTTGTGTCAGCCACCTAATGTCATCTGACACACACACATTCTGAGACGCTCTGACCTACGCTGATGCAATTTGTGTCTTAATGTTCAAGCTTACTTCAGGCTATGGCCTCAGGAGACAGCGTGTGTGTGTGTGTGTGTGTGTGTGTGTGTGTGTGTGTGTGTGTGTGTGTGTTTCCTTTGTTGAGTGCAAACCCTCAGTGAAACACACACACACCTGTCCTTCACAATTGTTGACCCTCCCTTTTGTTATTGTCTTCTTTCTGATTGGTTCTTCTGAGTGATGGACAGATGCGTGTGTGTGTGTGTGTGTGTGTGTGTGTGTGTGTGTGTGTGTGTATGTGTGTGTGTGTATGTGTGTATGTGTATGTGTGTGTGTGTGTGTGTGTGTGTGTGTGTGTGTGTGTTGGTGTGGGCTACCTTTTTGCTTTCCCTCTCTCTGTTTCTCTCTCTCACTCTGTCGTATTTATTTGGGTCAGGAGACATGATCTGTCATGTAGATGACAGCGAGAGATTGCGTGTGTGGGTGTGTGTGTGAGAGAGAGAGAGAGAGAGAGAGAGACTCATTCTAAAGAGAGTGCATTCTAATAGTACAACTAATGTAGCATAGAAATACAGCCTGTGTGAGAGAGCGAGGAAGAGGGATAGAGTGGGAGAGAGAACAACAGAAAGAAAAGAGAAAAGCAAGGAGCGTGAAAGAAAGAACAAAAGAGGAGAAAGGGAGAGACT
>JBBJLS010000082.1:556968-573152 GCA_037577275.1 Bryconaethiops microstoma | reverse complement strand
ACACACACACACACACACACACACACACACACACACACACACACACTCACACACTCACACACTCACACACACACACATCTATTAGAGCAGGGCCAAAAGTATGCAATTGACAGTAAAAGACTGAACCGTATGCAGTAAGATCTTCAATACAATGTTGTTTAACTAAACTATGAATTAACACAAAATGAAAATAACAATAAATTCAACAACAAATTAAGAACATAAATTCAGCCTGAACAGAAGCTTTTACAAACATTTATTACAGAATATGTCAGGTTTGCTATAAAACACCTCACTGCAGTTAGTAAATCAATAATCAAAATAAGGGAGATGAATAATTAAAAAATATATAGTTTTATTCATATAACTCTATTGGCTAAATAACAGTATAAATAAAACTATGCCGGTTAAATAACAGTATACATAAAATTATATTGGCTAAATAACTGTAAATAAAATTTTATTGGCTAAATCATACTATAAAAAAAAAACTTTATTGGGTTAATAACAGTATGATTAAAATTCCTTTGGTTAATTAACAGTATCAGTAAAACTACAGGTTAAATAACAGTGTAAATAAAATGTTACTGGGTTAATACCAATATAAATAAAACTCATTTTGCTAAATCACTAAGTTTAATAAAAAAAATGCAAATACCACCGAAATCTATTATGTAAACAACGATTTCAATAAAATCTGTTGGCTAAATAGCATCACAAGTAAAAATGTAATGTGTAGATAACACTATATTTAAAACATTTTCCATAAATGTAAGGAAAAACCTGTTCGGTAAATAATTACATAATTAAGAATCCACTGAATACAAAATCCTCTAAATAAAAGCCAAATGTTAAAACAGAAGTTATCCCACTGCACTGTAATATTTCATTGTCCTTAATCAGCAGTTTCAGAGAGATGTAGAATAGTGTACATTAGTGACTGTAAGTGTGTGTGTGTGTGTCCGTACCGTCCTCACAGGCGAAGTCCTGTGCTGCAACGTCCTGTATGGGGATTTCCTTTAGGAAATAGGGGTTCTGACAGCGTGGGTTTCCTGTAACGATTCGCTTTTTCCTCAGCCACTCGCCGAGCCACGCCAGGTGACAGTTACAGTTAAAGGGGTTCGCCAGCAGGTTCCTGACAAAGATAACACACACACATACTCAGAACATATATCATATCAAAGATTCCTGTTCCTGTTTTGCCTTGAAAGAACACATACTCATTACATTATTGCATACTACACTTATTAAATTACATGTGTATGACAATGACATGACTTTCTAAGCTGATTGAACAGGTAACAGGGCTGCTCCAACAGTGGCAGATTTAAAGTTATTGATATTGTTATTATAAAATAAGCTAATAAAGAGTACTGTTTTCACAGTTACACTATTAAAGGACAACATCTGTATATAAACTCTGAGACACAATAATGTTTTTCATATTCTGTTATATTATAAATAACATTTATAATATAACATAATGTAACAGCACTTAAACTGGAAAAAAAACAGAGCAAGAGCGTGTTTACATGTGTGTGTACTCACAGTGTGGAGAGAGAGTGGAGTGTGTCGAAGGCTCCCGGAGCAATCGAGGTGATAAGGTTATCGTAGAGAGAGAGTAGCCGAACTGAACTCAGACCAGTGAAGCTGCTGTTACTGACACAGCTGATCTTATTACTGCGCAGCATCCTACACACACACATACACATACACACACACACACACACACAAACAGGTAGATTAGCACAGAGTAAAGTGTAGTTTGTACCTCTACCTACATCAGTAGCACCTCTACACTTCCTGGCATGTAGGTAATATTGGCATTATAGAGCAGTACAACAGGGGTTGACATAAGTGGTATGCAAGTACACATACACGGGATAAACAGTAAAATGCATGGCAGTTTTCAGTCTTCACGGTGCAAAAATGTACGTAATTTGAGTAACTTCATACTGGATCTCTAATTACCACCAATCAGGTAAGGACAACCTTAAAAAGAAAAATAATCCTTACATTTTAAAATAAGCAAAAGTGTGAAATAAATGGGGGCTAAACATTTTAGCATTTTAGCCATCCGGTTTTTGATAAACATGAACCCCATCCGGTTTTTGATAAACATGAAGCTGGCAAAGAGGATGACATGGAAAGGGAGGCTTAGGGGCACCGGAGGTATTTTTAATGTTGGGGGAACGAAGTGAATGACTTTGAAAACCAAACTAATAATTGTTCGTGGTAACCCCCGCAAATTCACGTAAACCGTAAATATGCTCCGTATATTTTTCTTTTTGCATTTTTAATGGCTATATATAATCTTGTATTTCAGTGCTAAATCATTAAGAAAAATATGATTTACTAATTTTGTAACATAAATATTAACTTAAATTCAACTAAATTTCCATATAAAATACCTAATAACATTTTTTGTACTGTCGAGAGAACACAAAGCAACCGTATATTGGCTGCTGCCCTGTGATGCATCTCTGGCTGATGCAGTCCAGCATTCCCACATCAGAACAGTTTCCCGTGTGGAGTTATCTTGAGTGTTCTCGTGTTTTTTGTTTTGTTCCTCTTAAAGCCCTGTATTTTTTATTACTGTAAATTAAATTATTACTGTATTTACTCTGCTTATACCAAAGAAAACGACAGCACATACCAAAGAAAACACGCTTGCATGAATTACAGTACAGTCTTTATAAGGGTAGCATCAGTATTTTACATTCTAGCACTGCGGGAGACACTGTACACTGTACACTGCGGACACAGTTTACCTTTACATTTTCTTTAAGGTTAATGCATTAAGTTGAGTTTAAAATGAAATTAAAGCATTTTGGGAGCATATTTAGGGGCATATTTAGGGTTTAGGCATTTTTTTCACCACATTACAAATTTGCGGTTTTCCACAATTTATATAAAATAAAAGTGCTATAATGGTATAATGGTGAGGTGGACATTTTTTAATTTCAGTACTTGTCACGATACTGAAATTTCAAACTTGATACCGATAATAAGGATGGTGCTCGATACTCGATATTATTATCGATACTACAGGGGAGAAAAAACAAACACAGGAACTTTTAAAATAATAATTTAATGTGTGCTCACGGGACCGTTGCGCCGGTGCTTTACGACCGGCTTCGTTCGATAGGTCTCGGGGAGCTCAGTGTCCCTGTAAAATTTTGCGGCACTAGGATTTTCCCTGGCTCAGAACTTGGCAGCGCATTTAAAGGCGCACAACGCTTTTTCCCCTGCCCTCCGTATAGAACAATGGGGGTAAGGGTTTGGGCTAATAACTCTGGACCCTCGTGGGCTAGGGGGGCAAACGAGGGCTCGTTGGAAAGGTATCTACTGGCACGTTAAGTTTGGCGTGGTTGGGTGCTCGCCCTGCGGAGCGACGCGGCTCGGAAAGTCCGTGCTCACAGGACCGACGCGCCGGTTCTGTGGGGAGGAGAGCTTCGCCGGCCACGTTCAATAGGTCTGGGGGAGCTGAGCATACGTGTAAAATTTCGCAGCGCTAGGTTGTTCCCAGGCCGAGCTACAAGGCTAAATGCTCAGTGACAGCCGGCTTGGGACTCATTTAAAGATGCGTGCCACTTTTTTTCCTCCGTACAGAGCCGGGGGAAAGCCTCGGGCCTCCAAAGCACCAAAGCTCCTCCAGGCTCTCTATGGAGAAAAAAAAGTGGCACGCACCTTTAAGCCAGCTGTCATGTAAACATTGGGTCCTCCAGGTAGCCGGGGGTCGCTGCCCGCTGCAATGCCTGTTGAAAATTGTTGTAGTCTGCCGCCGATTTCCGTGACCCGGCAGATGCAAAACTGTCATTTAAGTATTGATACCAGTGCTAATTGATATCGAACTCGATGCTAAATTTTAGTACGGATTAGTATCTGAGAATCGATTTTATTCACATTAGTGCATACAAATTCATTCATGTAGATACTTATTAGAGTACTAGAGCAAAAAAAATTATGTCAACCCCTGATTATAGAGCATTACAGAGCAGTATAGAACATAATGGGGAAGTAAAGAATATTTTGGAGCATTATAGAGTAGTATAGCACATCATAGAGCACTACTGAGCAATACAGAACATAATACAGCAGTATACAACATTACAGAGCACTATAGAGAAGAACAGAATGTTATGGAATACTACAGAGAAGAACAGAACATTACAGAGTGCTATAGAGCAGTATAGGACATAATAGAGCAGTATAGAACATTACAGAGCATTATAGTGTAGTATAACACATTATAGAGTACTATGGAGTGGTACAAAACTTTATGGAGCACTATAGAGCAGTAAGGAACATTTGAGAGGACTATAGAGCACTATAAAGTTTTTGAACGAAACAATAGAATCTACACCCAAACACAGCCGCACACACACCCACACACACACAACTAAGTATTAAATCCTACAGCAGATGTAGATGTATGCACACAGTGACCTTCTGGCTGGTGGCCTGCAGCGAGAGAACTTTCACCACCATCAGACTCACGCATGATTTATGACTCTGACATTTAACATCTAATGACTCCTGTGACCCAGGTGTGTGTGTGTGTGTGTGTGTGTGTGTGTGTGTGTGTGTGTGTTTGTGTTGGCATGTTTGTACCAATATTCCATAACTAACCCATATCTAAAGTAGTTAATTGTGAGTAACTAAAGACCCAACGTGGTTTCTTACAAAAAATCACACAAACACTATTCCTGACGAAGAACCACACTGTTCCTGAAGGAGAATGTCACTGTTCATAAAGGAGAACTACACTGTTTCTGAAGGAGAACTACACTATTCCTCAAGGAGAATCACTCTATTCCTGAAAGAGAACGACATTATCCCTGAGAGAACATCACACTGTTCCTGAAAGAGGACCACACTGTTACTGAAGGAGAACCACACTGTTTCTGAAGCAGAATCATTATATCCCTGAGAGAACATCACACTGTTCCTGAAAGAGGACCACACTGTTACTGAAGGAGAATGGCACTGTTTCTGAAGGAGAACCACACTATTACTGAAGGAGAACCACACTGTTTCTGAAGCAGAATCATTCTATCCCTGAGAGAACATCACACTGTTTCTGAAGGAGAAGTGCAGTTGGTTGTAAAGCACCTTTAAGTTCCTGAAAAGCACCTTACTGAAGTAAGTGTATGTTGTGTGTTCTTGTGTGTGTGTGCTTTGTACTCACAGTGTCCTCAGGCCTGTTAGACCCTTCAGCATACTGTGGTGAATGTTCTCCAGACGGTTGCTTGTCAGAATGAGTTCATTAACACCAGAAGCTCCGTCAAACGTTCCCTCCTCGATATCACTGATCTTATTACTGCTAAGATTACTGACCAACCCACCGGTCAGCACAAACAACACAGAGAGAACACACACGGAGAACAGGCAGACAGGCATATTTTAGTCACTCTGGGTCATTTGTATTGGTCCATTCATCATAAATATTCATAAACATATAAAGGAAAGACTCACATTTTGCGAAGCTGTGGGAGTTTTTTAAAGATTCCAGTGGCCTCCAACACAGTGAACTCATTATTGTTTAACCGTCTGTAAAACAAACATCATGCATGATGAAGAAAGCAACTTGTAAATATGTAACAGTGTAATGTAACCACAGAAACCATTGTAGCATAAGCTTGGAATTGGGTATAATGTAACTATGAAAATGTAACCATGGAATGGAGTGTAGTATAACCGTGGCTTTAGTGTAACTATGGCAATTGGTGTATATAACAATGCAAATGAGTTTAGTGTAACAATGGAAAGCAGTGTAATGTAACCATGGCAACTGGTATAATGTAACAATGGAAATGGGTATAGTGTAATCAGAGCCATGTGTGTAAGGTAACAATAGCAATGGGTGTAGTGTAAGAATGGAAAGGAGTATAGTGTAAACATGTGGTATAACTATTGGAATAGATTTAATGTAACAATGGAAATGAGTGCAGTGTAACCTTGGCAACTGGTGTAGTGTAACCATAGTAATGAGTGTAATGAAACCATGGCAATGGGTGTAGTGTAACCATGGAAAGAAGTGTAGGAAAGAGAGAGAGAAGACAGAGAGGAGTGAGGGAGACAAAGAAAGAGACAGAGAGAGAAGGAAAGGAGGGGATAGAGAATAAGCGAGAGAAAGAGGGAAGTGAAAGAGAGAGGAAAGGCAGAAAGGACAAAAAGAGCGATCATTGTACTCCACTGCCCTGCTATCAGTGGAACAGTTGCTATTTTCAGGTGGAGGCTTCTCAATCAGACTGTGTTATAACTGTATTTCTGTCATCTGGGCAGTGAGAGCAGACCTGTGCTCGTGTGTGTGTGTATGTGTGTGTGTGTGTGTGCGTGTGTGTGTGTGTGTGTGTGTGTGTGTGTCTGTGTGTGTGTGTGTGTGTGTGTGTGTGTCTGTGTGAGACTCACAGTTCTGCAGTGTACTGTGGGATGTGTTCTGGTATCTTAGTCAGTTTCTGCCCAGAACAGTCCACTGTGGTTCCCTCACAGCGACATTTATCAGGACAAGCCAGGTCAGCAAAACAGCTCCCTCCCAGCTTAGAGCGGTAATCTTCAACACCTACACACCCACACACACACACACACACACACAGTCACTGGCATAAAGAGTGTGAGAGAGACAGTGGCAGTAGAGTGAAAGGTTTAAAAGTTAAAAGGGCAGCAAAGGATAAAGGGATGGGGACCAGAGGAAACTCACCATGATAACACACAACCACTGTTACCTTATCAACAGCATCAAACATAGTAATGGTAACACAGTACTCATGATTTTAGACGTGCACACACACACACACACACACACACACACACACACACACACACGCTGCATGATTCCTTATTATAGTGAAAATGATTATTTGCCTCCTCACTGGTTCTTATGTATACAGGGGTCCTTGAGTTACAACAGTCTTGACATACGAAGTTTCGAGTTTACAACACTCACTCCCACTTCCATTCCCATTCAACTTACACCATTAGCCTTGTACTTACAGACTTCATGGGTAAACTAGTTTGGTTGCACGTGGTGGAAGAATACGCAGTAATGCGGCGTATGAGTGAGGGAGTTTTCCTTTTCCTTTTTCTGTGGCTTTGTTGTGTTTTTATGATTTTACTACTGTGTTAGGATCAGTAAGTGACTTAGGCTAGAGTGTGTTTTGACACCAAAATTTGGGTTACATCACTGTCAAAGGAATGGATCTGTGGCGTAACTCGAGGACCCCCTGTATTGTCAAATAAGTTTAACTTTAATAACATTGCAAATAAAGACATCATGAAATCTGTTGAAATAGCTTGACCGTGGTGCTGCTTCATCTGAAAGCAGTTTAAGATGCTGCAGATTCTTCACAAGGGGGCGCTATTAGCGGAATGATCTTTTCGGCAAGATTGCTATTGTACTTTATAGCGACTAGAAATATGCAGTGATACTAAAAGAGCCTCTGTCACTGTTATAGGTTCTATAGATAGTTTAACTCACTGAATATTACTTAGCCAATCACAGTGCAAGAGCAGAGTTGTGGAATAATGCGACTATACAGACATTCTAGGAATTGTGCAGCCAACACACAAACACACAAACACACACACACACACACACACACACACACACACACACATCAAACAACACTGCATGCAGAAAGACACAGGCAGGTTGACTCTTGTTCTTGCCATGCTGTCGATGCTGCAAGACGTTCCATGGTGCTTGACAGAACCATGATTCAGTCTGAGCAGAGAAAACACATGGTTACATCAAGCACAAAGGAAAACCCTGCTGACTTACAGAGAGAGAGAGTGAGAGAGAGAGAGAGAATAGATAGGGAGAGAAAAGAGAGGTGAGAGAGAGAAAAGAAAAAGAAAGAAGACAGAAAAGCAAGAAAAGAGGTAAAAAGGATGGCAAAAGAGGAAAGAGAAAAGAGAGGGAGAATAGAGAGAGAGAAAAAAGATACAAGAAAGAGGGATGAAAGATGCGAAAAAGAAAGAGAGGGAGAGGGCGAGAGTGGGAGAGAGGTAAGAGAAAGAGAGACAGAGAAAGAGAAAAACACGGAGAGAGAAAGAGGAAAGGCGGAAAGGATAAAATGGTGGTCATTATTTTGTCATAGAACTACTAAGAGAAAGAAAAAATAAAAGAAAGAAAAAGTAAAAGACGAGGAGGGGTTAGTGTGTAAAAAGTTAAAAGTGAGCAGCAGGAAAGTGGCGAGAAAAGAAAGAGGAAGAGTGTGGCAGGAAAATTGCAGCTGAAGCTTTGACTTCAAGAAGTTCAACCACTTAACGTGAACAAATAAACAAATAAATAAACATTAATATTAGGACAGGAATTCACACAAATATAATTTGTGCCATATTTTTTGCGTATATGTGACTTAGTTTCACATACAAGTGTCTTTGTTCTGTAATTGGTAGGACAAGAGTGAGGGGCGGGGCTAATTAGGTCAAAGGGAGGGCTCGGATTGGACAAGGGTTTTGTCGTTGTCATGGTTTCCATTACTTACACTTACTGACATGATGGATCCCTGAGTGTGTGTACGAGAGAGGAAGAAAGAGACAAATCTCATCACACACACTTACACACTTTCTAAATGCCCGTGGGGTGTGTATAGAACTATGCTATGTGAAAGGAAGTAATAGCATGGCAAAATTCCACCCCCACAAACCAAACATTGATCAGCCGAGATAAGTTTGGTCTCTTAAGCATCTTTAGCTTTAGTGCTGGATTTACAAGGCTAATGGACACTTATACACCATTAATTAGCTAACTAATTGATGCTAACAGCTCATTATTAAAAATAAAGTGGCCCCTTATAGTCACACCACAGCACAGCACACAGTGTGAACAATGTGAAATTCTTTCTCTGCATTTAACCCGTTCACCAAGTGAAGCAGGGGGCCGCCACCAATGAGAGGCGCCCAAGGAGCAGTGAGGGTACCTCAGTGATGACACTAGCAGTGCTGGGATTCAGACCCACAACCTTCTGATTGCAGGGGCAACTCAATAACCACTAGGCCACTGGCTGCCCAAACTTGACCTTCTATTAAGAAGTTTCTTATTTGAATTTTTCGTTACACCTTTAATGGTGCAGCAGGTTCATTCTGGTTCATCAGGCACCACCTTATTTAAATTCTGATGCCAGTATCATTTAAGGTGGAACAGAACATCTGAATGGAAAGTTTGCCATTAAGAACGTCACAAACTGATCCGAGTATGTGATGATTTATCCATGCAATTTAGGCCTGCACAATATATCGTCTGTTAATCATTATCACAACACTGGTTTCTGCAATACTGCTATAGCAAAAGGGCAGGATATGCAAATGAACTTCTAACCAATCACAGTATTTCTGACAGGGCAATCAATCACAGCTCCAGGTGAGTTACTGGGCGGTCTGATGAATCGAGGCATTCATGTAATCCAATAAAAGTCTCATTTTTAACCATTAAGTTGTTGGCAGTGCATGAATAGGCAGGGCTCAATTGCTGTATTCAGGGAAAGGGGTTACAGTTCTGAGCAAAATCTTGGTAAAATAATATTTTTAAGTGGTTTAGATTACATTAATATTAGTAAATATACTCAATACAACTAGACAGAATACATACAAATAACATTATATAGTAAACAGTGATTTTATGTACAATATGTACATTATATCAATGTGTTCCATCAGAACCTGATTTAATACAATCAGTCCTCCATTAAATTAAATCTACTGGAATTTTTACAAATCCAAGCAATGGCTGCAGGAACCGAGGAGGAATCTGGAACCGCACATGTGTTCATCTCAACAGATCTCAGAATATCAACTACTTTTTACAAACAAAACAAATAATGTTTGCGTTTATTCTAAATGTAAAGTTGCTAGTGGAAAGACACATTAATTATCACACACTGAGAAAAATGGTTCTAAACAATTTGCTCAGATGCCTACGACTTTTGCACAGTATTGTACATTTAAATGTGTTGGTTTTGTGACACAAAAACCAGGATTTAAAAACGGGCTGTTTTTGTAGCTTATTTTCCATATCTGGATTGTATACATGGTGGCAGTGAATGTACTGTTTGAAACAACATTTACAGAAGTAAATGTTGGAATTAAGTCTCTTTAATTCCAGAGAAGTGACGATATGGGCCCTTTATAATCAAAGGGTAATAAAGGCATCACAATTGCAATATGTAGCAGCAAAATCACAATACTGATTTGCTGTCCTTATTGTGCAGCTCTAGTGCATTTAGCACCTAATGCAAATTGGTGGGGTATAGCTGTCCATTACTTTAAGTGCAAACACACTGTGCAAGCTGATACAGGGTCAGCAGAGGTGTTCTGTGATCACACGCACACACACACATCAGCATGCTCATATCAAACCTGCGCTGTGAATGTGTGTTATACACATCATGGGTTCTGTGCCTGAACATACCTGGTATGAAATACTGTTCTGTAGCTACAGCAACACAAACACAGAGAGAGGACTCAGATGTGTGTGTGTGTGTGTGTGTGTGTGTGTGTGTGTGTGTGTGTGTGTGTGTGTGTGCATATGTGTGTCAGCGAATGCAGCTCATTTATAACTCAAAACAGATCAATACTCATCTTATTCGTATTCTACTAATACACACCCAATCGCTCTATCACTGTATCTCTATCACACACTCTCTCTCTATCACTCTCTATAACTCACACTCCCTCTATCACTTGTTCTATCATTCTCTACCACTCTCTCAATCTTTCTATCACTCTTCCAATCATTCCATCACTCACTCACTCTTTCTATCTCTTTATCACCCTCTGTCATGCACTCTATCTCTCTATCACTCTTTCTATCACTCCATCACTCACTCACTCTTTCTGTCTTTATCACTCTTTCTGTTACACACTCTATCTCCCTATCACTCTTTCTTTCACTTCATCACTCAGTCTCTCTCTATCTCTCTATTTGCCTCTAGTCAACTTAATCACTTTCTGCCTCTCTGTATCACTCTCTTGCCGTAATATCAAATCACAAAAATTTTATTGTAATAATTTCATACTGTGGTATTATTTATCATGACAAAATTGCATTTCAATATTGATAGTGATATTATCGCATTGCAGTAATACTGTATTGTGACAATATTTATATGGTAATATTGTGGCATAACAGTATTGAAGCATGGGGTCTTTAGTGATTCCCATTACTATTTGAGTGTGTGCATGTGTGCATGTGTGTGTGTGTGTGTGTGTACCTGAACAGCGGAATTTCTTGCTCTTGATCTGTCCGATGCGTTTGTTGGCGAGTCGTCTTGGGCTGGTGCAGCGCGCCCCACTGGTCTCAATTGGGTTCTCCTGCAGGTAATCGGCCAGCCACTTCAGGTGACAGTCACACATAAATGGGTTCTGAGCCAAGTGACTGACACACATTCATACACACACACACACACACACACACACACACACACACACACACACACACACACAAAGTATGTAAATGGAAGGTGAATGTAAGTCATTTTGTAAATGTCTAAATAATTATGTTATCTAATAACAGTAACTTAAGGGTGCACCAGCAGTGTGTGTGTGTGTGTGTGTGTGTGTGTATATGTGTGTGAGTATGTGAGACTCACAGTGTCTGTATGGATCTCAAAGAGGAGAAGGTCCCTTTAGCAATGGTTTGGAGTTTGTTGTCGTACAGAGAGAGCAGGTTGAGATTCTGCAGGTCCTGGAAGGCGTCTACACGCAAACAGTTTATTTTATTTGCGTTGAGCAACCTGCCATGACACACACAACAATAAACAACAATAAATAATTCAGCGCAGTGGGTTAAATGCAGTCAGTAAACAGAAATACTGCTGAATCTTATATGCACACTCTAAGGCCACTTAGTTGCAAACACTTACCTTCCAGTTTACCAATCACATCGAGGAAACAGGTGCTCCAATGTGCTTATTTATTCATTCTTCTCTCTCTCTCTCTCTCTCTCTCTCTCCCTCTCTCTGTGTCCATGTTTGTGTATATGTGCTTCATGTATGTGTGTGCGGTGGGTGGTTCTGTGTGTGTGTGTGTGTGTGTGCATGTGTGTTTGTGTGTGTGTGTGTGTGTGTGTGTGTGTATGCATGCATGCGTTTACTTACAACAGCTGTAGAGAGAAAAGTCCTTCGAATACCCCTTTTGGAAGTTCAGTGATTTTATTTCCATATAAAACTCTACAAACAAAACACAAAATATTAAACAGCACTATTCATTATATTATACATATACAAATACATGCACATATTTACATAGTTGTTTGATTTAACTATTTATATTTTCATTTCTTATTAGTCAGGATATTTAAGTCTTTAAGCCATAATTACCATTTATTACCATTATTTTATCAACACTTATTCAGCTATTATTCATTGATTTGCTTGTTATTACCTTATTGTTTATTTTCTTTACTCTGTTTTTTCAATTATGTAGCTATATTTCTTTGGGGTTCTTTAGTAAATAATTAATTTCCAGCATTATATTGATTAATCATAATATTGTCACAACTATAATATCATTTGTAGTCTACTTAAGTTACTAGGTTTTAATTCATTAACTTGTTTAAGTGACAGGTAATTTTATTATTATAGTACTAATTATTAGTAATTTAGTTAATCACTTAAGTTCTATATTTTTAAGTGGTTAGGTTATAATGGATTAAACTCTCAACATTTGTTAGTAAACTACATTAAGGTATTACAATGCAGTTAATTATACAAGTCAATTCTGAATTGTAAGTCATTGTTTATTTATTGAAAATTTGAAAGTTATTATTCGTTACATTACTGTAGTGTTTTGAAGTTAGGTTGGTATTCAAGTTATCACAATATTCTTCAGTTACTCATTATGGTGGTTTTGTATAATTTCATTGAATTATTACTTTAGCACCTTCAGCGCTTCAACTTCATTAAGTAATTATTTGCTACGTTTTTAAGTTAATGTTTATTAAGTTATTTGAACTGTTTTAATGTTAGTGTGGTTAAATTGTCGGAACACCTTTACCTATGCTCCTTGTATCCTTAGGCACTTTGCAGCCTGCCGCAGTAAAATATTTGCTCCCATTTCCTTCTAGAGATTCTAGAGAACTTGACGATGCATCTGTTAAAATCACACTCCTGACCGCACGGTGTGTAAAGTGTGTGTGTGAGTGTGTCGGGGCGGGGTGAGGGCTGGAGTGGAGTGAAGTAGTTTACTACCGTATACAGAGGATGCACACTGTGAATACACTTGGCCACACCTCCAACATACACAGCTCCACCCCCAACTCACATGCCCCCGCCCCTAGTACACTAAACACATTTAAAACAACTACAAAAATAACATCACTGGCAGAACAAATTCTGGCTGATTAATAGGGCTGATATTTATCCATTTTTACGTAATTGGCATCGGCCTATGTCAGCACATATTAAGACAGATTATTAGACATGCGCATGTTGCTACTGTGGAACTCGCGTGACACGCCCCTCTACTGGCCTACAGTTAGCTTACCGCTAACACTGTAGCCTACGGTTAGCTTACTGCTAACACAGTAGCCTACGGTTAGCAAGCATTTGATATGGAAACCTTCAGCCACAGGGAAAATTATTAATGCTGTCAATGCGGTTTATAAATGAAAGTCTTCGCATGTGAAAGTGGAAAAAAGAACAGTCGACACATCTTGAAAAATATATACACGATTTAGTGCAGTTAGTTCTATTAAACGTGCCTGGGTCAGACTTTCGCAACGTAATCGCTAGTGGCTTGTGTAATCCTTGCATAGCAGGCTGTGTGAAGTTATTTTTTGGGCGAGCACTAGATTATTTGGCTTGAAAGTGTCTGTCAAGCAACATTGGTATTATCATTATTATTGTTTATTCTTTTATACTTAATAAATGTGTTTAAAAAGTGTTCAATAAATATTTTCTCAAGTTGAGAATTTTTGTAGAATCGGCTGACCCTGATATCTAAATGCCGGCATGTGCGTCGGCCACAGAAATACCCATATCAGTCGACCTCTATATCAAACTATAATTGAAGACTAAATAATTATATAAATAGATAATTAATAATAATAATGTATTTGCTATATATGTTTTGCTATTGTCCAATTTCACAGAACACACACTCAGTTCTGCATTGAGGGAGACTGTGTGTGCGTGTGTTTGTGTGTGTGTGTGTGTGTGTGAAAGAGAGAGAGAGAGGACACAGTCTTCAAATGAGTGGGAGGTTTTATGGCTTTTAAAGTTTTTGTGACTGCTGATGTCCCTAAGAGACCTGACCAGCCCACATGCACACGCTCACACACACACATACACACACACACACACAGTCTCACTGTGATGCAAAGCTGAGTGTGTGTGTTCTGTGCTCTCACTGCACTAAAAGCTTCAGAACTGAAATGTTTCTGAATAATTAAGACTGAATGATGTCAGCGTAATAAAACTCCCTCTCTCTCACACACACACACACACACACACACACACACACACACATACACACACACACATACACACACACATATAAGCAGACAGACATACTTACAAAGAGTTTAGTGAGCGTAGACCTTGAAAAGAATCTGCAGCCAGTTCAGAAATCTGATTATTACTGAGGTCTCTGTCAGATTAAAAACAGCACAAAAGTGTTTTTCTCTCCATACAAACAAAAGAAGAATGAAAGTCCTTTGTGTGTGATTAGTCAGTTCTTTAGGACAGTTGAACCATCTTACACATTTTAATAAATGTTTAAGATATAAACACAGTCATTCAGACTGGGTTTGGTGTGATAAGCTCCGTTCTAAAGAAACTGACCAAGTCATAATTGTTCACAGTGGTGGTGAATGGAACCAGACATCTACTTTTAAAAGCTACTTCAAAGGAAGTTATTACATGAAATAGTTCTGAAAATACTGCCTAATGGCTGAGACGTTGTTTAGTTTTAACATGATTTTGGCTTAAAACTTAACCCATTCATGGTGGAGGGATACAAGCAGGGCCATTTGCGGCAAAATAGTCATAGACATATATTGGCATATGTAGGTACACTGGAGAATTTGGATGGTAAATAAAATAGATAAAAATTTGTATTGTGTTGTATGTGTATGTGTGTCTAAGTAAATATACTCACATCCTCCTCAGCCGTTTGTATGGTGAGAATGCTCCAGGTGGGATGATTTTGATGGAGTTCTGCTCCAAACGTCTGCAAGAAAAATGGAAAAAATAACATTAGTGAACATCAAGATCTGGTCGATATTAATATTCTATGATAAGAAGCTAAAAATCTCAGATAAATGATAAAATTGCATAGCAAACAGTGAGCGTGCAAGAGAGCAAACCCCGGCATTAGACTGTTTTAGACCATTTTTATTTGTTGAAACCTGATTTTACTAATACACTCTGAGTTCTCAGCGTTAAATCCTGACTCTACAATCAAACAAGACGTTAGAAATCTTTTACCCCCCACACATATAAACACAAACAACATCCCTGACACTTATTTACACACCGAACTGTTCTGCCTTAAACAACTTATATAATTGTCACTGTAAAACCCCTTTATTTATTATAGATCGCATATCCTCTGTCCTGCTACAGATTTTATTTGCACGGTTACTATTTATTGTTATCTAACTCTATTCTGTATTTTTGCACAGTTGACTCCGCTGCTAGAATGCAGTATCTGTTTCCATTCAAATGTCAACTGCACTAAATGTTGTCTTGTTCTGTAGTTCTGTCGTTCTTGTTTTTCTTGCTCTCTTTGCACTCCTGTCCTGTCTGCACGTATGTAGTCTTGTGTTTCTGTATTTGTTCTTGTGTTGCTCCATGGTCCTGGAGGAACTTAGGTTTGTTTCACTGTGTAATGTGTATTGGGCTGAAATGATAATAAACCTTGTTGACTAGAATTTACTTGACACCGCCTTAATATTTTAATCTATTGCAGATAAATGTAAAATCAACAAACAGCTTTCTTTCAGTTCAGGGCTCTCCTGATGAAGCCCACCCAGTACCTCATTCAGAAAATGATTCTGCAGGACTGGAGCTGAACCATGTTTTACTCACAGGATGACCTAAAACCACCACACACACTGAAGCCACCACATACACGAAAACCAACCCACCCACACACACACAAAAACACATACACACACACACACACACACACACACACACACACACACACACACACACACACACACACACACACACACA
>JBBJLS010000082.1:539947-552289 GCA_037577275.1 Bryconaethiops microstoma | reverse complement strand
TTCCCCATTGGGAAAAAAAAAAAAAAAAAAAAAAAAAAAACCTCCACACTCTCAAGAAATTGTCATAAGCTACTTACTGGTTCTCTGAAGCTGGGAAAAGTCTAAAGCACAAGCAATTTATAACAAGACCATCCAAACTGTTATAAAGCTAGTAAGTAGTGAAACCTCTTTGGAAAGTCAGGCATGCAAACTCAAGTGCTTCACATCTCATGGTGGGCCACTGTTTTTAAATGTCATTTATTTTCTTTCATTCTTAATACAGGCTAGAATCATTGATTTGTTAAACAAAGACAGGAAGAGCTGTAAATCATCAGTGTAACAGTGAGTTGATGTCATCTAACTAGACATGTCCAAGGACCATACAGATAATTGGAACTAAAATTGAGCCTTGAGGTACCCCACATGAAAGGAGACCGTGGCTTTTATAGGGTTTTTTTTATTTTTTATTTTTACAGATTTTATTTTTCAAAGACAACAGCTAAAATATCTCCATTTTGTCTTTTGAGAAATCGGACAACACATTTGAAAGGACTTTTATTGGTCTAGTGACAACACCATTACAATGTTTAAAGGCAAACATTTATAGCACCAGATAACATTTGGACAAGGTTTCACTTCTATGTCCAACAGCCCAGACATATTCTTAAAGTTGCTGCACTGAGACAATTCACAGCCAGTGAAGACCATTTCCCAAAGCAAGCTCCAGTTCACCTAGCAGATGGTCTTTGTTGCCTTTATTTTAGAATGCTTTCATTGGTTTCTCTCCCTCCAGAACACTCCAAAGACAGCTTAATGCTCAGAGCTTGATTTGGAAGCAGGTTGAGGCCATAACACAGTAGATTAATAACCTAAAGCATTACTGGTGTAAAACAACAGATTGTTGATAAAATCTTATGTGGCACTGAAGAATGTTCAATTATGGGAAACGTCAAAGTTAAAATGAAAAACACACTAACCTACAGCTGGTGTGCACACTAGGGGTTCAGACTAGTTGACTAATAAATCTACTAGCAATTTGCAGGTAGATGAGGTCAATGCCTAAAAAGCCTAAAGCAGCATAAAAAATGATATTGTGCAGGCAGGGGTAAATCTCTAAATTGTTTTTTGTTAAACAGATGTACTGTTTAACAAAAAAGTACTTTATTGCTGTGGAACTGATGTGAACATGCATATAACAATAGTGTAATCCTGTCAAACCATGAAAACAACGAAAGGGAATATTGTGATTTTAGCATGCAGTTTAAAAAAGGGGGTCTGTGTAATTTCAGGAAGAATGTCCGAGTCTAAGCATCTGCTGCTTCAGCCTGGTAGCAAGCTACTAACATGCTTTAAGATGCTTGGGACAAAATAACCAGCAATGACTAGCAAAAATCAGTAGTCCTGTAGCCCCTAGTGCACACACTAACGATTTAACTGAGCTAGTTCAAGCTTATATCTACATCATGAGAACAGATCAGACTAGTTGAGTGCATTAATGTTGAGGTGCACCGCATTTGGATGTCACAGCAATTATTGGATTCCACAGATGGGAAATCACATCCAACATCAACGACAAAAAAAACTGAAGCCCAAACTAACTGGGAACAGAAAAACAAGAACAATCTGGTTTGGACTGGATTGATTACTGCTCAGACTGGATCTGAAACTCTTTAGATCTGGAGTCCTTTAAGAATCTGTCCCCAAAGAGAATAACAGTTTAGATCTGGGTTTGATACTGTTTAGACTGGATTTGAAACAGTTAAGACTGGATTTGAGTTCAGACAGGATTTCAGGAGGTAGACGTCATATACCACAATACAAACATATTGGCTTGCATCTACACATGAAGTTTCTGAGGATGGAGTTAAAAAAAAAAAAAAAGGAAAAAAAAAAAAATTTTGGAAATAACCTAAAAGCTTTTAATAAAATATCCAAGTCAAACATCTCTGCTTAAGAAGGTAAAACTTTGCACCAAATGAATTTGTACAACAGTGGCAGTCTGTTCTATTTTTAAAAAAAAGAAAGGAAAAAAAAAAAAGTTTCAACAGTTTCATAGTGCAACATCATATAAAGTTAATGTTAAATGTTTTTAAAAGGGCATTTTCACACAAGTCTTTCCTTAAACACACAGAGAATTCAAACCAAATACAGGAAGCAGAGTACTGCTACAGAGCACTTCCAGCAGTTTTTCTTCTGGGATTTTATTGAAACCATCTGGGAGGCTTCAATGTGCATGTTTTACCACAACACTGGAAAAGGAACTCTGTTAAACTGTGTCCTGAAAAGTTGCTTAAACTGGAGATTTAGGTAAGTAGTAATATTTGACATGTGCAGCACTTGTCGGTAAATAAAAATATCTAAAATATTTGTAGAATTTGGAAGAAAAGGGTCCATAACGTTCTTGGTGTTAGATGAAGGTTTAAGTGAGAATATTGTTACAGTATATCAGTTAATGCTCTTACAGTACTCCAGTATTAGAGGTTTTAAAAATAAACAAAAACAGTTGGTACACCTTGACACTCCTTCAAACATTTTTCAAGGACCAAGAACACCTCTAGTTTTCTTGGTTCTCTGCAACAATAAAAACAGGGATGTTTCAAAAAGGAAAAAAGGGGATGTCTAGAGATATAAAATGAAAATAAGATTACATAGTGCAAGTTTTCAGAATAAAAGTCTTTTGCTACATGTTGCTTGCTGAGGTTGCGTGCGTGTCTTAATGCTCTTGATTTTTCAGCCAGTTTGTTATTAAAGGCACCATATGTTTGAGTTTGACGAAAATCCTCCTGAGAACTGAAAGATTCCCAGTTATTTGGATGGTCCTGTAAGGTACAGACATAGTAGGGTTATTTAGAAATGTTACACAGTAAAGCACCCATAGAAAATATATCAAAGGGTGGATGCTGTGTAGCACCTCTCAAATTAGCCATTTAAAAACCAGTAGAAATATCACTGATAAAAACAGTTTATACATGCTTACTTGCTCAGACAGTTTTTATTTGTTAGAGGTTCTAGGTCATTTCAGGTTAAGAGAGTTATGAAGTTAAATTTGATCCAGAAATTTAATAAAAGTTTCAATCAAAATATAGTAACTAAATGAAAATTTTTCAACAGATATTTACCTATCAACCCATTTTAACTTAAGAGCATTTTAGAAAAAAAACAACTATATTTGCAATATATTTTTTGTATTTTAAATAGTTATTTTTGTTTACAAATTGCCATAAAGGAACTGAAGATGATATTTAACAAGGCAACAGTTTCTCTAAAAGTAAAATGCCACACTGACTATATAGACAATTTGCTTTTCAGAAAGTAAATGGAACATCAGACCTCCAGGTGGTCCAGATTTTTGCTTTTTCTATGTTGTATATTGGGTTGGAGCAAAAATCTAAACCATCCAGGTGTCATTGAGGACCATTTTGAGGACCATGGGCACATCTTAAAAAGAAACATACTTACCAAGTACAAAATCACACCACCTTGCTCCTAGAACGCCCCTACTGCTCCTTGATTGTCGTGTCATTTTTGCTGCCGGCAACTCACTTGATTGAGAACCTCTGCGTTTTTTGGCTGACTTGTTCTGATCCATCGTAGATGAGAGGGATTTCTTTGAAGAACTAAAAGTCTTTTCCAACATAGTGGTTTCACTGCTTATTTGCTCCTCTTTTTCAATAGAGACATCACACCCAGCAGGTGATATATTGAACTTTACGGAGCAAAGGTTACAATCTTCAGTGACTGATTTTGTATTGGGAGAGTTGATCTTTTTCAGAAACACCCTGCATTCCTTCAGTGTCTCTGGACTCCAAGCTTTAGAGCTAATTCTCTCCTCCTTGGGAATGCCCGTTATACTCAAAGTTTTCTCAGAAGTTTCAATCTTGGACAACTTGCTTTCAGAGATATTTGATGAATCCTGTAGTTTATTTACTGAGGTAACCAGTTCTTTTGATAAACCTGTTGTCGCAAGACTAGTGCTCAGGAGATCCATGTGGTTTTTCCGTTCTACCACAGTTGTCATAGTTTTCCTTGCTCTGGTTTTGAACTTAGACTTTGCTCTGAGCAAAGTTGTTCTGTAGTCTACCCACGTTCCACAAGATGCCTTAAATAGGTAGCATTTAGCAAAAGACTGTCTTGGATACACTGTTGCTTGTGCTTGTTGATGGATCGCTGGACTCTTTGGGATAACCTTTGCAAATTTCTTGACATGTTTCCTGAGCCGTTCTGCTTGTGGGCTAGGGCAAACATTCTCTCTACAAGTGGATCTGATGGGGTTGTAATGAAAGATGTCATAGGGATTTCTTGCACTGGCTTTCTTCACAATAGGCAGAGACTGAGTCTCAGTGGTCTGCATAAACCAGGAGCAAAGCTTTTCCATGCTGTAGTTTCTCTCAAACAGCATTTTCACAGCAGATGACCTCTTAGCAGAACCTGTGACTTTTTCACATGGCTCTACTTTCTGCTGTTTTTTAATGTCTTCTGACTTTTTTGCCTCAAGAACACCTGAAACCCATGTGTCAGACATTAACCTGATCCTTCTGGCTAACTCTTCATTTAGGGTCTCAGGCGATGCAGTAATAGGCCACCACTTGAGGCTCTCATTCGTAGCAAAAATTGAGTCCACTGAAACTCCAGAAAAGCGAATAACACTTTTTCTGTGACTGACCTTGCTCGTCTTAATGGAAAGTACATTGTTAGCAGCAACCTCAGGCCCACACTGATGTGTCTGCTGGCTGGTCTCACTATTAGGCTTGTTCATCAGCAGCTTGTGTGACCTACAAATCAGTCCACTGCTACGACTAAAAGACCTGGCGGTAGCAACTGAGTACAGCAAATGAACTGAGGGTTTCCGCTCCCTAATAGAATGTCTAATAGGTACAAATGATGTTCTGGAATGCTCAGTGCCTTCTTCCATGGAACCCATGCTATCTTTGAAAACATTACCAGCACGGTCACTGATCTTCTGCTGTTCCGAAGGTTCAAAGCCCATGACAAGAGCCTTTCGTTGCAGAGACGCATCTTTTATGTCTCTCTTCATATGAATCTTGCGTTGTCTTGGTGACACTGTGGTAACAGTGACAGAAATTCCAGAAATCTTGACCTTAGGTGGCCTTCCTGGTTTTCTTGTCACTGCCAAGTCACTCTGCTTTTGACATTTTATGTTACTACTTGAATGGATAAAGCCTTTCCTGTCTTCCACAGGCATCACAAAATGCAGATCCCCACTGGTATTCATCCTTTTAGTCTCATTACTTGTACTGCTACTGTGAACTTCACTAGCTATTTGGTTTGTAGAAAGATCCTCAGATACTACTCTCCTAGACTTTCTTGACCTCCCATATGTGATAGTGATTTTCAGATTTTTGTTGCCATCGTCTTCACTTGATTTTTTACATGCTGCTGGATTTACAACATTCTTACCACTTAAGTCATTCAGGTCTGCAGTCTTGGCTTTAGGAGGTCTACCAATGGGTCGTTTGACTGCTTTTTCAATTTGAGGCCCTAACTTTTTTGGCCGCCCAGGACGTCTCTTAACAGGGGTTGTTACACGCACTGCTGATAAAGCCTCACTAACCTCACTTGCAGAGTCAGTCAAATTCACCTCATCAGTGGATACAACTTCATCCGGGAGTTTGATGCTGATACCCATAAAGCCAACGTTCTGTGCAGAATCTATTTGTACGTCTTCAGCCAAGGTTTGCTTGTTCGTGGTCTTTCCTGCCCATGAAGACTCTATGCAAGGATCAAACATTTCTCCATCATACTCTGAGCCAACATCTGCAGCTTTGAGGGTATATTTAACCCCAGTTTTACTCTTCACAGGGGAAACCAGCATAAGCTTTATTGGACTAACATACGTTAAACCAAGTTGCTTAGTGTCCTTCAGGCTATCTGTATCAGAAGACTGACAGTTCTGAGATTCCACTATACTTTGCCCTCCACACAGTTTCATCCTTTTTGCAGATGATGTGCAATCACCACTTTCATTTTCACATGTTATTTTCTTTGGCGTACCAGTTAGCATGTTAATATCCTCACTCAGCGGCTGAATCACAAGATCTTGACCCTCAGATTTGACCAGACATTCAGTATCACTTTTAGTGGATGTGAAGATCTCGGTTAAGTCAGGTGTGCCCGTAGCTTTAATGTTTGGAGCATGCTTGACGAATATGCTCTCAGAAAAACAGGCCGCATAATACATTTTTCTGGGCTCTGTGACATAGGAGGAAAAACGTGGAGGTGGCACAATTTTTCTCCTGGACCTTCCAACTTCATCATTTGGTTGTAATGTTTTACTTTTGCCCTGTTGGGACTTTGATATTGTCCTTCCGTGAGAAAAAAATGTTTTTTGTTGATCTGTTTCATTACATAGCAGAATATCCGGGAGGAGACCAGGTTGTTTTTCTTGTTCCTCTTGATAGATTGTCGTTTCTGAAGTTATGACAGATTGTTCTTTTAAGGGCTCCGTTTCTATTGTTTCAGGTACACTTTCTGGAAAACTGGACTGTCCTTCAACAGAGAGCATGGAGGGCTCAGCATTTTTCAGACACTTGCTTCTCTCCACCATTAACTTTCTTTTGCACGCAGAAGGGTCAAGCCTTGCTAGATCTCGTTTGATTTGCAAGCTCTGTCTGCGGGAGGCTGGAAGGTCGGGGGATTTGCTCATGGCAGCCAATCTGTCCTGTCTTCGGCGAGAGCGAGTCTGTGGGGACCGTGGCTCTGCAGCCATGCGCTGCTCAAAAAGCTCCTTCAAGTCGTATTCCTTGTCACTGCTGTTGTGCAAGACGGTAGTTATGATCTCCGTCAAGTGTGTATCATCGCAAGCTTGCGTGTTTTGACTGGCATGTGAGGGTTGTGTAGTCTGCTCATTCTCAGACGGTCGGATGTTCTTTAGCTTTTCTGTAAATTTATTCATTATATCACCTAAAAAAGATCCACAGTGTTTACTCTCTTCTTCAGTGTCAGACTGTGCATCTTTAACAAGAGCAGCAGGAGATTCCCCAGCATGCAGTGTGTCTGATTTTGGAGCTTTATCTTCTCCTTCTGCTCCGGTTTGGTGATGCAGAAGAGGTGGAGGTTTACTTGGTGCCATAAGCTCCTGTCCTTTACAGCTGGCTATTTGGTCACCCGTTTTACACTCCATGTCCACTGGCCTTGGCGAAAGTGGGGGTGGGGAGGGACTGCGGCATGTTTGGCAAGTGTTATGAGAATTAAGGATGCCAGGATGGTTGAACTGGATACCCAGCATACTGTTTGCATGGGTAATGCACAAGTTTTCACTGCTGTGTGGGTACACAAGTATTTTATGATGAGTGCAGCAAACAGTGGAGCTCGGACAAATTACTTTGCCACAACATCCAAGTGCTAAGTTTTGGCAAGTAAGCTCATTAAGAGCCTTCATACAGATACAAACAGAAGTAACTGTGCATGTTCTCAGTCCACAAGGAGTTAGATAGCCAGCTGTTGTGCAGTTACTTAGCAAGCAAGGTAAAGAATCGCTAGGAGATTTCCTTTCAGAAGGACAGCAGTAAGGCTCAGTTTTAGCCCTCCGCCAGTGGGCATCCCTCTGTGCTAAAGCAACACTGTAATCCTGACGCATGTCCTGCAGGATACGGTATAGGAGCGTTCTGTGGTAAGAGCAGAGTGAAGATAGGACCTTCTCCAACACCGTACCTCTCCAATCCTCCTGCTCTTCCTTTTCTTCCATTCTGCACTGGTCCTCTTCCAAGGAACTATATGAATAAATGGGGATAAATTATTATTAATTTCAACTGATGAGCAGTGACAAAAATCAAAAGGTCCAGCAGTAGCTCTGTTCATGCGAAGATTGATGTGCAGATCAAAATTTATAAGGCAAAAATATTTAACCTCTAAATCAACTTTTTTTTCATGGTGAGCACACAATTGCATAAAATAGAACATTTTAAATTGACAATTTTTTATTGACAGCTTGTAGAAGGCAGAGGATGACGATTGTAGCAACGCTCACACTCAAGGAAACTTCATTTATACAAAGCATCCGTAAATCCTGTTAAGCAGCCAAGCCATCTGCCTCTAGGTGTCACTTCAAAATAACCACAAGCAAACCCATTTCTGCAGGCAATACACTGTCAGAGATAAACAAAAACAGATTGCATGAGGACCTTCATTCATTTAAGGAGGTTTAGGTAAAGTTAACATAGAAAAGAAAGTTTCATAAACCAACACTCGATGAGCCCAATTTTAATTCATCTTTAAAAGCTGAAAGGACTTCTAACCTTTTAAAAGAAACATCAAAAGAAACAATGTTACAGTTAGCATCAGTAATTTGATCCAAAACATGGTGTTTAGTAACCTTCCACATCAACTTCGAAAGATAGAAACTCTGGAGTGTTTTAATGGCCTCTCTCCATGAAAAGCCCTTTCTCATGTTTGTAAGCAAATGAAAGGAAATAAATAAAGCAACTAGGACAATCACAAGAAGAAAATAATCTCATTCAAAAAGGACATTAATATATGCATGCAATTATAATAAAACACATTTCACATTTAAATCTGAGAGCAACAAAGTGCTTCGATAGAAACTCAACACACTATAGTTTGATTTTCATCACAAAAAAATAAATACATGTGTACAACACAAAACACAAATTTAAGAGAAAAAAATTCAATGATTCAATCATAGTGCAACTGATGTATGCATAAATAAACGATTGCAATTAATTTATCCTGCTTCAGCTTATGAATGTGACGAAACAATGTGTTTTATTCTGGACTGAGAAACCTGGCGATTCTGGACAGTTTGATTTAGCGACCTCCTAAAAAAGTTTTCACAGACCGGTAGAACTTACAGAAAAGGGCTTCGTGAAAAAAACAAGGCTTTCTGTCGGAACCCTTACAGCTCATCCTTGGACATACTGCAGTTAAAAGGGCAGTTACACCTTTAATTTTTTTTGTAATCTTACCCTGAGGATACTTTATGGCTACATTAAGACACCAAACTCAATCCATCAAATTTGGTTTCCTGTACCTGATTTCATCCGCAAATAATCATTTGCTGAAAACACAAAATTGTTACAAGAACTGTAAAGAACTAATTCACGTGTTAAAAACATTTGGAAAACATGACATTTTAGTGGAGATTAATCTGCCTTTATCTGCAATCATGGGGAAAAAAGGGTGCCAAAAATGGGTTCATAGCACAATGCCACAGAAGAACCGCTTTTGGTTCCCAAAAAAACATTAAATGTAAACTGGTCATGTCAGCATGAAGAGCCTTTTTCAAAGTTTAAGTAACCTTCTAATATATTTCAAGGAAGAACCCAAACATTCACCAATGGTCTAACCCTGGTCCAGATCCTCGAGATGCACCTTTTTAAGAAGTCTAGTTCTATCAAAAGCCTGCAACACCTGCTCTGGCTAACAAGTTTCTTCAGAAGTCCCTGGTTGGCTGGAGTGTTAAGTAAGGCTACGCTAAATGCAGGTAAGCATAGCAGAAAGGTAGATCTCCAGGAGGAAGGTTAGTGACAACTGCTTTTCTTAAAACTTATTTTTTAAGCAACCAAAACCAGTTCTTCTATAGCATCGGCCAATGATCTCTTTGTGCCACAATTGATTCCCCCCACCCGAGTGAAACTGAATCGAAGTAGTTCTATAAACTATGAGCAGTAAATATTTAAATCCATCACTACGATATCAAACGGGGAGACCTGAGAAATATTTCACTGTAAAAAGTACACTAAAGGTAAGAAAACTTCACTCAAACACCGGTGGGACTGCCCTCCAGTTAAAACAAAAATAAAAAAGACAAAACAGTGTTGTGCCCGTAATGTTTACATCCCCATGAAAATCAACAGCGATATAAACCGCTAGCTATATATCTGCAGATATAAAATTGTTTCTAACTTCCAGAAAAAAATACAGAACTACTTTGAAATGAGTTGTAAAAACAGGCACTATGCAAAGTTAAGAAGTCATAAGGAACATTCAGTGGTTTATAGGGCAAATGCTTTTGAATTTAAGAATCTCCACAAAAAAGTTTTTTTTCTTTAAAATGACACTAACGGATATACCACGTACAGGATTTCACAACACAAAGACTACTACGTTAACATTGCAGGTAGAAATTCTTATATGTTCCAAAGCTTTAATCACAAAATTCACATTTAACTCTAGGGCTACACTTTATAAAGAGCTGCATGTCCCTGTGCCTGTATTCAAATACACACCACTTTCAATATGGCCAAGTCAATTATTAAGTTATGAACAGTATCATTTATAAGGGCTGGAACGATATAAACACACAGGTGTATGTGCATCTTATTGTAAAGTGCAACCTAGTCTTTTCCTTCACTTATACTCAAACTCATTAAAAACAGGTCCATGCTATGAAAACAGGAGGGGTTCATTAGCAGTACATAGATCACAGCCAGTGAGAAAAGGATCAGTATTGTTCTAGGGAAAGGTGAAAATTAGAGGTGGCAATGATGACCTTGTGTTAAAGATGACTTATGGGACTGATATTGACTCAATAAGCGACACTCAATAACAGGAAAAGGTGGTATCATAACATCTCTAGTGGAAGCTAAAAGTAGGTGAAGCTCTGGGGCAACAGAATGCTATAGAAAGAAAAATGAGGCAAAGACGTGTCCACAAAGACGACCATATTCCCGTTCAGAGCGGCTCTGATTAATAGGGACTTAAAGCAGCAACGGAAGGGTGGAGTCACTAATCAACAAATCTAACACGAACTGAACGAAGATTAAATTTGAAAAACGAGTTTTATAACTGTTGGGAATGATGTCATTATCACTGTACTTAAAATTATAATTCAACACAAACACTTTGCCACAGCAGAGCAGCAGGCTTAGCAGTGGCAAGCGAGGAGTCAAGTAAGAGCATGTTTCCCACCCACCGCCCTGCTCTGCAGCTGCCCTGCTGCCGTTGTTACTTACCATCCCTAATTAAAGCAGATAAAAGAGCTCCCGAGTCGCTAGGAGAACATGGCGCTCGCTTTTACACGGACGTTACTAAAGCAGCTTTGTCTGGAGTGTAATTAGGATATAAAAATGACCCTGAAGTGATATTTTGGTTACAGCAGACATAAACAGAGCCTTTGTGATTTACAGGAAATTAAATGACAACACAGAGGAGAACTCCAAGCAGCAGAGAAAAATTATCTCCAATGAGGTTTTACAGCAGTTTTGAGTGCTAAAAATAAAACCTAAGATTAATATTTAGTATTAAACGACACATTCACTAGAACTATCAAGCTTTTTTCCTGTGCACATTTTTTTGACATGCATCATGTTGCATTCCAACTTACCCAAAACAAGTTCACTGAAAAGACGAAAAAGCAGTTTTTAGCCAGCAAACTTCAAAACGGTTGCATTTGTGTTACTGGAATAAAAATTAGCATGACAGCTGTGGGGAGGGGGGGGGCTGTTCCAACCTTTAATAACAAAGCCTGATTCGCTTCATTGCGTTAAGATTCGCTTCATTGCATTAAGATGATGCAGAATTCTGCATTCAGCTGAATTCTGCTAGTCAGCAACTGTGCGATTCTTTTGATGGAATGAACGTTCGAACTAGGGAGGAGTTTGAATTTTTGAATGTCAGTTACCCAAAATTAAAAAAAAAAAAAAAAAAAGTCAAGATGTCAATTCGAATTTTCCATAACCAACTGAATTTCTATGTTCTTGTATTTAAGAGTCACTGCCTCTATCACCACCAGAGGCCACTGCAGTGTGCCTACACTACATCGATCTGTTTAGTTTAGGCAAAGAAATACAGAAAGACTTCAGCATCTAAAGGCTACCGCACATCAGACCAGACGTTAGATAGTATGGAGCTCAGACATACCACATACATATCTAGCTCCTTTTTACATTTTACTCATTAACACATTTACATTTTCAGTGAATTTATCATGACTGGTACCAAGCTAACCAACCTCAAATGCTAACCTTCCAGATGAATGGTAAGAGGTGAATTAAGTTACAGCATGGCAAAGCAAGGAACATCAGCTGAAACCATTAGCAGTTAGGATATCTGAAGACTTTGGACTGACTGACTGGCTGGCTCTATGAGAGTTTAATACAGTACAAAAAACATGTGTTTTAGGGTAGTCTGGTATGCGGTAGCCTGTGAACAGATGGTATCTCAAAAAAAACATTTGATTAATGCTTTCAGATATCAAATTTGATTTAAAAGCCCATCCCTAGTTTACACCTGCATCTTTATACTACAGGTAAGAAAACACTTTCCCCTCTTCATTACATGGAGAAACAGAACGCTGAAGTGTTACAATCCCCAGTTCACCACCGGTGAACAGCATATAAAACACTGCACATATCAATTTTTTTAGGAGGGGGTGATGAAAATCTC
>JBBJLS010000082.1:525131-535849 GCA_037577275.1 Bryconaethiops microstoma | reverse complement strand
CCCACTTTTTAAGGGACCAAAAGTAATGGGACAATTGACTGCTCAGCTGTTCCATGGCCAGGTGTGTGTTATTCCCTCATTATCTTATTTACAAGGATCAGATAAAAGGTCTAGAGTTCATTTCAAGTGTGCTATTTGCATTTGGAATCTGTTGCTGTGAACTCTCAATATGAGATCCAAAGAGCAGTGAAGCAAGCCATCATTAGGCGGAAAATAAAAACAAACCCATCAGAGAGATGGCAAAAATATTAGGTGTGGCCAAATCAACTGTTTGGAACATTCTTTAAAAGAAAGAACCTCACCGGGGAGCTCAGCAACACCAAAAGACCCGGAAGACCACGGAAAACAACTGTGGTGGATGACTGAAGGATTCTTTACCTGGTGAAGAAAATCCCCTTCATAACAGTTGGCCAGATTAAGAACACTGTCCAGTAGGTGTATGTGTGTCAAAGCCAACAATCAAGAGAAGATTTCACCAGAGTCAATACAGAGGGTTCACCACAAGATGTAAACCATTGGTGAGCTTCAAAAACAGAATTGAGTTTGCCAAGCAACATCTAAAAAAGCCTTTCCAGTTCTGAAACAACATCCTATGGACAGATGAGACAAAGATCAACGTACCAGAGTGATGGGAAGAAAAGAGTATGGAAAAGGAAAGGAGCTGTTCATGATCCAAAACATACCACCTCATCAGTGAAGCATGGTGGTGGTAGTGTCATGGCATGGGCATGTATGTGTGCCAATAGAACTGGTTCCCTTGTATTTATTGATGATGTGACTGCTGATAAAAGCAGCAGGATGTTTTAGGCAATATTATCTGCTCATATTCAGCCAAATGCTTCAGAACTCATTGGACAGCGCTTCACAGTGCAGATGGACAGTGACCCGAAGCATCACTGCGAAAACAACCAAAGAGTTGTTCAAGGCAAAGAAGTTGAATGTTATAAAATGGCCAAGTCAATCACCTGACCTGAATCCGATTGAGCTTGCATTTCACTTGCTGAAGACAAAACTGAAGGGAAAATGCCCCAAGAACAAGCAGGAACTGAAGACAGCTGCAGTAGAGGCCTGGCAGAGCATCACCAGGGATGTAACCCAGCGTCTGGTGATGTCTATGCATTCCAGACATCAGGCTGTAATTGACTGCAAAGGATTTGCAACCAAGTATTAAAAAGTGAAAGTTTAATTGATGATTGTTAATTTGTCCTATTACTTTTGGTCCCTTTAAAAAGTGGGAGGCACATATACAAACTGTTGTAATTCCTACACCGTTCACCTGATTTGTACACTCAAATTAAAGCTGAAAGTCTGCAGGTTAAGCGCTTCTTGTTCGTTTCATTTCAAATCCATTGTGGTGGTGTATAGAGCCAAAAAGATTAGAACTGTGTCCGTGTCCCAATATTTATGGACCTGACTGTAAATGCAGCTGTCTGGCCTATGCACCAGTCCCTGAGATAGTGCCCCTGGCTACACAACAGAGCACTTGAAGACTACAGCAATAGTCAGAATCTGTTGATCCTTACCCTTGATCCATTGTAGTGTTTTCCACAGCGGGTTAAGGCGAGCCTGGGGTTGGAAATTTGTTGCCTGTAAAGGGACTTAATCACATCTCCTAAAAGATATGATTCTGTTGCAATATGGCAGTGAATTTGGTTAAATCTTCTTGTTTTGTGGTTTTCAGCCTTTTAGTTTCTCTTCATAAATGTAGCTCTGTCTCTGCTTTGTGAAAGCCTACTGAGAAAAAAACATACATAAGTGGCCCGCCATTACCCATGCATAGATGTAGATTATTATTGATTGTAAAAACCCTGAGGACTGGAAGCATAAGCAGAACATTTTTCATCTCTCTCATCAGTGAACGAACATGGCCCAGAGCTGCTGCTGGCTTGTCTGGTGGTTGTTCTGTCCATTTGGTTTTGGAGAAGAAGATGCCAAACACAGATCATAAAACCTCAACATTTTAAAGGTAATGTAGATTTGTTTAATCCCAAGTCATCAATCCAGATATGGTCACTGGAGCCGCCTTTCATTTTGACAAGCTACATAATGGACTGTACAGCATAAGTGTCCAATAAAGAGAAAGATACATCTCCGTCCCCCAGATGCTAACAGGACTGTGACTCATATGAGAGACCAACACCAGCCTCCAAATGATCTACATGTGGGTTCCAGTTCTGTGCAGACCCCTGTCGATCCTTCTAGAGGTTGCGCTGTTGTTGTGAGTGCTAACACTAGCAGCAAGGTAAATGCTCCTACACTCAGTGGCAACACCTTTTATGGCCCACCGATCTTCAACTTCACCACCACATCTGAAAAAGGTATGTCAGTGTTGGTGTATCCATAAAAGTGCAACATGTCTATTTCTCTCAACACTAGGTTGAGGATACTACATACCTTCATCCTTCATTCAATTTAAAGACATCACTCATTACCTTCAGGATACAAATGTTTCAGAAATACTGTAAATAATCTTTAGCTCTTTGTTTCTACATGTTCTGTCTGTTTCATCCCTTCTTGCTCTCCACCATTCATTTCTCAGAACCTAAAGGAGGAGAAGAACCAGCCAAGGTCCACTCAGGTACCACTCTTACTTATAATATGCAAAGAATTAGTTGTCTTTGACACTATGAGGTGTCTTACAGATTTGCATTATACTGCTTTTGGAAAACCAGTGCATATGTTATCAACGGAGATGGCACCAGTTCATTAACAATTATGGATACGGGGGCCAATCCTATCAGAAATGCCAGGTGGGATATAATTAGAGATAAAAAGAATGAATCCAATCAATTCCTGTGATATATTTATCATAATAGTCAAAGCTAAGTACCGACATCAGACGATATGGGTGTGTGCTCTTAGATTAAGTAGGAATTTACACATGTTCATCTTAAACTAGGAGCTCCAGTTAAAAAAACTCATTTAAAATTTGAAACAAATATGAGATTTGTATTGACAAATAAGGTTATAACATTGGTGTAAAATAGTGTCAGTATTAGAAAGGAAGAAGTAGTATAGTACCACATCTGATACTATCAATATCAATATTTATTTTATAATGGCTTGACTGTTCATTTGTTGGGGATAATTGCTGGAGTCCTCCATTTTCTGACCTACAGATATTAAATCTTCTATTTTGACTTTTTCTATAAACGAAGCAGATATGTTCATCATTTGTTTATCCAAGACACAGGCTTTCTTTGTACCAAACAGATGAATCAGTCCTGCAAAAGTTCCTGGAGAGTCACAAAGCCAGCATGAGGACGAAAACTGAGTGTATCTTTGAGGGAAAGAAGGATGCAAAGTATAAAACAAAACTGAAGGAGGTTTTCACCCAGCTGTTCATCACAGAAGGAGAACTCAGTGAGGTCAACAATGAGCACGAGATCCTGAAGATCACAAAAGATAAAGCTTTCAGGGTGCAACAGTCTCAGGAGACACCAATCGATTGCAATGAGATTTTCAGTCTAGCGAGGAAAAATGATGACTGCAATAAAACTGTGTTGACCAAAGGTATTGCTGGCATAGGAAAAACAGTGTCTGTTCAGAAGTTCATTCTTGACTGGGCTGATGGAATGGTCAACCAGGATATAGACTGCATATTTCTTCTTCCCTTCCGAGAGATTAACTTGCTTGAAGATTCAGAGTACAGTCTTCATGAATTACTGCTGGAATTTCACCCTGAACTGGAAGAAGTGAAGGAAACAAAACTGTACAAAAATCGCAAGCTCGCATTCATTTTTGATGGACTGGACGAGAGTAGACATCCTTTAGAATTTAACAGCAGGATGGTGAGAAGTGTTGAAAAGAGAGCATCTGTGGGTTCACTAATCACAAACCTCATCAATGGAAACTTACTTCCTTCTGCCCTGATCTGGATAACATCCCGACCAGCAGCAGCCAATCAGATCCCTTCAGAGTATGTGAACATGTTCACCGAAGTGCGAGGTTTCACTGATGAACAGAAGGAGCAGTACATCAAGAAAAAAATTCCAGACCAAACCGAAGCCACAAAAGTCCTTACCCATATTAGGCTCTCTCGCAGTCTCTACATCATGTGCCACATTCCTGTGTTCTGCTGGATCACGACTACTGTGCTCCAGAAAATACTGATCCAAAGCCAAGGAGAGAACATTCCCAGCACGTTAACCGAGATGTATGTCCATTTTCTGCTTATACAGATGAACATGAAGAACCAGAAGTATGACAAGAATGTTCAGCGAGACATGACCAAACTTATTGAATCTAACAAAGGTCTGATCTTGAAGCTGGCCAAGCTGGCATTTGAACAGCTGAAAAAAGAAAATATAATGTTTTATGAAAATGACCTGCGGGAATGTGGCATCGATGTCCCTGGGGATTCTGAATACTCCGGCATGTGTGCTGAGATCTTCAAAACGGAATCTGTACTTCATGAGAAGAAGGTTTACTGCTTTGTACATTTGACTCTTCAGGAGTTCCTTGCTGCTCTCCATATATTCTACTCTTACCTGAGCAAGAACATGGATGATTTGAAGTTTTTCTTTACTTTTCAAGTTCCTGACAAAGTTCCTTTGGATCTCTTACTGAAGAAGGCAGTTGACAAGGCAAAAGAGAGTGAGAGAGGACATTTAGATCTGTTTTTGCGTTTTCTGCTGGGGATCTCACACGAGCCCAATCAGGAACTTCTCAAAGGTCTCCTACCATGCACTGAGAACACCAAAAAGAGCATTAGCAAAGTAATCCAGCACATCAAGGCAATGCAGAACAAGGATCTGTCCCCCAAGAACGCTATCAACCACTTCTTCTGTTTGCTCGAACTGAAAGACAACTCCCTCTACATGCAAATCAGGAAATATCTGAATCTAGAGGCATTCCCAGAAAGAAGTCTCTCTGTGTCCAACTGCTCAGCTCTGGCCTACATTCTCTTGATGTCTGAAGACGTGCTTGATGAACTCGACCCAAAGAAATACAACACCTCAATCATAGCTTGCAGGAATTTGGTCCCAGCTGTGAGATGCTGCAGGAAAGCAATGTGAGTTATAGCATGTAATTCCATTTCAATTGACATACTCATGATCCTTTCTCTAGGTGTGACCCTGTGCACATTGTGGTTACAGGTTTGCTGGCTGTGAACTTACTGAGAGTTGCTGTGAGTCTATAGCTGCAGCTCTGCTATCAGAAAAGTCCCTTCTGAGAGAGCTGGACCTGAGTGATAATTACCAACTTGAAAAAGCAGTAAAACTGCTCTCCAGTGGATTCAAAAGCTCACAGTGTAAACTAGAGATACTGAGGTCAGCATAGTCTGTTGAATCTTAAATAAAACTGAACCAGATAGTGAATGTTATTTGCATTTACATTTATTGTTATCATGATTTCAGGTTGGCCAGATGTCATTTTAACCTAAACAGCTGTGCAGAACTTGTTTTTGCTCTCAGCTCAATTGCACCCTGTCTAAAAGAGCTGGACCTCAGTAACAATGACCTACATGATTCAGGACTGAATCTACTCCTTCGTGGATTAGAGAATTCCTGCTGTAAACTACAAATTCTAAGGCAAGTATTTATATATTTGTGCAAACCTTTGGCTAGTTCATACACAGTTATCACTAATATTATTTTAATTGTTCAGTTGTTAAAGGTATGTGTGTTGTGATTTGTAAGAATTGACAAAGTATGTTTATAAAAATGTATTCAATTTATCGTGCTATATAATCCCAAAACATCATACAGTGAAGTAAGGTCATGGCAACATCATGATACAAGGCTGCTTCACTGCAAATGGTACTGGGGTGTTACACATCATCAAAGAAAACATGAATGATGCTATGTTTTTGTAGATATTTGAAGAGAGTTTCATTGCCTAAGAAACTCCGTCTGAAGAGAAGAACAATCTCAAACATATGGTCAAAATATCGGGTTAGTAGGAAAAAATGTGAATGTGCTTGCGTAGTTAACCCATTCTGTAACTATTTTACAATTGTGAGCTCAACCAAGGAACCCTCATGATCTTGGAGAATCGAGGCAGTTTGCCAGAGGAATGGGGAATGGGCCAAAACTGAACCACAATGTTACAAAAAGCTAATTGTTTCCTTACCATCAATTTCTCAAGGATGCTTTGCAACAAAGCTTTATTATTTTTGATATTGTCCCTATCCATTTTGTTTGTAAATCATTGTTCTTACACATAAGTATTTGTTCATATTTGTAAGTACAAAGTCAAAAACATTGTACGGATATATGCATTGTAAGTATATTAAAGAAAACATCCAAATACTTGTTTCCCGTTTACTGTTCACCATTCATTCTTCATTCTTTTATGAATACAGTTATGAAATGTTGTCTTCAGTTCTGTTTTGATAATCTACCTTAAGAGCATCTGTCTTCTTTATTCTAGCACGATCTGAGAAATGTATTAAGCATGTTATGATATCTATAACTGAGGTTTGCAGTGTTTCCAATCTAGGCTGAGCTGGTGTAACCTCACCGAGAAGAGCTGCGAGTCCCTCTCCACATTTCTGAACACCAGCTCTGAGTCTTCTCTAAGAGAGCTGGACCTGAGTGACAACGACTTGAAAAATGCAGGAGTAAAGTGCCTCTCTTCAAGCCTGGAGGATCCAAAGTGTCGACTGGAGATACTGAGGTCAGTGCTTACACTAGTACTGATATAATTATGCAAAGTATCTAATATTTCCTATAATTTACCTTTTCCTATAATCTGGAGCGGTTATTGTGCTGTGTGCAGTGCTGTGTTCATGTCACGGTTCCGGTCAGCGCCCGCTCGAGGGCGCCAGCGGACCACGCACCAACCCTCCAGGTGCAGCCATATCTAGCCGGCATTCCTGTCACGGTTCTGGTCGGCGCCCGCTGGAGGGCACCAGCGGACCACGCACCAACCCTCCGGGTGCAGCCATATCTAGCCGGCAGTCGGGCAATCAGGCCCGGCTGGCCAGATATTCCCTCCCCGATTAGAGGCTCCCAAGGATTGACCCATGACGCTCTCGTCAGCGTACTTAAGTTCCCTCTTCCTCAGTTCACGTCATGGGACCATACTACCCCTTAGAACCCTCAACTCTCCTCCTCACTGCCCTTCTCGATTCCTCTACCCTTTGCCTCTACCAACAGTGACCCTTTAGTTGTTGTTACGGGCCCTCGTGCCCCGCCTTGGTTCCTTTTGTGTGTAAATAAAGTGCTTACCTCATGGAAGACTGCAGTGGTGCCTCTCGTCCTTCTCCTCGATACGCCTCGCGCCTGACAACGTGATTAGGTAACTACACATAACTCAATAAGCTACTTAAAGAATCAAGTAATGAATAAATGAAAGAATACATGATTAACAATGATGAAAATGTAAATTTTCTCCAACACTGGTATGTTTTGCCACATGTATATTGTTTTTATGAATGTCATTGGATTCTCTGAATTACAAAGCTGAAATTCAGGTAAAATAAGAATGTTGCTACATACAAGCTAACACTGTTGTGCACCCCGCCCCCACTTGACCCAGCAAGCTTTTCCAAGTGAAGCTGCTTTGCCTGTAGTAGCCATAGAGTTTAAGTAACTTGTTATATGGTAGTGCTGAGGTATAGTAGCAGATTTACTAGGGGCAAAGTTGGGCTAGTGGTAAGTGGTTGGGGAATTGCCACTGAGATTGCCACTTTGATACCACTGAAAGCACCTCAGGTACCTCCCCAGGTGTTGATTATTCCACTCCATCTGACCATTAGTCAGGGGTTGGTATCCCATGGATAAACTAGTTGTGGAATTAAACAGATGGCGGAAGTCCATCCAAAACCTGGCGGTGAATTGGGGCCCTCTCTTTGAGATGATGTCCCTGGGGTTGAAATTATTGGAGAAGAAACTGCATGGGTGCAGAGAGGGAAGGCCCCAACGCCCACATTTGAGGCGTACACCTCTACAACGAATGATTTGGCTGGGTCCAGATGAAACACTGGGTGGATGGATGAGTGAGAGCAGTGTTAGTGAGTGGAAAAGGCGAACAGTTATTTTTGGGTATCTTGTTGAGCCCCCCATAGTCACAGGGTCGGAGGCCACTGTCATAATAAAAAGGACCCCACAGTGGCAGGAGAAGTGGAGGGCCAGATGGTTCCATGGCGCAGAGCATCCATGACTCACCCAAGGCTTTTTGTTCTCCCACAGACAAGGAGAATAATTGGCCATGGGGTGGAGCCGTGCCAGGCAGGAGGTCGATGGCCAAATCATAGGGTCAGTGGGGTGGCAACTCCACAGTGCAACGCTTGCTGAACACCTCCATCAGGTCACAGTACTGATGGCCGATGGCCTCCAGGTCAACATTTGGGGCCTCAGACTCCCTAAAGCATGTCCCAGCCGTTGCACTGAGACAGAGCTCCTGACAGGTCGGCCCCCATTGGAGAATCCAGTTCTGTGGTCAGGGTGTCCAAGAATGATGGTTGGACATTAAAGGAAGGTGACCAGGAACTGGATGGATTTATGGTGGTTGGTGATGGGGAGCGTGAGAGGTGAGGTCTGATGGGTGAAGGGGGTGGTAAAGAGGGGCTGACCGTCAACTGTGTGGTAGATTTTGAAATCATACATATTGTATATAATAGATGACATGACTGTGGATATGCCAAAATATGGTATAGCATTCTTTCTCTTTTTCTGTCCTTTGCTTCTCTTTGTCTGTCCTTTGTTTCTTTAAATAGTCATGTCCTATGAAACAGAATTGAACACTCGGGGTTGCCTACATGACCCCATATTTGGTTATAGACCATCCTGCTACAGAGTAGAGTACATCAGTCCCACAGGGTGGATCCATCGACTGGCAGTGGTGGTTTTCCCAGCATATAGCAGAATAACAGCAGAAGATTATTTATTTCCTTGAGTAAAATGTTCAGTTAGATCATTGTTCACAGGAAGACGATACTTTCCAAAATCGTGTTTTGATCATGTTTTTTTTTAAATAACACTCACAGATTATTTCCAAATGAATCACATAAGGCTCTACTGTCTTCCTTAAGGTCTGATCATAACTGATCATTACGCATTACTAAAGGTGACAAATAAGATGTGAAAGCACTCTTACTCTGCCTAGCAAACTGCATGATGAAATTTTATCTGATAAGCACCATGAAAGAAAATATTTTTTTCCTCAACGTAAAAATTTGTTGACATAAAATAAACTGTGAGAATATGTATCTATTTATGTCGTAATGTCTTTTTATTTATACATTAATTAATTTACCTGATTCTTCTTATATATAAAAGTGTACCAAAGTGTACATGAATCTGGCGTATACACACTTAGCTTTTTAAGAACACTCTGAAACAAAAATGCAGTAGTTTTTTCATTAAACTTTCCTTTAGATTGTGTTTGTTTAACCCCTACTCAAAATAGAGCTGCATAAACCACGATCTAAATAATAGCATCATAGTACATGCTTTGAAGAGACAGTGTTTAAAAATAGAAACAAGATATTCACAGTTCATAGACACAGAATGACAGAAATTACAACAAAAATATTGACCGTTAAAAAGTTAAGGGATTTGTAAAACATTTTTCTTCAAAATACTCTTTACTAGCAGTATAGTGATATTCATTCCATTTACAAAATAAAATGAGATTGTCTTTGAACTAGAAAGAAACTAATGATAAAAAAAGACAAATATTCAGACCAGATTAATTTAGATACATTCTATTAATAAAGAGATTAAAAGACTAGTAGAGTGCACATGATACATGATAGCACATCATAGTTGTACCATGCATGGTAAAATACCGTTCTGCTCATTTATATTACTATATTGTTTATCTGATTCACTAAATAAACATAACTGATTTCTGACTGAAGCACACACAGTTTTATTGCTGAACATAAATTGTCTAGTATGATTTATAACAATTCAAATTAGTAAAGAAAACATCACTCTTTAGCGTATTTAACCTGTGAATAAATGTCCTGTCTATCATTGTTTCTGGATGTTCTGGAGGCAGGAGGTTTCTTAGCAAAGTTCAGAGCTGCATAGTTCATGTCATCTGTGTCCTCAGGCTGATGGAGAACAAAACATTATTATTAACATTGTAAACTGCAAATCATTATAAGCACTAAAATGCTTATCCTCCTTCAAGAATGTATATGATAATAATAAAAATATTTTACCTGATTTGGAGAACTTGGATGACCATTTAAGAAGCCTTAAAAGTGTTAAATAATTGCAACTTGTTATAACTGTAATTTTATTGATATTTATCAAACAAAACTGTCACAAAAAAGAAACAAACCTTTCTGTTGACACTTAAAGAGCAGAGCAGTCAGAACCACAATCACAATAACAGATATCACATTGGATGTTGTCAAGACAATAACAATCCAATTGTTATTTTCTGAAATGAGAAATGGATTGACAGATGTTTCATGAGAATATTCTTAGTTGAATTTCCCCAAGTGAAATATATCTCACACTGGAGTTCCTACACTGAAAGAACGCTCTGTATCCAAAGACCTACCTTTTACACAGAGTTGAGTTCCATTTCCAAACAGTATGTGTCCACATGCGGCCACAGCACAGTAGTAAGTTCCAGCATCAGAGAGGCTGAGGTTCTTCTTGGGAAGTTTGTAAACACAGCTGTTTGCAGTAGAACCAGAATCAGAACCCCTCAGACACTGACTGTTGGGGTCTCTGTGAGTGTAAATGACTCCTGGATGAGATTCTCCTGATCCATGTCTGAACCAGTACACACTGTGTTCTCCTGCACAG
>JBBJLS010000082.1:522681-523944 GCA_037577275.1 Bryconaethiops microstoma | reverse complement strand
GTGTGTGTGTGTGTGTGTGTGTGTGTGTGTGTGTGTGTGTGTGTGTGTGTGTGTGTGTGTGTGTGTGTGTGTAGGATTTAACCTGCGTAAAGTGGAGGAGCAGAGGGAGCAGGAGAAGAGAGACTTCGTGGGCAATGACGTGGCTGCTATCTTGTCCCGCCGTATTGCAGTGGAGTGCAGTGACTCGGAGGATGATTCTTCAGAGTTTGACGATGAGGAGTGGTCTGACTAAGTCAACATTACATATCACAAGCAAGATCATTCCTATAAGACCTTCCGCTTATCAGATTACTTGGTTCCATTTAATTAGGCCAACTACAGTCTGTGGGTAAGAGGTCCAGACGTGTGCGTGCATGCGTGTGTGTGCCTGTGTATATCTGTGTGAGTGTGTGTGGGCACATGGTTTATTCTGACTCAGAGTGAATTATTTACATGATTACCCTGCTCCTGTTTCAGAGTGCCTGTTCCAGTGTAATGCAGCTGTAGATGGGTGAATTTTGAGAGAGAGAGAGAGAAAGAGAATCATGTTTTTTTTTTTTTTTCCTTCGTGTTGAATCTCAGTATCATATCTGCAAAAGCTTGGTATTAATCACCTAAAGCTTTCCTGTTTTTTCTATACCCAAGCCAAGTAAGAGCCACATTATGAATCTGTAATTTCGATACTAAACACTTGGTTATTTTCTTTGTTGGCCTTAATGGCTGTATTTTCACGTGCCAGTGGCCCTTATTTAGAGCACTCATTCCCAGAGTGAAAAAGCTCTAGCGGTCTTCTAAACCAAATGCCTTTTTCTGTGTTCATGGCCTGTTGCCTTGGTAACTGATCTCTCTGCGTGGGTGCAGTGTATCTCTTCTCTGACCTCAATGCCATTCGTGGCATTATGGCATTCCGTGTGGTGGTTTTCCTTGTCCTGTCTTTTTGCTGATGTCATTATCTTGTATTCCCAAGTGCCTGCTTTGTTTTGGTTATGTGCCTGCTTGTTTAAAGCCAAAGGTTTATGGAGAATTATGCAAATCAGAAGAATAATTTGTTTTATTTGGTACATTTGGTTAATAATTGTAAACATTTTCTATCACTGGTTTAATGAAATAAAATCTTAAGTTCTGAGATTTTGTTTGTGTTTATTGGTAGTAGAGCTGCCTCTGATTAATGATGACCATAGTATAACCACTGCATAGAGCAGGAATTACTGACATCCTGGCTTTGCTAAACTTGATGTGTTTGAAGGATTGTTGCGTTTTTGAAAAACTCTTCTGATATTTCCT
>JBBJLS010000082.1:497681-517681 GCA_037577275.1 Bryconaethiops microstoma | reverse complement strand
ATAAATAGGTGCAAAAAAATTTAAATGTCAGGAAAAGATGTGAAAAGATTCAACGGTTATTTTATTATTACCTTTTTGAGAAATTCACTGTGTCCTGAGTGTCTTGTATATAAAATAAAGGATGAGCAATTACTAGAAACGTCTGGTGGTGAGGTGCGGAGCATTGTTTCCATCCCTTCCACTGATCCAATCTAGCATCAACCATTTGAAATTGCCAGTTATGTTAGAACACAATGTTGTATAAGGTTTAATGTTGCATAAAAACCGATAGCACCACTTGTCCAGGAATTAGGTAAACCTGCATGTAACCATTAAAGTGCAAACTGTCTTGCTGCTTGGCTGTTGATGCTTAGTTGTTGGTCCCAACTTAAAAAAAAAAACAGCTGTGGCTCAAGTAAACAAACATTACTTTCTGCTGCCCTCTAAAGGTGTTATAGTGTAAAAGTCAAGTTACAGTGAAGTTTTGTTCCTCTGTCGTGTCTCTCAATATTTTTGTTGCCTTATTTACAAATGTTTACATATGAAAACTGAAATTATGGAAAATAATTGCTCAAAAATGATCTCAAATAATCGTGATTAGGTGATCATGTGATCAGCGTGGCTAAGGACAAATGAAATGATTGCTTCAAAAAATTGTGCTGTGTCTTCCTCGCTCTTTTAGCCCACATTTCACACTCCGTAGTTTTCTCCCATATCCTTTCACTCTTCTCTCTTTTACCTCTACGTCTCTCTTTTATAATCTCTCCCTGCCACTTTCCCCCTCAGAGTTTGTTTTTCTTTCCTCTCGTTCCCCTTTTCCCACTCGTTTTTGGCCTTTCATAAAAACCCTGTTCCTGGCTCATGCTCTCTAGTCATCACTCACTTTTTTCCACCTCCTTTTTTCCCTGCTGTTCTTCTGCGCTTTTGGACCTACCCACCAGAATACTTTTGTGAGAAAACGTCTTACTGTAATTGTTGTCAGATGATATGGAGGGAGGTACAGGACACTAAAGAGAAAAGAGGAGAGAGAGTGAGAGACACATAGTAAGTTAGAAAGAGAGAGAGAGAGAAATGGAGAGGGAGAGTGACAGACACACAGTGAGAGAGAGAGACAGAAATACACAGAAATGGGGAAAGGCTGAGCAGAAGTCTAGGGAAAGTAGGGAGAAGCAAAAAGTGGAAGAAGGAGAAAATGTGGCAAGTTGCTATGGCAGCACTGTTGCAGTAAAGTACACAGAGTGTGTGTGTGTGTGTGTGTGTGTGTGTGTGTGTGTGTGTGTGTGTGTGCGCGAGTCTTCATAACGAGACCGGCTCCATCCTTTTTTCATGCCTTAGACATGCTTTATATTTTACACGGGGGTAGAGTTTACAGGCATATGTCAATGTCTGTGTGTGTGTGTGTGTATCTGTGTGTCTGTGTGATAGTGTGTGTGTGTGAGAGTCTTCATAAAGAGACCGGCCTCATCCTTTTTTCCTGCCTTAGACATGAGATTACAGGCATGTGTCAGTGTGTGTGGGGGTGCATGTCTATTTTTGTACATTTCCAAGCCAATAATGTTTTCACTTTGTGGGAAAACAAGAGAAAACAGTAAAACAGATCAAACCTGTAATGCCTCCAGTGATTTCTTTTATGTTTTAAAGTGTTCTTACGGTGTGAGTCACTCTAGACCCTTTTCACAGTTCCTGTGGAAGTTGTCATAGCAGGGAAAACATTACAGAAGTGGCAAAATAAGAATGAAGAGGACTGCTATTTTAAAATCCTCATTTAACTTCCATGAAAGACTTTATTTACAGACAGGAGCAAGCTTGACCAAGTCTGAGGGTTGTCTGCTTGACCACAAAGGAAAGGATCTACGAAAATCCAGCACAGTTTAAACAGTCAGGGTCATTTGTTCAGGTTTTGAATAAAGTTAACATTGTCTGTCATACATTATATTCTTTTGGTCACATTATATGATTTTATTTGATTTATATAGGACATTTAACATTTTCCTGTTAATGTTGCCCTGTCCATTGTCCATTGTCGTATATGGTCATATGCATGTATAAACACTCTATAACAGGACAGACACACAAACACTAGGCACAGTTTAGTCTCCAATTCACATGTGGTGCGTATAAGATAAAGATAAGATAAACCTTTATTAGTCTCACAAGTGAGAAATTTGCATTGCTACGGCAGAAAGTGGACAGTACAAAGTTACAAAGTTAAGAGAATTAAAGCTATACAACAGTATATTATAAAAAGCACACTATACGATTAATACAATAATATAAATATATGTAAATATATATATGTGTGTGTATAAACCTATATAAGCATGTGTATATATATATTCAATAATAATGCACCAAGACAGATTGTTCACAGTAATCATATCTTTGAACTGTGGGAGGAAACTGCATTACCCGGCAGACCCCCCCACCCTCACATACAGGGGGAGTTGTGAGCATGCATACTGAAGGGACCCTTGGCTGTCCCGGCCGTGAATCGAACCCAGAGCACACTAACTGACATGCCAATATGTCGCCTAACATTAATGTTTGCTTTGGAAAAAACATAAAAACTAGTCATATTTAAGGACATGATGGCTACACAGAACCCCGTGGCAACTACTTCTCCAAATGGATGATGCCTTTCGTGAAAAAAACTGGGTAAATAACTTGATAAGGGTTTAAAGATAACCAAGTCCTCTACATTCCTGTTCGTTAATGGCTTCACTGCTGTAATAAGAATCAGAAAACTATTGATCCCGGCAGAAATTGCTAATGTTTACAACTGCACAGACACTGAGACAAGAACAATATAAAATGCAAAGTCTAAATGAACTCAGTAGAAAACACTTAATATGAAATACACTATGAATACATAAACAGATGTTGGCTACTATAGATAAGTATGGGTAGGAGTATGTAATTGCACATAGAGATTAGTAATAGATCGGTAATATTGACATCAGAGGTGAAATTTCACGTAGCAGGACTATTGCACATAACAACAACAATAATAATAATAATAATTATTATTATAATATGTTGTATACAATTAAATGATTCAGCACCCATTAAGAAATCCGCACGTGATATTGTACATGGTAAGACTATTCTACACAATGATAAGATAGTAATGCACGTTATGATACACATAAGGATAATGATTTCAAATCAGTAAGAAACTGCACTAGTTGCATCAGGTTATTGCACAGATAGAATGTGTCCCAACTATGACAACATGTAGGTGTGCAGGGGATTTGTAACACATACACAATAACCCACATTCACGCAGATCAGCAGTCGCGGTTTCAGTCCATCGCGGATTTTCAAAGGTTTGAAAGTAGCCAATCCGAGAACATTATTTATTTCTCCTTGCTGCTGATTGGCTCCTGCCCTGTGACGCTGCAGTCCAGAATTTCCCCCATGAAGCGTCTCGAGTGTTCTTGTGTTTTTCGTTTTGTTCTTCTTAAAGCCCTGTATTTTTGATTAAATAAAATTTATTACTGCATTTACCTGCTTATACCAAAGAAAACACCCGTGCATTAATTACAGTAACAGTCTATACAGGAGTAACATCGGTATTTACATTCTAGCACTGCGGGAGTTCAGTGTAAACTGTACAGTACGAATACGGGTTTACCTTTACGTTTTCCTTAAGGTTAGTGTGTTTAAAATGAAATGAAATTGTCTTGGGAGCATATTTGGGGACTTATTTAGCGTTTACACTATAAAAGTAGGCATTTTTTTAACCACATCACAATAATGTGGTTTTTCACTGTATGCGGGGGCTCTTTGAACGTAACCCCCGTGAAAAGCGGGGGTTACTGTATGGAACAAAAGGGATATATATACAAAGCACACTGTCCTGACAGTGTATAAAAACAAACCTGTATGTGTACATGAGTTCTGGGGATAGAGTTTACAGGTCAGCATATCTGTTGAAAAGGTCATAACAACCATTTGGCCTGCAGGAAGTTTTTGACAGTCCCTGGAATACACAACAGGAAACGGTGTCTGTGTATGTGAGAGGAACAAGCTGCCAGCATGTCACCAACACATTCTTTCTCTCTCTCTCCCACACACACACACTCTTTTTCCCATGGGAGTCTTTTTCATCAGTATAATATTTATGTTATGTTTCTGCTCTTAAACTTCAGTTACTGTGTGCATATGTTTTGAACCTTTTTTTTTTTTTTTTATCTCCCAGGGATCGGAGGCAGTGGAGGACTGTGTACAGGGGGCGCTGTCCTCACTCTACCCCCCATTTGAGAGCACTGCTCCTCCTCTCCTATCCCAGGTCTGTAAAGTCAATTACTAAAACAAATCAAATCAATAAAACAATACAAGTCCATTACCATTTTCCACAAACACATTACATGCAATGAAGTATAAGTAAACAAACAACATACGAAAAATGTATAAAACTACAAAAGTCGAAGTTAAAAGACCAAAATAGTCTATGGGTATTTTTTTTCTTCTGCTTTTTAGGTCTTCTCTGTCTTGGAGTCAACTTACCAGCATGACAGTTTGCGGTATCTGCTGGATTTCTTCATCCCAGCCAAACACCTTCTGCACCGACTCCAGCAACATGCCTGTGTAAGTGTTCAAATGTGCATGCGTACATGGGGCAGCTGGTGGCCTAGTGGTTAGGGCGTTCGCCTTGTGGCCAAAAAGTCATGGGTTTGAATCCCAAGACTGCTAGTTGCACCACTGAGGTACTCTTGAGCAAGTTATCATCCCCACACACTGCTCCCCGGCCGCTGTGTTCCTGGCTGTCTGCAGCTTCACTTGGTGAATGGGTTAAATGCAGAGAAAGCATTTAGTGCTGTTCACGCATGGCAGAATGGTCACTTTCACTTATTTCCTCAGATTAAACTCTCTCATCCACAAACTAATTATTCTCCATATTTATTTGTTGGAGGGAAACATTTCTTGCAAAATACCTCGTTCTGCCCAGGACCGTACTTTACAGTAGGATTCAGCTTAAAATATTTGAATCACAGAAAACACAAAAAACAGTTCTGAGCAATATGTTATGTAGATTTATGGTGTGTAACTATGATCATGGTGTTAAATGTAGTTTCCCATGCAAGTGTGTAATGTGTAAGTAAAATGTAAAGTGACCATTTGTCCTACGTGAACACACCACAGCATTTAACCCATTCTCTGCATTTAACCCATTCACCAAGTGAAGCAGGGGGCAGCCAGCGATGCAGTGCCCGGGGAGCAGTGTGTGGGGACAGTACCTTGTTCAAAGGTACCTCAGTGGTGCCACTAGCTGTCCTGGGATTTGAACCCACAACCTTCTGGTCCCCATACACTTATACATACATCTTTGACTGTTAGACACTGCTGGAGTTTGGTCAGTATAACAGTTGTTCATTGTGTCAGTAACAGCTGTTAGGTGGAAAATTCAGGTCCGGGAAGTAAGCCCCCTCCCCAGGCTTCTCTGATTAGCTCAAACCAGCAGCAAAAGCATCCATGTAATTGGAACAAAATCCTGGATTGGAGCTTTATTTTCGGAACCTGAATTTTCCACCCCATTCTCTATGATGCGAGAACCAGGCCCTGAGACTGCGTCATCTGATGCAGCTGACTGACGGAGGTTGCATGGCAGCGGCCTAAGAAGGAACATAAATGTAACTACTGGGCTAAAGGCTATCCCTAGGATAAACGCTGTCATTATGACTTGACGTGTGTTCCTTTTGTATGTCTCCTGTGTTCTCTCCTGCAAAAACAATCTGGACCATATCGCACATAATTTATGGAATTTTACTAACTGGTATCGTTTTTTTCAGTATAATTTCCATTTTACATGCATATTTCAAAGTCCTTTAGCTCAAGTGTTTGTATCTATTTAACAGTTTTACATTTTTTGCATATATATGTGTAGGTATTTACCTTTAAAATGGACAAAAGTTTTTTACATAGTGAAATTTCTCTTGACATTCCTTTGAGAGATAAGGATTGCTGAAATTACAATAAGCATTTTCTTCGCTGAGCATTTTTACTACGGCTTGTGTCAAACGACATGCAGCCCCCCATTTCCAACATGTTACTTACTTTAGTTCCTCTACTTTGTGCATGCATACCTCACCTAGTAGCACGCACACACAGGGGATTTCTATTCACTATTGAAGATACTGATATTGACAGTGGTGATATTGATACAGCACCAGTGCAACACTACTCTATACACCTGATTCAACTCATTTCTAAGTCAGCCTGGGTATAGAGTTTGGACAATATTAGACTAGACTGTATTTCTGCGAGAAAATGTGAAGTGTGATTGCATGGTTGCTATAAAACCAATGTTTTCAGACACCCAAACTTTCGTTTCATGGCCAAAAAACCCCAATTCGTAATATCGAACCGACACCTCTTCTGACTCTGTTCACTCACCATGTTTTTTTCTCACTCACCACTTACCCACAGAGTGGCGTGTTCACTTGCTGTCTATTACCGAGCCATTTATGGTTAAGGATGGCTGAAAGCAGGTGGCGCAAACCGCTCTTGCCTGAAAATGAATGGGAAAAAGCTGTTTCCCAGGCTGATTAATTTTTTATTAAACTAAAACTAACAGTGACACTTGTCATTGTTTCTAACTGACCTGAGCTTTAGTGTCTTAAAAGCTGTTTATGAGTCTGCTATGTGGTTTGCTCTGCAGCACTGATTGGTTGCTCCACGTTTGTTGCTTTCCAGCCACCATAGCCGTGACAACACAAACCGAGACTTTTTCTCCGCTACACATTTTTAAGCCGATTCGCCCCTCCTTTCTCTCTCCCCATACATTACGAAGGCAGCTCGAACACAAAAATAGATTTTTTAAGCGATCAATAGCCTGATCAGTGGATCAAGAATATGTATACACACGCTATACACGCGTCATACAATTAAAATGATTACTTACATTGGTTTTATTTGCTTACATTTGACCCTAAAGAAAAATTTTTTTTTTCCCATTTACTTTTCTGTTATTGTAAATTTACATGCTGTATTTGAATGAGAGGGCAAACAGATTCCGTCACAAGCAGTAAACAGTGTGCAGACAGCTGAACTTCATCCTGCACAAATCCAGATGGTTTGAAGTGTCAGACTAGGATGTTGATAATGTTTTTAAAAAGAGTTTGTTGAGTTTAAATTTGACATTTTCATCATGTGCTTCTCACTTGCAGCTCATTAAAACAACCAAAGAAACTCTACCAAACATGTAGGCGTGAACCTTCAAGAACACACTAATTGGCAAACTAAGATATTTAAACAGAAATACACTCACAGACCGAAGTGCACTTATGTTTGATCATATGCTTATTGCTCATATGGGCTTGTTCTTCTACATGCCTATACACACACACATACACACACACACACAAACACACACACACACACACACACACACACACAGGCCTACTGTCCTTATACTTACAATGCCATTCTGTGTTTCTCATTCATTCCTCCATCACAATTCTCACACGCTTTCGCTCTATTATAAACACACACACAGACACACTCACACCCACAATCTCTCTCAGCCGGCTCTGTTTTCATTGTCGCTGTGAGGAACTGGCTGGGACTGAGTGGTGAGTCATGACTATAATTCTTACCATATGTGTGTGAGAGAAAGAGAGAGGGAGAGAGAGAGAGAGAGAGAGAGAGAGAGAGAGAGAGAAAGAGGGAGGAAGACGAGGCTTGGCTACTACTCATGGGAGAAAGAAGGGCTGAAAACGAGAGAGAGAGAAAGAGATCTGGGGTTATAGAGGACTGATTGAGAAATACAGGGAGGGATAGGGTAGCAGAACACTGGAGCACATTGAGAAAGAAGAACAGAGGCCGTGGTAGACGGAGAGTGGAGCGGAGGGTGCGAGGGAGTGGTTTAGTGACAGAAGGCAAGGGCGTGTACAAAAGGATTTTTACAAGACGGAGTCCAATAAAATGATTAAAGAAGTGGAAAGTCTATATTTGCGCCGAAGATATTTTCGTATCTTAGAGAATGACAGTGTAAAGAGTGGAGAGAGAGAAAGAGAGAGTCAGTGAGAGTTAGAGAGGCAGAATGAAAGTCAAGCAGAGTGGATTCCATAATATAATTTGGTCGCATGAGTTGTTTGAATTGAGAGAGGGGGTGGAGGGAACATGTCATTGGATAATTGGAGTTGAACGACTTGAAACAGTACACAGAGAATCCAGCCGAGGCTAAAGGAGCTCAGAACAAGACTGTGAGGTAAGGAAAGTCGCTCTTAAATAGGCAAACACACTGGGAATTGGTGGAACTGGGGGTAGTGGTACCCTCTTAGTTTTGCACTGGAGCTACAAAGCTATTAAATAAGTAGTCTCATAAATCATCAGTCATCAGAAAACTATGTCTGTTGAATAAGTCATTTAAAATAGGTGCGCTTGTGGGGTTTCTGATGCTGGATGATATACTAAGCAAACGTATGTTGCATGACTAAGAACATGTCATGGGAGTTGTGTTAAAGCCTGCATTTTGTCCAAAATATCTATTTCATTGGGTAACATTTTGTCTTACATTGTTAGAAACCACATAAACAGGTCTGTTTGAGTTACCTTAACATGGTTTGGTACAGATGTGTAATTATTTCGGAGTGCAACTTGTAGATTGCTAATTTGTGGGGGTTGATCTCATGGTTCTGTTGTTTTGTACTTTTTGTAAGGTACTTATCAATCTTTTCCAGGGAAACCTTATCCTTAGTAAACTCACATTTAAAGTTACTAAAAGTAGAGATAGTGTAGAGAATCACCAAGTACTTGAATTTATCTGTTAGCTTTGCTGATGCTAGCAGTGTGGTGGTACCTTAGAATGATTGAAACTGTACACCATGTCTGTTGAAAGTTTGGAGAAGGATAGCTTTTTGAAATGTTTTAAACATTTTGTCAGTATTATGCCATAATTACGTTTAAGTATTGTTTGAAACACTGGTGATTTTAGTACCCCTAAAAAATACTGAAATAATTTTTACTCCTCTGATGTTAGAGTTTGTGAAGCTGTCTGTTAGAGATATGTGACAAACAATTACAGGTTCAAAACGCTGGTGGTTAATTATGATTAAATGTAAGCAAATAAAATAGCTGAATGTTCTGAGAACATTGGATCAGATTGGTCATTACTACCTGACTTACTGTCTACAGGTTTTAGTATATTAGTATAGTTCCAAGGTGTCAATAGTATCAAAGAATGTTCACTTTTCAGTTAAAGTAGTTCATGAATAAAGTGATAATATCGTTACCTTTTTCCTACCAAGTGATGGTTTTGTAAAAAGTAAATTGACAGATTTCTTGTCCTTTCTAATCACATAATTGAATAGTTGGTGTATAGATGAAATTATTTTATTGACAGGTGCAAAAATGTGTACACCTCATACTCAGGGGAAGGGCTCCATTGGGGGCGTGACTGAGGCGGACCAGAAGTGACACCCAAGCGCACACGTTGGGGAGCACTGATTTGTCACTGTCTGTATTGTATGATGCGTTTTTCATTGATTGATGTTATGCTGGACAGTCCTCATGTGGTACAGCGACTGAAATGTTTTGTACATTTCCCTTCATACCTGCATTGCAAATTTGATCTTCCTATCCAACCAGAGAGAATGAGGCCAATTATGCTCTCTTGGACTTCTAGCCATGGATGACTATGGCACAGAGATGCCACAATGCACAGTCATCCACTGATAGGGCCAGTAGAAATTTAGCCACTCCAGAGCCCCTTTACTTAATATATTTTTCTTACTCAATTGAAATGGAACACAGAAACCATGCATTACTGAGAAAAGTTCAAATATGAGCCGTTTAAGACAACATATTTGTTACAGCACAATTTCTCTTTCTCTTTTTCCTTTTAGTCCCAATATTTGGGTTGTCTGTTCCAGCACTCCGGTTGGCCACTGTGCTTGGGGGAGAAGGTGGTGGTTCAGCTCTCTACTCTTGACTGGAGGCTCTTGCGAAGTACTGACTTCTACCTGCAGGTGGTACCATTCTCCACACGTTGTCCCCGCTTGGCTCTTAAGTGCCTGGCCTCAGGTGGACGCAACATTCAGGAGGTCCTCGTCCCTGAGTCACAGCACCCATTGGTCTTTACTGCCGAGTGGTTACACTGCATCAACAAGGAGCGTGGCTGCAATAGAGAAGGTGAGGAAGTTAGTAAAGAGGACACAGTTTCCCAGGGGCATAGATAAGGATTGAAAGAATCTGATTAAAATAACTGAATATAGAGTGGTGCTGCAAGAGAGAAAGCTGGAAAATGTGCAAACAGACCAAACCTTACTAGGATTAATAAAGGTAAAACTAATCAGAATTTGTGAATTGATATAAGTTGAAAGATTCAAAGATTCATTCTTGTGTTCTCCCAGTGCAAACTTACCTAGTAGTCTTCTGTGTTCTTTCATCTTTCTTTCCAGGAGGTGGCTGTCTAGACACTTGTCTGGTGAGCACCTGTGACGGCGTGGTGCGTATCCGTTGGGATGAGGTGGTCTACCCGAAATTGCTCCACAACCCCACTGACCCTCTGTCAAGCCTGGAGCATCCCTCTGCGGACCCCCCTGCCCCTGACTACCTCTCCCCGACCACAGGGGAGCTGGGGCTGGGCTGGGGTTCTTCCTCAGGAGAGGCAGATTCCTGGTCCTGGGACGAAGAGGACGACTTGCCTCCAGATGGTAACGAAGCAGAGATTGAATCTGCCTTGGGACGACTGAGGCAGGATCATCTGGCTGCTGACGGCTCTGGGGACTACGTGGAGCTGTTGGAGCCTCGAGGAGGCCCAGATGGTGGTGCTGATCCCAAGCAGCGCTATCTGGAGATGCATGGGATCTGCAAGACCAAAACGCTGCCACTATGCAGAAGGAGCAAGGCCATCCGAATAAGGAAAGGGAAGGCCTGGGGATATGGCAGGGGTGATACTGGGGGAAGGACTGGAAGCTTAGGCAGAAGGGATAGCAACAACAGTGGGAAGGAAAGTAGAGGTACTTACAAGGATTGGGTCAATTCTAGACCCCCACCTAGAGTCATTGATTTGGCTCGAGAGAGGCGGTTGTGCCCTCCGTGCCTCCAAGATTCTGATGAAGGTGGTATAGATCCACTGGGTCAGGAAAACAGTGGACTTTGTTTGAAGGGTCCAGTCAAGGAGAGAAGACCTGGTGTGGGGAAAGAGAGGGAGGGAGCTGGAAGTACATTGCCTTGGGATGACAGTCAAAAGGAAAGGGTCTCCAATAGCAGACGGCACTCCGGATTTGTGGATGTCAGTAAAGACATTCACAAAACTGATAAAGTAGGAGTGGACCAATCAAATCGAGACCCAGGACATCACACAGACTCTGTTTTTGAGGATAAGTCATTGTCTGGCACTTCAGATAGTGGAGGTAAAGCTACAGTAGAAACTGGCAATGCATTCACAGGTGCAGATACTGCAGGGACCCAAATAACTGACAAGCCAGTTTCCGACTCTAGGAGACCAATAACTAATGGATCTGAAACAAACGTAAAGCCACTTAAAGATTCCTCTTGCAAGAGGGAGTCAAAATGCAGTCACAGCACAACCAAAGAGTCAGGAAAATCCAAAGAAATGGGGCATGTGTCTCAACAAGGTACTGACAACGGCATTGGCGAAAGGCATGCTGGGAAGTCGGAGGAACGTGTATGTCCCAGGGGAAAAGAAGTAAAAGCCGGAGGATTTCGAGCACCCAGGTACAAAATCTCTGGAGATGGGTCACGTAGGCAAACACTGACTCAAGTAGATATTAATTAACTTTAGAAAAGAGCAGTCTGAAGTAAAAACTAACCCTCCAAAGCTAATTTGAGTATGGAAAGAAATTTAAAAAAAAATTCAATTATTGAACTACGCCAATTAATTCATTTTGATTGGACTTAACAATGAGTAGATTGCAGTAGACAACCCTTTCGGGTTCTGTCATAGAACAAAACAAAAAGAGATAAATTAATGTTTTTCTTACTTATGTTCTCATGGTTTCTGGTAGTTATGCCAGTTGTAATGACTAGGGCTGGCCTGCACAGAATTTTACAAGCTTTGATTACTCATTGGTAATTTTGAACAAGTACTCAGTATTGTACAACAATATTGACTTTTCAGAAATAAGCATAATTTTAAGCATATTTGTTATTACGGTTCAAAACAACTCTGTTACAGAATACAAGATTAATGACCTCACATTGACATAGCTACTGCCTTTTTAAGTGAGCTATTTTTGAGCGGATGAGTTGTTGTCTTTATTGTTTATTTATGTATTTTATTTTGCTTGCTTGCCATTTTTATCATGGAAAGCAGCTCTAAGGGTAAAATACGGCATATGTTGATCTCAGTCATAGCCTGGTTGAGCTCGGTCATGATTGGGTTGAACTACGTCGGGCGGTTCCTTGTCTATGGCCTAAAAAGTCACCGGCTTCCTAGAGTAGCTCATTTCACCCCTCATGCCAGATGATGAGAGCGACCACGACAACAGCACTGTTGTCTTCACCCCCTTCGGCACTGGCCGAGTTCAACACAACAAATATGTCTGAGGCTCTGAGCTCCCTAGTTTTTTGTTGCCCTTACCACAGCATGGTAATACTCTGATTAGATGACACATCGAACTTGTAGTGCCTCCTGGGTATACCAGGCATATTTGGTACTGCATATTTGCACATTTTCCTTAAAAATCTGTGCTCATTTAGCTGTAATGGCCAGAGGAACATGTGAAAGTGCTTCTGGATGAAGCTTCTGAATACTACCATAACATAACAACGTACAAACATTCAAGTATTTAAAGTATTCTGGTCAGCCATAGTGTTTACAATGCCAAAACATTACAAGTCAGGCACCCTTAGGTTTGTAAGTCAACATTACTTTTACAGCAAGTTAGTGTTGTGGCAGTGGATGGATTCCTCCAGAATTATAGTGATCTTTATTAAAGATGAGCAAAGAGTGTTCATGAAAATTGCTTTGTTGTGCATTTGCTTGCTTGTTTGGAATGTGGGTTTGCTAAACACCAGTGTAACTTCGTTTGGAACCGTATTCTCTATGCACGTGATGATAAAAGAGCTGTTTGGGAATAAACACAAGAAGTGTGTTTGGTATAAAAAAGGTTCCCACGGTGAAGTAAGGTAATGTGTTTGATGTGGTGGCACTGTTTAAATTCCAAAGGCCTTCATAGTTGCATTATAATGAATGGTATTACAGGCTTCTGCGTCAAAATCTGGCTTCTTCTGCAAGGAGACTGTCTTGTGGTTGGATCTAAGAATAGGATTATGATTGTGACCTTAGCCTAACTGGAAACCAGTGAGATGAGCTATAGAAGAGAGTCCAAGTAAAGGAGACCATCTGGAGAACTATTCTATACAGTGTTCTGGGCTCCCTTTACATGAGTTCGCCCCACCTCATAGCCAACACTGTAGGTAATATTGTCCCATATTGTCCTGTTATTAGTACCACTGTAGTAGTGATACATGTGTTTGCAAAATGAAAGCCATTACTGATAGATTCTTACTCATCTTTTTTTTAATCTACTGAATGTCCTTTATTGCACATTACTGAGGACATAAGCTGTGTTCTGTTGCGTTGGTTTAAGTTTGATCTTACAGCTTATCGCTTATATATTTTGCAGTATCATTATAGGTTATTTGCTTCTTGTTGTCAGCCTTTTAGCTTCAGCTATCTACCCAATGATTTCTCTTTTTCACTTATAGGAGAAAGAGGAAGGCTAAAGGTAAAGCGAAAGGCAAATCTGGTGGCCGCGTCAACCATAGAAGCAAGGCAGACTCCAGTCCGTCAAAAGGCCAGAACAAAATCAGCCAAGTGCCCGACTCATCAGACTCACCAGCTAAACCATCTCCCTCTAAAGATACCCACTCAGAAGATGCTGATAAGATAGACAAAGATTGTTTAACGAATGGCAGCGAAGCAGAGCCCAAGTCTGACGACAGAAGTGAAGGTTTGTCAAAACTATAAAGTGATAACTTAAAATATCCATTCTTTTTGACAGGATTTTGCATGGCTCATGCTAAACGGGTATAATATGTCGCTTTGTGTTTATGTCTAAGCAGAAAAACTGGAAGGTCAGCTAGAAAGCATCAAAGATGCTGAAATTCAGCCAGGCACATCTCTACCTGACCAGTCTCCAGAAGAAGCGGGGACATCAGCACCTTCTGACCAATCGAACGCACAGTCTTCTAAGGCTCACCTTCTGCTTAGGGATTTAGAGGTAGATCTCCTCCACTCAGGGAAGTTCATGCTGACAGGTAAATGTGCATTACCTAGTTTGCCTAGTGTTCAACTCAGAGTCTTTGATTGTAAACTCTTGTCTCCTTCTTATACTATATCAAGGTACTGTGGACAGACTCGGACGAGGGTTGGTTATTACAGAAACACACATCCCAGAGGAGAGTTACCATGTCGATGGCCTCGCTCAGCTGTTGTCCTGTTATTACACCATTAGCAGGTAACTTGGTTGTAGCCCTTTTATTTAATATTTGGTGACTGTTGGAACAAAATCTTGTATCTCCAAAAAAGTAAGAAATTTTACATGATAACATTATCTTTCAATGTTAATTAATCAAGGAGCAAATATTTAAACTGTGTACAAAATAAATCAATTACAGGAGATACGAGGTTTTGTTCTAGCAGCGATGGTGTGAAAAATATTTACAAATAATCCAAAAATGCCAACAAGATTATGTAAGAAAACATGCTCAAGATGGATAACAACAGGATCTGTGTTGAGCAAATTTGATCATGTTTTTTCCCCAATAAATTCAGTTAGTTTTGGTAAAGTATTTCTTTAGGCATTATGAGAAATCAGCCACTGCTCTATGTATTTTTGTATAGTTTGTATTCTCATGCATCATTTTGAGACAGCGCTGTACAAGAACTCCATGTAAGGACAGGTCCTGAGGGATAAAATTTATTTGGTCCACCGCTGGGCGCTTTGCCATGACCCTTGCTTACCATTATTGTTATTTTTGAATATTGTTTTGCAGACCTGCAGCCAAAGAAAAAGGTTTGACTGTGCTGGTGGACAGCAGGCAGGGTCCTCTTACTGAACTCTGCTTGTCTGCATTGAAGTTGTTTAAGGTAAGAAAGTGTGGGTGCATGAGAGGGTGTGTCTGATAACACCTGACAATTAGGTAACAGTATGTAATGTTTATGAGTTTATTTCTGGTTCTGTGTGTGTGTGTGTGTGTGTGTGTGTGTGTGTGTGTGTGTGTGTGTGTGTGTGTGTGTGTGTGTTACAGACTCAGTTTCCAGCAGGCCTTGGTTGTGTTCTCATTCTTACAAAGGAAGAGCAAGAGTCAGCCTTACCCAGCCTGGATGGAATAGAGGTGAATAAAACTACATAAGCTTATAAAGTGTAATAATAAAAAATAAAGAATCAAAATATACACACACTAATAAACGTGACACTCATAAATAGCACTGATAAGGTCATTCTAGGCCACTGATATCAGACGTTATTTAGATTCTTTATTTTCTGTCGATGCTTGCAGAACGTAGAAACCGAAACCAATCAGGATTAGTATTATTGGATGTATTATACAGTCATGAAAATCCTGAAGTAATGGTTTTAGAAGCTTGTGATTGTTAAGTTAAGTAAAATAATGCTGGAAATTAGACTTCAGAGGCCAGAGGAACTAGCTTCTTCAATGCTCCGTCTGCACTGCAGCATGTGTCATGATTGGCCAGTTTGCAGGAATGATGACATACTTGCAGGAGTCACAGATTCTAACTATGTTCAAAATATAGCACCAACTCACAGACGTAAGTCTGTGTTTTCAGACAACCATTAAAGGGAAAGCAACATCATAAACTTATCACCAATTTAGGTTGGTCAAGTCCAGTCAGAGGGTTAATCCAGCAGCACGGTCTTGTACGGGTCCTCAGACAGACAAACGTGAACCAGGTGTAGGTGTTTCAGTTCAGTTCCATTAAGTTTCATTTCTATAGAGCTTTTTACAACCCAAGTTGTCACAAAGCAGCTTTACAGGGTCCAGGTCCGAGGCCCTAGTGGGCGAGCTAAAGGCGACAAAGGCAAGGAAAAACTCCCTGGAGGAAGAAACCTCGGGAGGAACCAAGACTCAAAAAAGGAACCCATTCTACATTGGTCAACTATGGGGATAACTAACAAGAGGGGGCCTTCATGTACGTACTTAATGACAGACTGGCCACCTACGCCTAACAGAGTTGGCTAACAGTTAAGAGTCAATTGAGGAAGATTTTGCTGGAAGAGTAGCCGAGAGTCTCTAGTCCATAACAACAGCAACAGTTGAGGGCATTTTGGCACAGGGCCCCAGTGATTGCAGACCTGAGTGGAAGGGCAAAATTAAACCACAGGAGGGAGTAAGCCTCAGGTTCAGTACTCTGGGGACTGGGGATTTGTACTGAGTTGTAGGTGCTGTCCAATAGAATACTTTGTAGATATTTTAGCACAGAAGCCCAGCACTACTACAATAAAATGCATAATTAGATGGTGATTAAAACACTTGTCTTTTGATACTAATATGATTCTGATAGCATTGTTCTTTGGACTAGTATAGTATAGCATACTAACAGGCTTAACAGCAAAACATGTGTAAAGTGACCATTTGTAATATGTAAACGCACCACAGAGCAAACAGCACAAAATTCTTTCTCTGCATTTAACCTGTTCACTAAGTGAAGCAGCGGGCAGCCAGGAAAACAGCGGCCGGGGGGGGCAGTGCATGGGAATGGTACCTTGCTCAAGGATACCACTAGCAGTGCTTCTGATCACAGGAGCAACTAACCATTAGGCCCTAAACACAGGACTCTTCCAGGATTTGACTCCAAGACCTCTGCCACCCTGAGACTCATACCCCTAGACCAATGAGCCAGCTTACAATAAAATAATAAAAACATAGTCGCTCTTTCTCTCATTCAGGTACATTTAGTGAAAGGCACTGGAGTCCTTCAACAGTATGTGGACAGACAGCAACTGACTAAAGAGTTGGATGGAGACTTTGAGCACTTGCATACTGACTGGCTGACCTTCAGACAGGTAAGAAGTTTTGCATAGTTACTGTAATGGAAAACACTTCAGGTGTTTGCCCATGTCTTCAGCATCGACGTCTGAGCTCGAAGAACAAGAACTTGATCTCGATTCTTTCAGAAGCGAAAAATAAGGACTTTCCTCGGTCCAGCAAGTCACAGCCCTTTATAACTACTAATTTGCCAACGGTTCTAATAAAAAGTGATTTTTTTCTGCAGTTGTCTGACTTGGACTGAGCAGCTGGAGTTAGGGTGATCTTATAGCTTTCTTTGTATAAACTTAGCACTTTGGTTTGAGGGCTTGCCACAACAAAAGATATCGCGCATTTAGAAACTCAGTTTTGCTGTATAAATACAAACGGCCTGTAATCTTAAATAGAACTGTGGCCGCATTTTACGTTGAAACCATCTGCTGAAGCACGCCATAAACTGTGTTTGATCTTCTCTGTGCAAAGAGCCTGGAGCAGCTGACTGAACGTTGCAACAGTGCCCTCTCTCTGCTGGAAGACGCACTGCAGTCCATGGACAAGGAGCCGCTTCCTGACTGTATTAAGGTAGTGTTATAATATCCCATTATAATCTGTAGTACTGGACAGTTCTAATTAGGCTTGCTAACCATTAATAGATCTCTTTGGTTTAACCCCTTAACCCCTGAGGACTTGTATGTAAGTATTTACTTCAGTTCCTCATCCTCTGAACTACATTTCGTACCTAGAACCCTGACTCAGGTTATTAACCTAAAAATAAAATGCGAAGGGGCTAAGACCTATAACCTTCTTCAACCATAAACGATGATAATCTTGACACAGCTAAGACTAAGACTATAAAACTATTGTTATGTGCAAAACAAAGCATGCAGTACTTAACTTTGACTTGCTTAATTCTACACTTATAATTCAGATATATACGATAGTTGCATCTGAATTTCACATCAACATATAATTTGCCCTTAACCTTCCTTCAAAGTGTGTTAGTCATGTCTTAAGTAATAGTATTAGCTCATACTAGTTAGTAGTACTGGCTCATACCAAAGTCCTAAAAAGCCATAGCTTTACATATTTTTTTAAATATACTTTGATGAAAATCTCAATTAATAATATTTTTTTACACTTTTGTGTTAATGACTTCATTATTCAATTAATAATGATTATGTCATTGTCATGATATCACGGATGTTGTTTTCTTGAGATTACAGAATAATTTTCCAGTGATTTTGAGAAATTTTATTTTTTATTTCAAGATAACTATATAGTTTGAGAACTTGCAAAATCAAAGTGTTTTCCTGAGACCTAAACCCATCAAGACATCCCCTACTCGAACAAAGCTTGTTTTTTTTCTCCCTTTGCTGTGGTCTGTGGTTGTGAAACTAAATTTCTAGTGTATTGTCTTGTGAGATTCTTAAATTAATCAAGAAAGCAAAGATCATTTATTTAGTTAGGAAAACTAAATAAATGATCTATGTCTTCTATGATATAGAGCATATCTTTAGTTTTAGGGATATTACAGACTTGTTTAATCTAGAGCCTTTTTGTCAGAAGTTTTGTTTTTTTTAATTATTGGGATCAAATTCATTTTTTAGGTTGTATACACACATCTAAGATTCAGTTTGTTAATATTAGGCTTCGTACGTATTTGGAAAATAGTTCATCTATGTATTATTTGGTAGCCTATTTGTTGTTTAATTACTTTTTAGACGAAAGTTACAGTTCCACTGACAGGCCAATGAGAGTTCTCTGTTCTGTCTCCACCTCCAGTCTGTACCACTCAGTGTTGACAAACACAGGCAACTAATGTCGAACGTTCTGGTCGATGCGCGACTCACGGAGCTCCAAAGGAGGGGTGGAGCTTGGCTGGCTGGACTGGCTAATGGAACATCCAGATTGGCTCAGAAGTCACCAGACTGCAGGTAGTCATAGAAACTAAACAAAAGAAAACACATTTGGATTAATCTGACCCAGATTTCCCTTTGATATTATGATGAGTCATGTGTCCTAGTACAAATAAATGGCCTGTACTTGACTGTGTTTTTGGAAAGTTTGGATTGAAATCCTGAAGTAATTATGTCGATTTTGGAACCAACTTATGTAGCTGTCGTTGTACTTGTTTATATTTTGAATGCTTTTTTTAGGGCTGCCTTGGCCACAACATCCAGCCTCTATGACAGTGTAGATGATGCGCTCCATCGACTAGTGCGCGTTTCTAACCAGAGAGGTCATGACCTAGAAGCACTTGGTAGACTGGCAGCTCTGGTGGACAAACTGGACAAGGTGATCAAGAAATATCTCTGGATGTTTTCACATGTATTTCTTTTCAAACCGAAAATGAGCTGAATTGCAGTGTTTTTAATTTCTCTGTGTAAGCAAACTGGGGGCTCTTTAACACTTACAAGATCTCTGAACATTTGTTGTTCTGAAGGGCCACCAAAAAACCCCACCTGGGTAATTATTTGAGTTATCAGAAGACATGAATGATTGTAAGAAGGGAGATTAATTAGAGAAATTGAGTTGAAGTTCTGTAAGAGCTAGAAACCCCCCTTTTTTAAATGAAGACACGGCTGAGAGAAAACTGAGGAACAAAGAGCAGATGAGGTGGTGGGATGTGAAACTTTTGTCATGGAAATGGCGAGGTAAAGATGGAAATGTCAAATTTCAGATGGATTATAAGGCGAAGGAGTTTACCGACCCAATCCAGTTAACCTAATAACTATATAGTGTTGTTCAAGTTCATCATGCAATAGATCTGGTTGTCTCACGATCGTGGCGCCCCAGTAGCCCCAAGCTGTTAAAAACAATAATTCCCATTATACCCAATTTTATTTAATATTTATACACACGTATCAAATCAAATTACTCATGGCCTTAAGTGGTTTAATGCTTACACAACCCAGTGACAAACATATATGTGTGTGTTTGTGTGTGTGTGTGTGTGTGTGTGTGTTTGTGTGTATATATATATATATATATATATATATATATATATATATATATGCACGATTACATGTAAGTGTAACACCCCACAAAAAGACATG
>JBBJLS010000082.1:477378-497581 GCA_037577275.1 Bryconaethiops microstoma | reverse complement strand
AGACTAAGAAGTAAATATAGTTTGACAAACTATTATCTGCAGAGGGATATAGATATATGTGTGTGTGTGTGTGTGTGTGTGTGTATGTGTGTTTTCCAATCCACATTTAAATCTTGTCTCCTGTCTTTGAACAGAATCAAAACCGTTCAATGGACTTTCACTGGATGTAGGGACAACTGGACAAATTCTAGGCTTAAAGAGACTGGAAGATGACTCAGCAACAATACAGCCCGATACAGTATATCAAGGTTTGGAGGCCATGATGCATTCCACACAAAAGGCCATGTTGTCTCTGCCTCTCCCCCCGTTGCTCTGTGGGTAACTGATTTCCAGGTACTGAAGCATGCAGCAGTGTTTCAGGCTTTTGTACACGGCGACCCCAATGGATTAGCCGCTTACATTGACGTGCCAAGAATCACACTCCTAGATCTGAAAAGATCTAACTGATAATACTATGCTATAATTTCGTATGAGCGGCGGTGAGGTTTTTCCCCTCCGACCGTCCAGAACATTCTTGTTTTTTTGTCTTTCCTTTCCTGGCTTTAATGAAAGTAATGTAGACATTATACCACCTAATTGTAGGCCTAATGTTATCCTGCTGTACACATGACTCGCTGTTGTCTCTCCATTGCTCTTTTTAGGCTTTATTTACACACACTGGCTTTACTGATACAAACTAGAAGATGACACCATATCCCAATGTATTCTCTACTGATTCAGCAAAAAACATGGTTTCTGTTGCAACTACAGTCATTTGTCACAAAATTTGTAGCTATCCACCATCACGTCAAAGTAAATGTGTTCCAAAGTCACAGCAAAAATGATCTTTAAGGAAAACCCCAGTGTGCTGTGTAGCTAAATCATTCAGTTTGGTGTCATTGCAGCTATTGACCCATGGGTCTCTTTCTTTGCAGGTATTCTCTTCCTTTTGAAGTATAAAAAACAGTGCTTTTAAATGAAGTAGTCTAGTGTAGGGCCTGTGATATATGGCTTTCATATAAATAAAGATTTATTTTGAGGATCTGAGGATCTGTAAGTGTAATGAAACGTGTGATGAAGGCTTCTGACAGTAAATTCTTTTGAAGTTGCTTGATTTTTCCTTTAATGAAAATAATGTCCATTAAAATAAACAGTTCCTACCTACTACTATAACTTGTATGTGTGTATAAGAGACCAACAAGGAATAAACTATGTAACATGTACATGTAACTCCTCAATAGCTGAAACAGTATTATAACTACAAATCAGTTCTTGTGGTATTTTTGGATTCATTCTCAGAATGATTCGTTTTCCTTTAAAACGTCCACATTCCTTGTTTGCCAGCAGGTGGTGCTAGTGGGCGAAAGTCACTTGGAGAAAAGGAGTCTTGTCTTTTTTTTTTCTCAAAAGCTCTGTAAAAGGCCAAATTACATTTTTTTCAACCCAGTGAATTCTTGTTTGCTCATGGTGAAGCTGTACATGTTTGTCAAGAACGTTTTTTGTTCAATAGCACTTTCTCTCTTGCAATAGACAAAAACTGTTGGATAACACAACTGTTGCACTAATCATAACCGTTTGAATAATGTGCTGTATCTGTATAGTTACACGTAGTCTATGTTCACACAGCAGGTTTAAGGGGCCCAAATCCGATTGTTTTCTTCAAATGCGACACAGATTTGCATGGCTTTCATCCCGAATCTGGCCTCTTCCATATGTGGTACTTAAATCTTATAGGTGTTGGACCTGTGTTTAAACAGGCAATTAAAAATTCAGGGTTTTTTTCTTGTTACTGTGCATGCACATTTTACATTATCATGCCCATGTTTGCAGAGTAACTGTAGTTGCTAATAGTTGTAATTTGTGCCAGGAAACACTTTAGAAGCATTAAGGCATCTGACCTTATTTCGTTTTTTTTCCGATCATGAACAGTCGAGAGCGTTCATGAAAGATTATTCATTTGTTGTCGTTCATGATGCATATGGATCACATGTTACTGATTAGGATGTTCTCTTGTAGGTTGTTTCAGGACCCAGGTTTATTCACACTAATAACTGGTATTGCTGACAAAAACAACAGTGAACAATTAAAGAAGAAATATTGGAGCAGCGCAGTAAGGACTGTAATGTGAACGTAGTGTCATAGTTGTCTTATATACAGCCGTTTCTTCCACAGTGTTGCATAGTGGAGCCTCTTTGAGTTGAGCAGATTTCTCCACACAGATCTGATTGTTATTGTGTGCTGTTAGTTAGTGCCATATGAATTCACAGGCCCGCCATCTCTCTCTCTCTCTCTCTCTCTCTCTCTCCCACTGTGTGAAAAGAAGAGATTTTTCCTTGCTCCATCTATGAGTTGCATTAGGATCCAGCTGGCTTTGATTGTCATGGCAGCTCCGCCAGCCAAATCCAAAGATGGTTTGCATAAGAGGAAATGCTAGGACTTTCTGCTTTATTCTCCGAGTTATGTAATTGGTGAACCCCACCCTTGCATATTCTATTATACCCCATTAGACCTTGAGCTGTCTTAATCTAGCATAGCACCGGATTCCACGACTCTCTTCGAGAGTTTGAATTCAGCTTTGTTAGAGCTGACATTAACTATGAGTCAAGCACTCATAATCCATTTTGGAACAGTCAAGCCAACTCCTGCTCTTAAAGATATCCTTTATTGCTGTTTTTTTTTTCAACCCAAACGTTTCATCTTGTCTTGCACTTCCTTTTCAGTAGATACTTTAGAACTGTATGGCAATAAACAGTAAAAAGCCATATGTGTGTGTGTATACACACATTTTTAATTAGGTGGAGAGTCATGTAATATATGTATTTTATCTGACTGTTTTATACAAGGAGTGGTATGTGTGTGTGTGTGTGTGTGTGTGTGTGTGAGAGAGAGAGAGAGAGGCTGTGTGTGAGATCTGCATTAGGAATGTAGCTAAAGCTTTAAAACCCACACCAAACTCAATCCAAACATACTTTCCACAGTGGGAAATCTGTGCGATTCAGTGCTTTTCAAGCAGCTCGCTCTTCATAACTATAAATACCTTGGCATGATTCACAGTTTTCATTGTAAATAGACGCGTTTACCAAAGAAACAAGGTGCCTTTGTAAGCTTCTCAGTTCTGCTCTTATATTGTTTACATTTTTTTTCCTCAAAGTAAAACCTCTTGGTAGTATTAATGATGGAATGACTGCATGCTATGATGTACTACATTTACTTCTGTACTTGATCGATGTGTCTTGTTTTTGTTTCCCTGTGAGAATTAAAAACTGGAGAAGAATGAGAGTGTTGTTTGTTGCAGCCATTTTAGTGAGCAGGCTAATGACATTTAGCACATATCGCTGCACTAAAGCACCGGGCATTATGGGATATGCACTTGACAACATTACTGACACACTGAAAATGGCAGCGGCTCAGTGACCAATGAAGGGGATCAGATATTTGAGAGAGAGGGAGAGGGAGAGGGAGGGAAGGAGGGAGGGAGGGAGGGAATGGGCAAAAGAGGATCTATAGAGCACAGTGAGAAACAGGAAGGGGTTTATAGAGAGAGAGGGGGCAGAAGACTGTAGATAGGATGATGGGTAATGACGGAGCGAGAGGGCGCAGACAGAGAGGCACAGAGAGGGTAGATGGTGAACAAGAGTGAAAGAATGAAAGAGAGAGATACAACAGTGTGTGGGGGGGAGATGTTGAGTGAAAGGGGGGGAAAGAGAAAAGAGGTATGCTCAAGAGCAGGGAAGTTTTTTGTCTAGCAAGAAAGCTGAAGAGCGGGCAAGCAAGCCAAAGTGGGTGAGAGAGAGTGAGAGTAACCAAAAGGAAGAGGGGGTAGAGAGCAAAGGTTATGGAGGAAGACAGGTTAGAGAGAGATAGAGATGTATAAAAGAAAGATGGAAAGTGAGAAAGAAGAGACTGGTGGGGTTTGGGAGAGAGAGAAAGGGGCAGAGAGGAGATGGAGAGGAATAGGGAGAGAGAGAGTGAGGGGTAGAGGGGGTATGTTGACAAAGCAGAGAGACTCTGGAGAACAAAGGGAACGTGGAGAGAATGAGCTGGGTGAAACATCAAAGGGATTTTTCGGCCCCGTTACCGGGACAACAGACATTTGCATGCGATTAGCTTTTTACATCATATTAAGGAGGGAAGGGGGCGCGGGAAGGGAGGGTGAGACGAACTATAGATCATAGTGGGAGAAAAGGGGCTGGTCACTCCGACTGACTTCTAGGTTGACAAGCAGCCATTTGTCTTCTCAAGAACCTGAGGGAAAATGTGGCGGAAATTGAAGTGAGTGATGCCAGTGAACATAGAACGTAGTTTCGAAAGTGTGCCACAAAAAGCTCAAGTGTGGGAGCGTTCATATTTAGCCGCCCCGTCTGTGGTCTATTCCGGGAATAAAAACTATGGGGGAACTGACTGGAACATTTGGAGACTCAGAGTGTGTGCAGTAGCACAGTGTGATTTGTTAAAAGTATTTTAGTAGCACTGCATCTAACAGGCATTTTATATCCTTGCCTGAAATTCCAGACATGCACCTGCTATCCCCCTCCTCTCTCTCTCTCTCTCTCTCTCTCTCTCACTCACTCACTCTCTCCCTCAGCTATATGTGATGCCTCAGTGCCCTCAGTATTGTGGCTGCATTGTGCTCCCCAGCGTCGTCATGGCCGTCGCCACGGTGCTATTGTCATGGCGATACTACAGTATCAATACCCTGACACTGCGACAAAGAGACAGCAGCCACTGCCACATCACTCCACCCCTCTACCCCTCCGCTCATCCCTCTCTTTCTCTATCTCTCTCACCCTCATTGCCTCATCCTCTGCCACACACCTCCATCCTCCACCCCTCCCAATCGATCCCTCCATCTCTATCTCTCACTAAATATGTACATATTGATCCACTCCTGTCAGCCCCCCTTCCCTCTTCTCCTTTCTCTCACATTTATCAGGCTTCATCTTTTCCATTGCCCCCCTCCACCTCCACCATCCAACATTTCCATATTTCACTCCATCTCTCTTTTCTCCCCTTGTTCTTCATCATCTCTCATTTCATCTTGCCCCTTACTTCCCTCCTTCCGTCTCTCCATGCCATCCCTCTCTCCCTCTTCCCCCCTCCTCCCCGCATGTTTTTTTTTTGTTGTTTGTCTCCGTCTCACTCACTCTCTGCATATTAATTGGTGCATTTCTGCTGCGGCGTAAAAAACAATCAAAGCGTCAGGGGTGGGTGGTGATGCTACTGTATCAGACGCAAGCCATACACACATGCACAATACACAAGCACAGAGACTGCAACAAGATACACCAACCATGCAAGAAAAACAACAGCAGTGTGTGAGTGTAACATAGTCACAAAGCATCTTCGAAACAGTGATCGGTAATGGACGTGTGCCAACCAACCCCCCCACCCCTTTACACGAAGAGCCCATGACCTATTCGTCTGTCTTCGCAATCTGAGACTGAATAATGGCTTATTAATCAGGTGGCCATTTTGGAATGTCATGTCAAGCAATGCAAGGCAGGGCTGAGGAAAATGGCACGGAGGGGGGAAAGTGTCTCAGATTCAGACAAAACAAAACTTGACAGCCATACAACCTTCTTCTCACCTCAGATTTAACTTTCTTAGCAACTTACCACAACTAACTTACCAGCTTCTGGCTAAAAACCTGTGAATTATGTGAACTGAACCTCAAAAAAAGCTTCTCATCGTGTTTATATGTCCTCCTGCTACTAAACTCAGACAGAACCATCAACTTTTATGTTTAATTTCACTCAATATTCGACGTTCTTCTCCTTCCTTGTTTCATTTTATGGACCATACAGCTAGGCTTTGGTTCGCGCGGGCCGTTCGAACTCTTCTACTGCACCTGCGCGGCGTCACGTGGCAACGACTCCCTGGCAACGACACCCCAGCAACGGTAACGAGCCCCCCTCCCACCAAAACAACTTCCACATTAGGCTAGGGTCTTTAAAATGAAAGTAATTTTTTTAAGAAAATAAACAACTGCTAATCAACTTTAAAGCAAAATATAAAATGGGGGAGACTTCACACACTTTGTTTTTGTACTCTGCTTTTAGTTTCCAACAAAAGTTTTCCAAACGAAGTTTGTTTTGTAAAGACAGCCTGTCAGTTTAGCTTAGCCTGCGTTTAACGAGTTAGAAGAGGAGAAAAAATGAGGAAATTTAGAAACGATGGCCTTGAAAGAGAGATGTTAATGCATAATCTCTATATGTCCATGTGAGCATACTGTATTATATGATTATGAGTGTTATTTGGTTTAAATGGAGCCAGTCCCATTATAATTACGTTTCGCAACCTACCAGCCACCTCCTCCCCTTCATCAGCACCCCTCCTTCTCTGTCTTTCTCTCTCTCTCATTCACTCACTCACGACTGCACAATAAATGGATCTGTAGAAAAAAATGCGAGAGAGACGTGCTACAGAAGAGGGGAGGAGAGAGAGAGAGAAGAGAGAGAGAGAGGGGAGAGAGAGAGAAGAGAGAAAGAGAGAGAGAGAAGAGAGAGAGGGAGAGAGGGAGGGGGAGGGGGAGAACGGCGTATGCTTGTATACAACTACCCCGATTTCCATTTTTTCTTTCTCTCTCTCTTTCTCTCTCTCCCCCTCCCTCCCTCCCTCCTTTCTAACTCGTAATGTATTTAATTCAAGTGAAACGTAATCATGACGTGTCTTGTCATTAATCTCCTCGCCGCCTCTCCCGTAAGTACATTGAGTCTTTACTTTTCTAGTCACAAAAATCTGGTTTAATTATATATATATATATATACACACATATATGTATATAAATGTTTACCTATCAATGTGCACTCTGTGCGTGTTTCTGAACGCTCCGCTTCGTTTGTTGCGCTCGCTTCGTTGCGTAAATTTGGCGATTGTTGCGAGGGTTTGGGGGTTGTTTTTCATTCTTCAGAAAGAGCACACAAATATCCGACGACGACTTGACTTTCTTTTTTGGGGGGGTGGAGGAGGAGGAGCAGGTCTGTAATGGAAAGCTGACTGTATGGGCCGTGGAATGTCTCTCTCTCTCTTTTCTACATCGGATGCTTTTGTCATTTGCTGTTATTTTTGTATTTTATTTGTGTCGATTTGAGGCAAAATCGAACCAAACCGATTGATTGGCAGGGTTGGTCGTGCATCGCTACAAGAGGCGCGCTACATGGTATCTGCACGCACGCACGCACACACACACACACACACACACACACACACACACTTCAGTGTGTTCATGTATGTGTTTCGGATGGCCAGTGCAGCCCAAGCGAGACCCCCTTCCAAAAAAGTTCATGCATTTTATAACTAGAGGGGTCTTATTTGTGAACCCAGGCTACCACTCTCTCTCTCTCTCTCTCTCTCTCTCTCTCGCTCTCTTCGGTGTATTCATGTATGTTGCCGGTGTGTGAGGTGTAGCCTGGATTCACAAATGAGACCCCTCTAGTTATAAAACACATTAACTTTTATTTGGGTGGGTCTCGTATTGGCCCATCCGAGTGGAGTAAAACAAGTGTCCTGAAGTGATGAAGACTCGATATTAACTTTTTTTTCCTTCAAAAAAAGTTTGCGATAAAAAATGATAGCCTATAACGCACGAGGTGGAGCAAACGAAAGCATGCAAAATGCAGATTTATTCATTTATTTATTGCCCACCCCAGTGCCCCTCCGATCGCTGTAGCTGTGTAGCAGCTGAAGGAAGTGACACCCTGACGGGCTGCTCGTTATGCTCGTCCCGTGTGGAGGTGTGGATGAAGACTCCCCTCACACGGATCCGAGTGAGATATAAAATGGGATCTGAGCTCGAACCGCTGGGAAGTTAGTTCGGGGTGCAGGGTCTTGGTGGGGGGGTGCTCTTGGGGGTCTGGATCACCAGGGCTGTGGCTGCTACTTTACAATCCCAAACCCAATCCAGCTGGTCCACATGTCCTAATGTCACCTCCTTAGAGGAGCTCCTGCCTCCACCAGTCCCTCGCTAGCTCATGAGTAGCCCCGAGTGCTAAGGATTCCGTCCGGAACACACACACACACACACACATTTATAGTCCGGTACACACTTATAGTCGTGTTAAAAACCTCAAAGAAAGTTAAGAGAAGTGGTGCTGGACTGTAGGGGAGTCGGACCGGGCTGCAAGGGGAGCGTGGGGTGTGTGTGTGTGTGTGTGCTGACTTTAGTCTTTTTTTAAATGTGTGTGTGTAATCTGGCAGCGAAATTCAAGATGAACCCCATGATGGCACTTTTCAGCTGCCTCTCTCTCTCTCTCTCTCTCTCTCTCTCTCTCTCTCTCTCTCTCTCTCTCCGTATACGCGTGTCTCTTTTTCTCATTTTTTCTGCGCCCTCCCTCCCTTCATCTTTTTTGTGCTGAAAGAAAAATAAGAAAGGGAAAACGGAGCGGGGCGTACGAAACGACATCCCGTCAAGCCAAAAAAAGCGAGGGGGGGCTTCGTTTATGTATGTAATTTTATTTAATCCCCACTTTAAGGTGTCCCCTTTTGGTATGTGCGTCCAAAGACTGCATGAAAAAAAAGCTTTCGATTTATTTTTTCGGGACGTTAGCTCGTCTGTTTGCCGTTCGCGAGGCATTATTTATTTTTTATTTATTTATTTTGTGTTTTTTTTTTAATTGAGATGGCCGCGAGAGGGAAGAGGAGGGAAAGGGGGAGTGAAAATGGTTGCACGTTGTTGACGCGCATGACACGGCGAGGAAATTCCTCTCCAGAGAGAGAGAAAGAGATAAGAGCTCTTTAAAAAAAAAATCCCCCTTAAAGAAAAGTTTCTCTGCAAATCCTTCACTTCTTTCGAGGATGATGAGGAGGTTTGTGGGACACAAACGGAGGAACATTATTATATTTCCCCCCTAACTGGCATTGTTTTGTTGGCGGTGCCCAGAGGTGTTTCTCTCCTGCCCTGCCCTGCCCTGCCCTGCAAAAAACTGGCATGATTGAAGGAGCTGGGAAGGGGGAAAAAAGCCACGACTTGAAGTATAAGGGCAACTGGAAACACTACGAAAAAACTAAACTTTTTCTGTGGCCTAATGTGGCAGAGGTTACTTTTAGCATGGGTGCCTTTTTTCATGCTTTAAAAAAAATACAGCCAGATGCAGAAGACTTTGGCAGCTGCGAGGACCTGTAAAGTCAAGACTTTACTAATTAAACTTCTGATTGGTTTAATTGGGCAATTAACACTCAGCTGGAGGTAGATCTCTTTCTTACTCCCCCATAGAGAAAGCACCACCTCTTTTACATCTCTCTTCCCCTTACATCTGCGCCGAGAGCCGCGTGCTCAGGAGAGCATCCTGAGAAGAGAAGATGTGTGCAGTAGTAGTAAATGTGATAGAGTAGGCCTTTTCATTTTATGGCCTTTGAAGTAGGGGTCATGCGGCAGTAGAATCAGACTATGTGATTTTATAATGTGCTAAATATAAATAGATGGTGAATGAAACACTTGTCATTAGATTGATGGTGCAGAATAACCGAACACTAGACTGACAACTGTTTTTCGTGGAATTTTTCAGGTATCTCAGGACAGAAATACCTGGTGAGCAGCAAATATAGTCAGTACAGGTCGAAGAGTGCAGAAGAAATGTGGCCTGCGTAAAGTTAAACAGTGTAATTTCATTTATTATAACAACGTTGCTGAATTGAATGCAGTCAAACCGAATTTATTAAAGTTAATCCAGCAATTGTGCTTTTTATTAAGCTACTTAGTAGTCAGGTGGATTGGAGTAGGGTTTAGAAAAAGCCACTTGTATCCATGTTTGTAGCTTTAATTTGACTCTCGATTGTTAAAAGGGATGTAAAAGAGCATTAGTTCAATTATATTTGAAGCTATCAGTATAGTAGCGCTTCACTGAGGGTCAGTAACAGAGATATCAGTAGTTGGAGAAACATGGAACACTCTGCCTTGGTATTGACTTGGAAACACCAGCAGGAATGTGAGACAGCCTGAGGGTAAACTAGCTATAACTGTAGATAGGAACATCAGGAGAAGATTGTGTCATTGCATGGATTCCCATCCACATTTGAGTACTGTATAATATCAAACAGCATCGACTGTTAGTAGATTCTCATGGTGCATCCCTACTGTCTGCTGCAAAGATCTGTTTGCTCCAGCCACACTTTACCAATCTAGATGGTATGCGTCTCTTCTCGTCATATAAAAGTTGATGCTAAAAATACAGGCGTGTGGTTCAGACATCAGACGTTCTGTATAAATAATTTTCGAAAGGACAGAAACAGACAGCCCCCTTATTTGACAAGTAGGAGGATAAGAGACCAGAAGTGAACACACGGAGGTGTCCAGGGACAGTCTGCAGGAGTACAACAGTTCAGGAAGAGAAAGTGAGTGGAAGAGAATAAAAAAGCTGTTGGGTGTATTTCAGAGACACCATTAAGTGTGTGTTTGTCTGTGTGTGAGAGAGACAGAGTGACAGACCCCTAGGCCTGGATGTGAGAGAGAGAGAGTGAGGGGAAAGCAGAGATTGAGTAAGTTCAGGCCAAGGTTAAGAACAGGAAATGAATCGCGTCTGTAGGGAAGGTTGCCGTGTGACCACAGGCGAAAAAACCACGAGTCCAGGATCGCACACACATACGCACAGACACACAATTAAAATGTCTCCATACCTAAGACTTGACTAACACTGACACACACTGCGGCCACACAAATCACACGGCGAGGCGCTTCTGGACCCAAGCACACATAGACCGGTTCATGTAAATTTTCTCAAGGGCGTCTGTTATGCTGTATGAATAGAAGACTGTATTGGTTTAGATGCATTACACGGCTACAGAGTTGAAGAGAGCCCTGAGATCCTCTTTGCGCACACTTGTGCACAAAAAAGACTATTTCATTTGTTAAGGGCCATAGCATATAAGATACAGAGCCGAGGAGTAAATCTATGAATAAGTTAAAGGCTAATATAAATTCAGGCAGTTCTCATTAAACTGGGAATCTGAAAATGTATGCATTTCTCTATCGATACCACGTATCGATTTGGTAGTTGATACTCCTGCTTTTGAGTCATAAAAGCTTCCTGCGTAACACACGGCTAATGCATTTTTATTTAATGATGGACTGCTAATAAGCTGTCCCTATCGAATTAAAAAATATTTTCAATGTTTGTTAATTAAACAGATAGGGAATATCAGGGATAAACACTGATTGTTGCGCTGACTGATTTTGAAAAGGTCTCAGATTGGTGATTTTTCAGCCACAGTGATCTCCGTGGTTTTCATTGTGTCTACATATAAACTGAAAGGGTTATCCGTTGTCAAATTACATGTAATTTAATTCTGAAACTCATACTGATTGTGGGTTTAAAGGTTGTAGTGTAACTATTGTTTAATCACTCTGTCATTACAGTTGTTAGGTAATTAACAAATCCGACCCCTTCGCTGAAAAGAGCCAGCGGCTTCGTAGAACGAGTTTTCATTTTGGTCGATTTGTGTGAACAGAGTGCAGTAAAACGTTTCTTTGTAAGATAAGCTGTGCGTCTGGACATATACGCACCTGAGCTTTAAGTGGAAAAGACCATGCACTGGTCTTTATAATACTATGTTTTAGACTTCTCATACCACTAAAAGGAACAAAAATGGACACTGTGATCTAAAATTATAGTGTGTGGTTTTCCACGCTTTTTTTTTCTTCTTATACTTCCACCTTAAAATAAGATTTTCTTTCCAAATATCACAAAGCCTCAATTAGACATCGTGTTTAAGTCTGTCTTTTATGAATTTGACTTTTGTATGCTGTTTGTATGCAAAGGCACAACTCTGTGTGTGTGTGTGTGTGTGTGTGTGTGTGTGTGTGTGTGTGTGTGTGTGTGTGTGTGTGTGTGTGTGTTGTTCCAGGGGAGTGTACCATGTGGCCATTCAGACAAAGGTGTTTAGCATGCATGAATCATCTGGTGACTTGCTGCCATATTGCAAGTGTGTGAGTGAGTGAGTGTGTGTATGTGTGTGGATTATTTGTGTGTGCTGCTTTATCGCTTTCCTGCCTTCATCTTCCCCTCCCCCCTCCGTCTAGCACCTTATCACTCCTTCCATCTATCCAAATTTGGAAAAAGCTTTATTGGCGTGACAGGCCTGGTCGGACATGAGCATGTCTGTCACAGCAGAACAATGCATCGCCACGGCCGATATTCATATGATAATAATGCCATCAGACCGAGACAGTTGCAGCATCCTCCGCTCTGGAGCCGGGAATGCTCCGTGCCCCCTTTTTCATAAGAAAATTAACAATCAAATATGCCTCATTCAGATGTGTCTCTCTCCTATAACCCCCCCACCACCCCCCTCCCAGTCTTTCTTTCTCTCTTCCTCCGTCTGTCTCGCTCCCTTCTTTCTCTTCTCCCTTCGCCATGTTGGCAGGCCCCAATCTACCAGCTGATAGCAGCATTCCCTGGCATGATGCCAACTGGCACCACTGCAGGAGAGGCAGAGAGAATGAAAGAAAATTAGTGAATAATAGAGGGAGGAGGAGTGAGAGAAAAAGAGAGGGGGATGGGAGGAGAGGGAGTCTATGGAGGTGAAAAGATGGAAGGGGAAAGAGGTAACAATAATGGTGGATTAAAGAGGATGGAAAAGGAGGGAGGACGGAAGAGAGAGAGAGAGTATGATTGATATTGTGGTGATATCCTTGGGAGGCATGGTTTAGCTAAAATGTCAACCGGCCACTCTACTCTCCATCATCCGAGACAAGGCTGATAGACAGGCCTACAGAAACATATAGTGTACATGTAATCAATTTTCCAGCACACACCTCACACAAATCCATTGTGGTCACAAGCCAGGTGTATTTGTACTTTCCCTCACCGATTTAAATGTATGGGTATGAATTAAAAACATACTATCACACACACAGAAAACACAAACAGTCTCAAACAGTGACTCACACATATAAGCACAGATACACACTCACAGCTGTTCTTCTATTCAGCAGATTTTTTTTTACCACAGTCATCAATGAGCTCAATTTTCTTTCAGCATTTTTTATGCTATGTCTGGGCATGTCCTCACACAGAGCCTGTGTGTGTGCGCTTATGTGCATATGGGTGAGTGAGAGAGAGGGTGTTTTCATATGTGTGAGAGAGACATGATATGTTTACCTCTGGTTGGATTGTGGGGTGTGTGACAGATTATGATTTAATTCTGATTTAAGCAGCTACTGTGTATGTTTGCGCAGGAAGGGTGTGTGGGGAAGTCAAAATATCACGCGCCCATCCTGTTTGGGACAGTTTGTGTCCCGCTGTGCCCTTTTGCACACACATACTCATGCATGCATTTTCACACATGACACACACACACATATACACACACGCACAGGCATGCTCTTCCAAGCAGTGTATTACTTAAAGTTTTGGCCTCCACATTCATGCAAAACAACAGTTAGAATGTTCCAACTTTTTTTTAGAACAATCACTACAGAGACCTCAGTGCAAAACAATTCTGAAGTTATAAACATAAAGAAAACGAGTGTCCTGTTGAATCACAGGAACTCCCATTGAACGCATTGACTTATCTCATGATGTGCTATGACTCTTTTTGCAGAAATGTACAATGTCAATAAAGTATTCACAATTACGAATTCTGTCATGATAATCTCATACACAGATGTACGTGTGCATTCAGTATTTGTTTTGTGTTTTGTAGGGACTTTCAGGAGGTGGTCTCACAGATTTTCAAACCTCATCCTCCTTTAGCCAAGGTAGTGAATCATGGAAAACACACATTACTAGTGAGTACCCAAGAAATGCACGTATGTATTCCATGCGCACAACATATTGAACATATTGCCTTGTTCACACTTGTGACCTCTGTCCTTGTCTGTCTGGTACAGAGTATGGATTCACCGCCAGAGTGTGTGCTTGCTGTCTCCTCTGAGGCACCCTTGTCCCCTCCTTCAATGCCCTCACTAGATCTCAGCCCTCATTCTTTACCCCAGAGCCCTCAATCTGCCCACTCTAGCCCTTTTAGTACCACATATGTACCCCTTTCACCTTTTGCCCTAGCTGATTCCAACCAACAAGATGACGAGGAGGATGAGGAGCTGTCAGCCCCATCATCTCCCACTCCAGCTGTGGCACTGTTTCCAGGGGAAGAGCAGCTATGTAGCCCCTCTTCAGAGAACAGTCCTCCAGCTACTCCGTCCGCACCGCTGCCTGCTTTTGGAGCTCTGGAGCAGGCCCTCTCATCTGGGCCTAGTGCCACCTGCAGTGATGAACTGGACCTGCAGCTTTTCAACAACGAAAGCGTGACTGTCCAAGGAGGTCCTGCCACTGGTCCTGCCCTCAGGTTTCCTTGCCACGTTTGCGGGAAGAGGTTCCGTTTCCAGAGCATTCTGTCCCTCCATGCTCGAGCTCATAGTTTGGATAGGGACCGTCGGGCCTCTGCCATCTACAGGAATGTACATGTTAAACCCCAGCAGAATCATGTGAGTGATGGTGTTATTAGAAACCACAGCAATAAAGAGGTCAACCTGAGTTCTTTATCCAGGTCACTACATCAAAATCGAAGGGAAGAGGCTATTACAGATGGGCCTTTCCAAACAGCAAGCAGCCCTCCGTTTCTAATGGACGGAACCACACCCTTGACTCCACCGCTTACAGAAGAAGCTCCAGCCACTTCTACCTTTTCTCCTTTAGGCCCTGCCGGCATTGAAGAGCCTACTCCATCTGGTGCAGCTTCTGCCTTCCGTTGCCATGCCTGTAAGGGTAAATTCCGCACAGCTTCTGAGCTAGCGCGTCATGTTCGAATCCTCCACAATCCGTACAAGTGCACACTGTGCCCCTTTGCGGCTAATCAAGAGGAACGTCTAGCTGCTCACCTTCAGGAGAGCCACACGCCTGAAGAGCCAGTTCCACCTCCTGTCTTCCCTTCCCGCCCTATCACTGCTCCACCACAAATGCCTTTGCCACAAGCGCCTGCTCTTCCAGCCTTCCGTTGTGAGACCTGTGGCCAGCGCTTTACCCAGTCCTGGTTCTTGAAAGGCCACATGCGCAAGCACAAGGACTCCCTTGACCATAAGTGCCAGGTTTGTGGTCGTGGCTTCAAGGAGGCCTGGTTCCTCAAGAACCACATGAAAGTGCACCTCAACAAGCTGGGCCTAAAGGCTGGCCTGGGGAGTCTAGGACCTTCAGGGTCTGAACAGTCCAAAGGTCCTGGGAACCAGGCCTTAGATGCTCTCTACTCTAACCTGCTCTTGGCACGCAGTATGTCAGGAGGAGGTGGTGGGAGAGGAAATCGGACAGAGAGGTCAGAAATCAGTGCAGGCTCAAGTAAGCCTTCGATGTGGGGTTACCTAGGGTTGCCAAATGACAGCAGTGGTGCGAGCTGCATGGAACGACTACAGGCGGTGGCTCAGGTGGCTGAGATGGGTAATGGAGGAGAGAAAGGAGGCGAGGCACTGGATGGAGGAGAGCAGACAGCCATGTGGCAGCTGGTTGCTCGCAGCCTGGCAGCAGTGCAGCAAAGCCAGCAACAGCACCAGCAGCAGAAATCTCAGGCGCAGCACCAGCGCCCTTCTTCACAGGGCACTGTTGTCGGTGAGGCCGAGCAGGTGCGTGCCTACTTGGGTGGCCTTGGTTTCAAAGAGGAGCTGGAGGCGTCAGGGGCCCCCTGGGAGTGCCCTGACTGTGGGAAGCTTTTCCAGAGTCTACAGCAGGTAGTGGCTCATGCTCGTATTCATGTTCAGAAACAGCAGAAGTATCCAAGTGCACAAGGAGGCACAGGGAAAGAAGAAGATAAGACTGTAGGACCTCGAGAAGGAGGAGGAGGAGCAGGGGGACGAGGAAATGGAAATGAATGCAGATTTGAGGCCAAACAGCACCAGTCAGGAGTGGGAACAGCTGGAAGTTTCCATTCTGTCATAACACATCTTTCAAGTAAGGATATTCTAGTATAAAGTAAATTGATCTAATGTATGTTTGAGGAAGGCTTTTTATATGTCAAAATTTCATTCCAAGGCTACTCTTAAAAAAGAATCTAAGGATTATTATATCACTGAGTTTGCTGTCTTGGATTTTATCAGTTCTACTTTTTTTCCCAGGGGAGAATGGTCTGAGGGTACCATCATCTGGAGCTTCGATAGCTCCAAGGGAACGTGTGCGGGGTACAGGAATGAAGGATTGCCCCTACTGTGGTAAAGCTTTCCGCTCCTCTCATCACCTTAAAGTACACCTACGTGTGCACACAGGTGAGGGTAACACTCTATAAGCCAGTTTGCCTTCCATTGTTATCATTTTAACATAAATGAATACATTCTGTGCTGACTGATCTGGCAGATGCATGCGAAACCCGAGGTCAAATAATAACAGACAGTGCCATCTGCTGTTATTGTAAATAACTGCATCTCAGCATTTTTTTTTTTTTTATAAGCCAGTAAAAAGAATCATTTCAGTTTCAATGTTTATGTTTTCTTAAATGCCCCCTTTTTAAAAGATGCAGTTTATTCTTCTTTTACTACACTATGTAATAGCAATAACGGTGGTATTGTTGAAAGATTGACACTATTTGAAACACGAACTTGCCTTTTGTGAATGAGAATGTGTGCTCTCCTTCAGGTGAGAGACCTTACAAATGTCCCCACTGCGACTATGCAGGAACCCAGTCTGGCTCTCTCAAATACCATCTGCAACGACATCATCGTGAGAGGAATGCTATGACAAGTTCTCCGGGCTCCTCCTCTCCAAGTCTCCCATCTTCGCTGACTGGTTCTCAAAGAGAAGGGATCCCAAAACAGCATCGATCCCACTCAACAAACCAGGGATCATTTGGGAGGGGTGCAGCAGAAATCTCCACATCCAGACACAGCCATTCTTTGGGCCCTGGACCTCTAGAACAGAAAGATGTTCTTCAGAAGTCCAAAGTCTCTCGGAAAGAAAGAGATTTGGAGAGTCAGTATCGTTTTTTGTCTGGGATGATGGGGGACCTCTACCCAGGTGGACTAGAAAGAGGCTTGACAGGAGAGACACCCCCTCTAAAAATGCCTAAAGTATCCAGACGTAAGCCTCTGGTTACAAGTCGTATGGTGCCAGCTAATGGGTATCAGAGCAGCATGACATCTGGTGCTTCCAGGGAATGTGGATTTGAGCCTTTGGACCTCTCACGCCGCCCTGTGTCTGGAATCAGTGCAGTGGAGCAAGATTTAGGAGTAGTTAGTAGCTCTGGAACTCCTCCATCAGGAGGAACAAGAGAAAATGATGACACTCTGAGTCAGTGTGTATTCTGCCCATTCCGTACCTCTTCTGTTGAACTGATGGCCATGCACCTACAGGTCAACCACACCAGCAAGTCCCGCCGTAAAAGGGGAGCCCCTGTGACCATTGACAACCATTCCGCCAGACTGACCATGCCTGGGTGGAACCGTGACCCTTTGACACTGTGGAAGTTCCTCAGTGATGGGGAAGGGGTCATGGGCATGGAGGACTGGATCAAATACAGGTCAAAAGCTGGAAATGGGGTCACCATGGAAGGTGGAGCTCTAGTGAGGTCTCCAAACCAAGTCAGAGAGATACCATCAGTTTTGGGAAACACACAGTCCACAAAACGAGAGCTTAAACTGGCAGAACAGGAGACTACAGATGAGGAAGAAGCAGAAGGAGAAGATGTCGAGGATCTCCTGGAAGCAAGCAGCAGCCCTGAAAATTACTCTCATCAACATGGCGTCAGAAAGGATGTGTCTGTGTCTCCAGACATGGTGCAAGATGCATCGTCTCTAGAGGAGGAACAACTGGTGGGAAACTAAGAGGTTTCAAACACTCCAGTAAAAGATGGATATGGAGGGAAAGATGTATAGGCAAAATTAGAGGAGAAAATTGAAGAGGCTCATCAAGTTCTCTGCAACGCAAGGTCATCATGTCCATGTCACAAATCAGTAGATAATGCTTCTCAAAACTTCCTTTGCACTTGAAATTCCTGTTACTGGTGACTCATCAGGTTATGCACCCACATTCACCCACAATCACAGAAATAAATCCAGTATTGTATGCTAGTGTTAGCCTTCCTGTCCAGGAGTCTTGAGGCCTTCTTGACTACTGTCATTCTATTTGTGTCTTTTTTTGTCAGTGAAGATGATTGCCAAGTTGTATTTCTACAAGTTTCTTGTTACTGTGAGTCTTTCTCTTGTCACGAACTACCCAGGAATGTCGATATTTAGAGCAGCAAAAGCAAAAAAAGAACGAAAACAAGAAAAGGAAAAAGAAACACTGTACTGTTTGTACAACGAGATATTCTTTTTTCTACTAAGAGAATATGTGAAGTGGACAAAATGACTAGTTTAACACAAAGGCCAGATGTATTGTACTACTTCCACTTGACTGAATTCTACATTTTTGACAACACTTCTACCATTAACCAAAGGGGTGGTCACACTTCTTGCCACACATTTTCCAGGCTGTGAAGAATATGCTCTGATGACTGAATGGTACTGATGATGACCACATTCATTAATGCAGGACAAAGATTATTTCCCTCACATATCCATACTGTCAGCTTGGCCTGGCAGGTCCTCTACAGATATTATATGAAACAGAAATTCCTCTACTTCTATACTCTATTTGTCTCAGTGCCTGGTGATGTATATGTTTTTTTTGTTTTTTTTTTAATGGAGTCATACAACGCAGGAAAATATATACGCTAAATAGATTACAGTATATGTTTAATAGCTCTAGTTCTGGAATGTTTTGGTGGCAGTTTGCGTGACCATGTCCGTTGTGGATGGAAGAATGGAACATTCTAGAGCACTCTGAAATCAACACAGGAGAACAGCTGGCCAGTTGACAAAGGCCATATGGCAGTGTTTACATCAGAAATACCACTATAATTTCTTTTTCAATGAAACCAGATCGTCATTGCCAAGGAAACATTAAGAAGGATTGGGATCTTGTTTCCAAGTTTGAAATGAAATGAAACACTAAGTTCAATTCTAAAGACCGAGGCTCGGCCAACAGTTTGGTTCAGCTTTTTCTTTTGTCTCTCACCTGCAAAGCACCTGAAAGTGGGAGAGGAGAAATGAGTCCCAAATCCGCAGGACAGATCCGAGAAGAAAAAAAAAACAAAAAAACTGAGTATGCCGTCTTCAAGATCAGTATTTTTGTTGTTGTTTTTTTAAGCAATGACAAGAAACATTATTAATAAGAAAAAAAAAAACACTAACAACTTCATAGACATCCCAGTAGAAAGTGTGTAGCTTTTATAAAGATAAAAAAAAAAAAAAGAAAACACAAAAAAAAGTTTTTTTCATGTTATTTTAATTTCAAGAAGAGTCTTAAAGGTTAAAGTGATATGAATATCAATAATTATGATTATTATGGTTGTGATAGAAGACTGGTTTGCAATGTCTTTAAAAAAAACACTGTGCAAAGTTTGTTGTTTTCCAAAGTAGAATTTTGTTTGCCTTTAAATCTAGACCAAACTTTTTGTTTACGAATTGTTGTTAATATTGAGTCACTTTCATTTGAAGTAATGCTGCAGATTCAGATCTCTGCTCCTAATCATACTATAAAATAGTCAATCAGTTTGCAATTTGTTGATGAAATCAACTATCCAATCAATCAAGTAATCAGACACAATCAAAATGAAATGTAGTTTGCAGCAACAAAGTGCTGGCTACACAATGCATTTGATAACTTATTTATTAAATATTAGTGAGAGTGTGTCAAAGACACATCACTGTCAGTTTGACTGACTTGCTGTACAAGGATGTGCTTTTTCATCATGCACTTGTGTCACATTTTTATTCCTGCTCTACCCAGCATAGGTGTCACAGGCTTCCCCCCCCACCCCATGCTCGCATTACCTGAAAGAACTGAAAGCGTTCCTATTTTCTAATCTGATTATTACTACTCCAAAATCAGTTTGTGTGATTAGATGAGCTGTACCTTAGTCTTGCCTCTTGTGCCACTCATTAATGAAGATGGGTACCAGTGATTGTGACTGCTGGCCTTACTTTATAAATGTGCATTATTGTGTTCCTTTGTGTGTAGAGCACCTTATGAGTTTGGTAGCCCCTGACGTGGTGGTTCTGAAAGATCTCACTCCAAGCCACTGTGCCTTCTGTCCTGCGCACTTCCTCAAGTACTTTGTGATCTCACCAAAAGCACCTACAGTAATCCATACTGTATCTGTTTTCTCTTCTTAAATAGCAGCCCATTTCTTTTGCGCTCTCTCTCTCTCTCTCTCTCTCTCTCTCTCTCTCTCTCTCTCTCTCTCTCTCTCTCTCTCTCTCTCTTTCTTTCAC
>JBBJLS010000082.1:445830-471530 GCA_037577275.1 Bryconaethiops microstoma | reverse complement strand
AAGCATTACTAAGCAAACCGGGCTCACATTACTCTTAGTGATCTTTGGGCAGAACTCCCTGAAGAATAAACAGAAAGGTTATTGCAATAGCAGATGAAAATGTTGCCAGCTCTGCTAAAGTAACTGCAACCCCGAGCAATATATCATATTCAGTTCTATTTTTGCATTGAGACCATACATCCTGAGTCATGAAAAAGTCCAAATACACCCCTTTCTCCCAAAATGTGAACATAGTGTACCTTTCAAAGGTGCACAGCTGGATGGTGTAGCTCTGAGTTATGTTGCACAGCTGCAGGTTGTACCTCTGAGATATTATGTCGCTTGTACCTTGTTATTATGTCGCTTGTACCTTGGAGAACTGACATGTTGCTGTTGTTTTTTTTAGCTTTGGTTAGGAATGGGTACTCTGAACATTCATCATAGATGGTGGTATATGGTTATATAATACGCAATGATGACAGATAAAGACAACAGAGTGGAGCTTCTCTGCTCAGGTTTCTTGTGTCGTGATTGTTTCATGTGTTGAGCACATTTTGAATCAGGTTTAGAGCATCTAATGTTTAAAAAAACGATGTCTAATAATGTCTCTATGACTTAACAGTTCGTGTATAGTCTCCAAGACTCTACATTTACTTTCATACCCTCCTGTTTTCATTTTAGCAGTGATCGGCTTCACATTAACACAGTGAACATACCTGCGTGTCCTTATTCTATGTCACTGTTTCCTAAGCTTGCTCCTGGAATTGCCCTGCTCTGCAGTGGTGTCCCTGCCTCAAACCAGACACTTCAACCTCACGGCAGGACTTCTGCATTTGCTGATGAGTTAAATGAGCAGAAAAATGTGCCGATGCAGAGGGTCTTGAGAAACAGGAGTCGGGAAATAGTGCATGCATGTGCACTCCTGTAGCAGGTATCCACACACAGAACCCATTACCTGGTGAAATAAAAGGTTAGTTGACCACATCATAATACTGTAAGGTAATGGTCCAACATGTTCCTCGGTAGAGTTAGCGCGCCTGCGCATGAGTGGGCGAGGGATTGGGAGGGGTGGGGGGGAGTGTGTGTGTCGGGGGGAGTGCAGATGGGAGGGAAGGAGAGGGGATTCTGGTGCGCTGTTGCACGCAGCCGCACTGCTTACCGCGCACATCTCAGAAAACCCTCTGACTGAAGCTGGGGAGGCTGGGGGAAGGGGGTGGGCTTGGATTCACTCAGGCATCTCACTGCTAACAGAGCGCCGCACCACTGGTTCCCCATTCCGCCATTCAGCCCTCCCGATTCTGCTGCACAGCCTTCGGGGCTTGAGAGAACTAGCTGCTCCTGGCCATAGAGTGGAAGAGGAGAGACAAGACAAGAGAAGATCAAAGAGAAGAAGAGAACAGAAGAAAACAGAAGAGAAGACAAGAAAGTCACTGCAGAACTCCTACCCCACGTTTCCAGGATGAGCGAGGTGAGTCCACATCCCGCTTTCCCCTGCCGACTGAGTAATTTACAGCATCAGCATCATAATCTGGGGGGGGTTCATTAAAATACGCACCTCACTGGGCGCAGCATCCCCCCGGTGTTATTAATTAGTCATTAACAACGAAATGTGCTTCAATTATTGAGTAATTAAACTGACCAAACTGTGTGTTTGCGCGTAGTTGGGAGTTACATGAATGCTTTAGTTTCTCTTGCTGCAGTAACGCAGTCAACTCCATTGTGTCCCGTTGATATAACGCAAGTATCCAAGAAGTGAAAGAACCATTTAAAAGGAGTTTCGGACTGGAATAAACGCACTTGATGCGCTGTTGCTGCTTGAACACTTGCGCATCCGTACGTGCGTCTCTCCAGCCCTCCAACCTCAAGGTGCACTAAAAGAGAGCCTTCACAGCTCGCACCTGTACATCTTGTGCTTGGCTCGGGCACCGTGGCATGCGGACGTCGCGTCCAGAACGGAACAATTCTGACCGCACACTTGCTTCATTTTTTATTACCACCTGTATTCTCACAACCCCCACCTCTCATGATAGGATTGGCTGCAGAGTGCACTCACAAGACAGGCTCGCCAATCCTAGCATCTGTGTTAAAGCACTACTGAGCCAATCCTAGCGCAAGGGGTGGGGAATGTCGGAATACCGGTGCGATTAAAAACACCGCCTCACACAGTCCGCATGCAGCAACAGCGCACTGCCGTGAAAAGCGCAGTGTGACGGCACTCACCTTTATCCCAGAGACTCAAATATGCACTAAAGTAGTTTAGCTTACCTAGCCAAGGCTAACCACTCACAGCCCCGTATTTATCCAAAATGCTTGTCTATCGAACCCCAGCCCAGAACTTTTCGTCAGCTGTAGATCTCGGTCTCGACACCAGAGATAAAAATGTAGTTCAGCCACCTGCACATGATTCATAGTCTGTATGGTATCCTTAGCTTTAGTCAAAGCAAGTCAAGAAGGTGTTTGTCATTTCAACCATATGCACAGTACACAGTGAAATTAAACAACATTCCTCCAGGACCATGGCACAACACAAAGAACCAAAAACAACATCACATCCCTGTGGGACGGGTGTGTGGGGTCATCCTCAATGCTGGTGGCTTTGTGGACGCAGCGTGTGGTGTAAATGTCTGCAAAAGTGGGGAGAGAGACCCTTATTATCCTTTGTACGGTCCTGCAATCTAATGCAGCACAGTTTCTGTACCATACCAGGATGCAGCTACAGAGAATGCACACTATGTGTGTGTGTGTGTGTGTGTGTGTGTGTGTGTGTTGGGGGGGGTTCCCAGTGAGAACTGAGGGAGTGCACTCTCCTCAGTCTCCGCAGGAAGCAGAGATAATGCTGGGCCTTTTTGGCAAAGGAGCCGTGGCCCATGCGAGGTTCTCCGTGATGTAAACTTTAGGGAACTTGCTTCTCTGGACGATCGCCACTCAGGAGCCGTGGACGTTCAGCGGAGTGTGATCATGTTCTCCATAAGTCAGTGATCATCTCTTTTGAAAAGTGAAAATTCTGTCATACGTGAACAGCACAAAATTCGTCCTCTGCATTTAACCCATCCACCAAGGGAAGCAGTGAGCAGCCAGGAACACGGCGTCCAGGGAGGTGTGTGTGGGGACGGTACCTTGCTCAGGGTACCTATTGGGAATCAAACCCACAACTTCCTGATCACAGGGCGAACACCTGGCCACCAGCTGCCCACATTGCTTTGCCCACATTCAGAGAAAGGTTGTTGGCTCTGCACCAGTTTGTTAGCCACTGCACTTCCTCCCTGTATGCCACCTCATCATTCTCACTGATCAAACCCACCACGGTCATGTACTCAGTGAACTTGATGATGTGGTTTTAGCTGTGCATTGCTGCACAGTCGTGGGTCAGCAGCACGAACAGCAGAGAGCGGAGCACACAGCCCTAGAGGGCCCCTGTACTGAGTTCGGTGGTACTGGATACATTGTTCCCGATCCTGACTAACTGTGGTCTCCCAGTCAGGATGGGGTGTTCAGGCCCAGCAGTCTTAGCTTTCCTTTCAGATGCTGTTGATGGTACTAAGCACTGTGCTACAGTCCATGAACAGTATTCTAACATAAGTGTCCTTTTTGTTCAGAAAGGTGAGGGCTAGGTAAGAAGTGGTGGTGAAAACGGTCCTGGAGACATGTGGTCTGAGTAGGGGGGCTAGGAAAACTTGGTTGTCACGAAAGGAATAGGCATAAAAAAGTGAATTAGTACATTTTAACACAATGCATGTTTTTATTTTTTAGCTTACAAGTTAGCTACATTACACAGTTATGAATTGGTAGCCTAGCCTACCTGATGGACTGCAGTAATGGAACAAAGTTCTCAAGTTCAAATAGGTTATGATAGCGCATGCCCTCAACTTGTGGTCATGTGATGGTAGGAGTCAACTGTGAAAACCTGAGCTGTAATTCTGTAGTTTCTGCTTTCAGCTAGCAGGCCACAGCCCCTTTGATGAACAGAGGTAGGGCTGAGAGAGGGCAGGAATGGGGCGAAGGTGGGGTGTGAATAATTTGCCACAGGAAACAGATGAAAAATGTATGGGATTTTATGGATGATAATAGACCATATATAGTATATATTTATAAATAGTCTAAATTAAATGCTTAGACTTAATTAAACAGTCATCCACAATTTTAGCCCTGTCTTACTCCTTTCCAAATAATAGTATTAGTCAATTATATACAAGCAAGGCTTTGAGAACCATCATTTTGATATCTGAGTAAAAAACCAAAATCAAATGGCAAATCCATCAAGTTCGTCACAAGAAGTCCCAAATTATTTAACATGTCAAAGGAATGGTCTCATTCGTATACCACGTATACAACTTTGAGGAAAACTAAATGGCAGACAGTACCAGTCATTAGATCTGATGCTAATTTGCAAGACTGCCCTAAAGATCAAGGCCCCACCATACAAAAACTCTTCCTTCCTAATATTCCCAAATTCCAAATTAAAACACACATCTAAGAGTTGGTTTATGACGGCAAGGATGAAGTCAAATGCTTACTCTGGACTCTCCCAAAAGGGTTTGTATGAGAGCATTGTATGAAAGACTTAAACTGTTCTGAATTCTTAACAACTATTCAAAATGAATAAATTGTTGGGTGTATCAGTTATTTTGGCCATCTTGTTATACTTGTGTGTTTGAGTGTGTTTTTTTCTCATGAACCAGACTTGCTGGTACATAGTGCTTGATATTTGCTGTGATGTTCCCGACTAACACAGGCAATTTTTTCTACTGTCCCAAAGCTGATAAACCTCTTATAATTGTAGCATTGACTTTTCTGTCTTAAGCTGCTTTCATATCATCCAATTCATTTTATATTTGAACATCAGATCAGTATCAGCCGTACAAAGTAAAGCCTCTAGAATATACGACTAACACAGAATATTTGTATTATTGCGTGCAACATTTACATCTTTAATGCCAACAGCCCACTTCCTAAGTCCCTTGGACCCTTTTCACAGTTTCAGCTTGACACCTCTGTCAGCTTCTAAGGCATGTAATTATGTTTGCATGGTCTAAGCATAACAATGCATAGTCAGCGGGGATGTATGGGCGGTGAAGCATATTTGCACGCATTTGTGATTAAAATATCGTTTTCAAGGATAAACAATAATGGCTTCCTGTGATACCTCAACATGCTGGCACATAATTAACTAAGGAGGAAGGGTCTTACGTAGAAGATGAGAGGTTCCCCCTGGCATGCAATGTTATAACTGTTAGCTTTAACGCAGCATTCCCCACTGATCTCTCCTCATCATGTCGTCACAGTATTGAAAAAAACCTTTAACTTCTTATGACTATTTTTGAATGTATCCTTCTGTGCTACAAGCTAAGCTTACAGCTTTAGGGCATTTTATTAGCACTGCCCTTAGCATCACAACTCCAAACAAAGCCAGCCTGATCTTTCACCAGTTCTCAACCCAACACGGGTCCAATTAAAATGAGTCCGGGCTATTTAAAAACCAGAACATTCATTTTTTACCTTTGCCAGTATTCCTCCAGTTTAGCCATGCCGCTAGCTAGGTCTCCCAGTTCCACCCACTAGCTAGGTCTCCCTCAGTCATACAATACCTCCAAGACTGGTTTAGCTCACTCTTCGAAGTCATATGAAGCACTACTTCACTACTTCATGCTAACGCAGCATCATTGGACAACTCAATATGCATGGAGGAGAGCTCTGACTGCCAATTCTGTTCTGTCAGCTAACAGACCCCCTTGCTGGCTAGCTTTGGAAGAAGAAAGAGGGCCGTCTTACCCACCTAGAGAGTGAGGCTAATTATGCTCTTTTGGACTTCCGGCCGTGGATAGATGGGGTATCACCAGGGATCAAACTCACAATCTCACAATAACAAGAGGATACCACTTACAGAGTAAAGCATGGTGTTCACATCTACAGCTGTCACCAGTTGAATGCAATGTTGTTATTGTCTTCATCTGAGCATTGTCTTCATGTGCCTTGATCCTGTCTTGGTAAGTTAACTCAGTTGAGTCCATTTATTAAGAGCACCATATAAGAATTGAAGATGTATATTTCTTATATTTCACTACAAATAATACTATCGTCACTAATCATTTGGGCTGTGGAGTTGTACCGCCATTTACGTTTAAGTAATCCTCTGCTTTCTGAAAGTCAAAATCCCATGTGTGGTGCTTATTGTTTGGTGTCAGAGCTCCAAAAGACCCAGAAGATTGACTGTGTCATTTATTTTAGTTTACCTGGAGATGTGTTTATCAAATTTAAGAACCTGATTAAAGGGGTAACCCGGAAATGGGTTCGGGACCCATTACATGTACGGTACCAGTGGAGATGGCAGTCCCCTAATTATTATCACGTTTAGCGTGTGCTGAAGTCTGAGAAATGACACATAACATTATTTTACAGTTAGAAATGTTGAAGATAAACGACAGGAGAGTCTGTTCATTATATAAAGATCAACGTCCACAAAGCAGTGGTTTGTTCAGGTCACTGTTTACTTCTGTTTAGCCTCTGGTCTCACTGCTCTCACCCCATTACACATAATAGATCAATTATTGCTGTCCCTGAAAGAGGGCCCCTGAGAGTAATGCTATGTATGTCCATTTTAATCTCGACTAATAAGGCTTAATAGGTCATGGTATTTAAAACATTCATATTAGTACTGCTATGTCTGACCGTTTTGACGAGCGTATATAGACGTTTTGCAGTATTAGTTAGTTGTTTCAGTACTAAGTGTCATATGGCTTCAGCTTCTCAAAATGGTAACTATAGAAGAACTTACAAGTATATGTTGAAAAGTTTGTGGACACCTGCTCATTCAGCGTTTCCTCGGAAATCAAGGGTGTTAATAGAAAGTTTTCTGCAGTAACAGCTTCTACTGTTCTGGGAAGACTTTACACTAGATGTTAGGAGGCTGCTTCTAGGCTGCTTCTGAGGAAATGATGGCATTCAGCCACAAGAGCAGGAGTGAGGTTATGTATAAATAGTGGATCACATAATGCCACACCAACCCAAAAGGTAATGGATGGAGCTCCATCACTCCAGAGAATGCAGTTTCACGGCTCCACATCTCAATACTGGAGGACTTCTTACCAGCTACCGGACTATTGGCATTGCACCGGTTATCCTCAGGCTCTTCTGCAGCTGGTCCGTTCCATAGGCAATGCTGAATATATTATTTAGAAAGGGTGTCTTGATGCTTTCAGGCAGACATGGTATATTTATGTAACTCATGTATGAAATGTGATGTAACATTTCCCAGTTGATTTACATCACTCCTGCTGGACCATTTATCATGAAACATCCATAATTTGTAAAGGGCAGCTGACGGTTTTGAATGATCATAAGAAACGAAATAACGAGAATCGAGAATTTTTCATGTGACAGCGATGAAATGCGGATTTCTTTTGCATTTGCAGTAAAATGCAGTAAAAGAATCCCTGCAGAGAGATGTACAAGCAGTGAACAGCCATGTCAGCCTTTAGGGAAGCGCAGCACATGATGGATATGGAGAGATAGAGGGATGACAGGAAGCAGAGGTCTGTCCGCTTCAGGACAGGACAGACGCAGGTGTGTGAATGCATAAAGGAGACAGAAAAAGAGGAGCGGGGGCATTGGAGGTGTGTTGGAGCATGCACATAAACAACTGTTAGGAAATTACAGTCCGCATCAGTGGCACCTTTAACCTGAGCAAGTTATCTTATATGTGTGTGTGTGTGTGTGTATGTGTGTTTCTCTCTCCCTCTCTCTCTCACACACACATGCACACACTCATTCTCTCTCTTGCTCTCAATTTCTTTCTCTCCTGTTGTCCCTCACTTTTTTCTCTCTATTTCCCTTACTTTCTCTCTTGCTCTCCCCCACTCTGTTGTTTCCTCTTTCTTCCTATCTTGGTCTCTTTCTTTCCTTGTCTATTTCTTTATTCCAGCATCTCTCACTCTTCATTCATTCATTCATTCATTTAGACAGTCTTTCTTTCTCCTTTTCTTGCTGTCTATTCTTTCTTGCTGTCCCACACACTCGTATGCTCTCTTTTGCTCTCGTTCTCAGCCTCTCTATATCTCTTCTTTTTTCTCTCTTCGCTTTCTCTGTTGTTTTTCTTTCTTTATATTTCTATGTTTTTCTCTCCCTGTTACATCTTACTCTCTCTCTCTCTCTCTCTCTCTCTCTCTCTCTCTCTCTCCATCACCTACAGCAGCTCCCCAGGGCAGACTCTTAAATACTGCAATCTGTCTCTGTCTCGCGGATTCTCTCTCTCTACTCACCCCTGGCATCTCTCTCTCTCTCTCTCCTGCACTGTCTGTCTGTCCCTGTCTGCTCTCCCTCACCTCTCTTCACCTGTTCATCTGCTGCACTACTTCAAAAAATGAAACAAGACAGATCTTTATAATGAAACCATCAGAGAGATGGAAAACACGAAGAGTGGATAGAGGGAGGGAGGAGCATAGAAGATGAGTGAAAGAGTGTAAAAACAGGATGGAATGAAGAAGAGCAAGCTTTGGAGAGCGAGAGGAAATGTGAGCAAAGGAGAAGTAGAGCTATAGGCCTAAGACAGGGTGTGAATGTGCTAATTGCGTGGGTTTTTTTCCTTTTCTTCCAATTCCTGTGCTTCTTTCTCTCTGTGTGACCTTGCTCTCTCTCTCCCTCCCCCGAGCTTCCTCTCTTTCTCCTTCTTTCATTCATCTCATCTTTCAGTCCCCTCACTTTCTCACCAAACACAGATGTCTGTTTTTCTTCTCTCTCTCTCCCTCTCTCGTGCGCGCCTCGCTCTCTGTAGTTGTCGTTTTCGCTTGCTCGCTTTTTAATGCAAGCAGAAAAAGAGAAAACCCCGTGCCTGCAGGCAGAGCGAGAGAGACATAGAAAGAGAGAGAGAGAAAGAGGAAGAAAGAGACAAAAAGAGGGGGGGAGAAAGGATAGGGTTGAATCTAGCTCAGACAGTAAAGGAGGAGGGAGAGGCTTGTTCTGGATGAATCTGTGATTATGTGTATGTGTCAAAAATGGACGGCTGGAAAAAAAGGAGAGAAGGACAGAAAAAAGCGGGAGTTGGAGTTCTCCTTTCTGCGGCAAGTCAGGTTATTTCATAGTTTGTGCTCAGAGTAAAATGACTTTGTCCGCCACTGCACACTTGGTTCACCTCATTACCTACGCACACTATGCTTAGGCTAATATGACAAATATATTGTTGACAAATATATTTCCATTACAGTAACCCTCCGCTTATTCGCCGTTCAGCAGTCGCGACTTCAGTCTCTCGCAGATTTTTTCTGAGAACCAAACTAATGATTGTTCGCGGAAACTGCAAATATCCTCTGCATTTTTTTTGCTTTTGTGAGGATGCCCCCTCGTGCTGGTTGTTTATGTTTGGGCTCGGCGGTGAGCAATGCAATCAGATACCTAAACGGAATGAGCCTCCGCTGCTCAGCGCTGTGCCCGAACATAAACAACCAGCATGAGGATGAAGGGGCGTGGCAGACGAGGCCCGGACGTCACAGTCACCTGTACTCAGAGGCGGGAGGTTTGAAAGTAGCCAATTCGAGAATGGTTTTTTTTTTTTTTTGCTGCTGTTTGGCTGCTGCCCTGTGACGCTTATACCAAAGAAAACGCGTGTGCGCGAATTACGGTACAGTCTATATAGGGGTAATATCGGTATTTTACATGCCAGCACTGCGGAAGACAGCAGTTCAGTGAATACGTGTTTAACTTTAAATTTTCTTTAACTATAATGTATTAAGCTGAGTTTAAAATGGAATTAAAATGAAATGTACACTATAAAAATAGGCATTTTAGGCATTTTTTTTACCACGTCACGTATTCGCATTTTTTTCACTATACGCAGGTGCTCTTGGAATGTATCCCCCGCGATACGTGGGGTTTACTGTATTTTGTCTAACCCTGTTGACTTTTCCACCCCTGTATACTCTTTAGAGTTGATTATGACAAATATATTGTGTTTCGAAGTGGGGTATTAGTTTGGTCCACCCAATACACTGTGTATTGTTTAATATGGCATAATGTACTGAGTGATTATTATTTTACCAAGTACACTTTATGCACCCCATCACCTATACGTTGAGACTACTATAATAAATACTTTCACTTTTTACACCATGTTAAGGTTAATATGACAAACGTATTGTTGGTTGTTTTCATTATTTTGTCCACTTTATCCACTCTATACATTATGTTATGTTAGATGTTAATTTGATAAATATACTGTTAGGTGTTCATTATATTCTCTGTACACTGTACACTATGATATGGGTAAGATTACTAATCAGCCACAACATTAAGACCACTGAAGACGGTGAAGTGAAGCGAATAACATTGATTATCTTATTACAATGGCACCAGTCAGGGGTTGGGATATATTAGGCAGCAAGTGAACAATCAGTTCTCGAAGAAAAAAAAAAGGAACAACCGTAAGTATCTGAGCGACTTTGACAAGGGAGATACTCTGATGGCTAGATAACATCAGGGCTTGTGGGATTTTCTCAGTTTTTAGTAACTACCAAAGAAACCCACGGAAGGACAATTGGCGAGATCTCCATAGGGTCATGGGCTCCCAAGACTCACTGAAGGTTAGCCCATCTGGTCAAATACCACAGAACTACAGCAACATATACTACTGTGGCATAAATTACTGAAAAGGTTACTGTTGGGTATGATAAAAGAGTGCCTACAATGGGCATTTGAGCATCAGAACTGGACTATGGAGCAATGGAAGAAGGTGACCTAATCACATCATGTGCATGGCCAGGTGTGCGTGAATCTTAGCTGAGGAAGAGGGATCACTAAGGGAAGAAGGCAAGCTGGTAGAGACAGTGTGATGCTCTGGGAAGTGTTCTGCTGGGTGATCTTGGGTCCTTGCATTAATATAAAATGTATTTAGGCATGTACCATTTGCCTAAACATTGTTGCATACCAAGTACACCCCTTCACGGCAAGTGTATTCCCATATAGCTGTGAACAATGCGCAATGTCGCACTGCAAAAAATGATGAAGAATGGAGCATTACAAAGAGTTCCAGGTGTTTGTGGCATGTGCTGGTCAAATATTCTGATTCATGGAGGCCCAAGCTCACAACTTATGATGCTTTTTCACTGGCACAAGAAACCATGCCATGCCGTTTTTTTCCATTACAGATAAAGTGACCCATACCCAAGCTGTACCTGTGCTGTCACAGCCCTGCTCGACGGCAGGGCCAAAAGCAGGTTGCAGCCAAGCTGACTGCGTCACTGCTTTTTGATGGGTAAAAAATGGCATGACAACAGATGGACCTGGAAAGAGGTCATTGTTTTTTTTCCCCCTGTCCATCCAAAAGATAACAACGGAGATAAAAACGAACTGGGCAGTCAACAAAGCTGAAGCTGGAGTTTTTGTCGCTGTGAGAAATGTGAAGGACAAGTTAGCTGGGTTAGGTATTCATCACATAAGTAGGCAACGCTGAGTAAAAATGATGAAAAGTCAAACAAGACAGCAAAAAATAAAAGACCACAATAACAAAAACAGCATCAATGCTTTCTCACAGGGCTGAGATACAATGAAAAGTCAAAACGTGCCTGTATACCTATGGAAAAGGACTAGTTATTGTAATGTGCGCTGCATTTCTATATATTTCAAAATATTTGTTGCACTGGCAGGCACAGTCTAAGCATCTCTTAGTGTACATTGAGGCTTATGTGACAGCTGCCATTGCTCAAAATATTGCTGCTGTTATGATGGCCGTATTATCAGGATGCTGAAAACACCCTTGTCTCTTTTTCTCTCCACCTCTCTTTCTCCTTCCCTGCTTTTTTGCTGCAGAGCTGTTTGTTGAGAGGATAAGATTAAGGGGGAATAAGCAAAGGACTCAGAAATATCCTGTATGATAATGTTTTTTAGTGCCATCCTATAATAGGGTTGGTTTAGGCATGGGCTGTTTCATCCACAGATCAGACAGTGCACTGGGAATGGGGGTTAAGCAAGGCCACACACACACACACACACACACACACACACACACACACACATACACACACACACTCACACATACGCACGCATATGCCTCATGGGACAGTTGCCCACCTCTTCATGGCAGCAAGCGCAAAAGAAAATGCACTTTGTAATGTAATTGCTTCACATTATAGATTGAAAAAGACACCAACAGAAATGGAGCCTGACAGACAGCGAGCAAGACAGGGCGACCAGTCAGAAATGGAAAGTAAGTCTGTGAGACCAAGAGGACGGAAGTGAGCGAAAGAGAAGAATCCAGACAGGCAGCAAACGAAAGAGAGAGAGAGAGAGAGAGAGAGAGAGAACAAAAAAAGAGATAAAAATTGGGTCAGTTGTCACACAGGAATTGGCCAGCCATCACCACTCTCTTGGCGTGTGTATGTGGGATCTGGATGTGTGTGTGTCAGTGTGTATGAGTGTGAGGTGTTTGCGCACCCACTTGGTGTGGTCTCTGGAGACTACTATGGCTAATAACACTCCTTTACTGAGCAACACTGGGTCTCATATAACATGCTAGAAGCGCCATGATCATCTCAAAGAGTTCATATCATAGACAACTATATTTCTCTAGTTTTTCGTCTTGTAAAAGTTTAATGCTGTGCATTTTAGAATGTACCGTTCACGCCCCAGATCAGATCACACAGTCCATAAATAGGTACAAAACAGCCCGTTTTGAGTTCACTGTTTTCATGATGTCATCAAAAAATCGATGCCTTTACATATACCTTCCTATTTAGTTTAGCCCTCCTCTCATGTGAAGGAGTGAATTGCTTTCTGGCACAATATTAGAGCAGCCAACTGGAAGAGAGGTCATTTATATACACACATACACATATATAGGGCGAAGTAAGAAAAAGGTTTAATTCTTTGTGATACAATTGTGACCATATTTAGTACACAAAACCACATATACGTATAAATGGACCCCAGGGACAGAAAGTTTCCTAAATGTTGTTTTAGATTGAACATATGGATCTAGAAAAAAATAACTGAATTGATCTAGAGTCTCAATTACATTTTTTAGAAAGTCTTTACATTTTAAAAAGGTTCTTCACACTAGTATATCCTGTACAAGAGGAAGTCTTTAAAGAACCACCCAATGAATGGTTCTTTAGTTGGTTCTCATATGACATGGCTCTAAAGAACCCTTTTGACACCATTTTTATGAGTGCTCCTCTCAAGGTTCAGATGTTTAGAACAAAAACCATAGAACATATTGAGTCAGTAGCAATGAATGAGGCTTGGCATGGAATCAGCAGGGGGAGGTTTATAATGTAGTGTTAATGGCAGATGATCTCCTGCTGGGCGACGAGATAAACTCAGTCGCAGAGATAAACTTTGGCGCAGAGACCCGACTAAATCACATCATGCTGTGCATTGATGTTTCCCGCCACATGGCATCGTTCCATTTCAGATGTGATGCCTCATCCCACATCCGTCCCCATTCTATTCAAGTTCTTGCTTAGGGGAAGTGTTAAAGGGTTTCATTTCTTTTGCTAGGAACAGTACAGGCTTGCAGCATAGCTGAACTGCATATTTATAATGCATGACTGCAACTGTGATTGAAACGAAGTTTTAATGAGTTAGGAATGTTTGACATCGTAAACATGTTTGTTTTCGTATTTTGATTCTGCCAGACTGCGCTCACCATTCCACCTTGTAATTCCACTTACTGGCCGTACAGGTGCAAGCCTACCTATTGTAGCCCATCCGTTGTTGTCAGACATCCCATTTACAGTGCGTCATTGCTCAGTTTTTTTTTTTTACCACAGGTTGACCAGATTTGATTCTTCTCAGTACAGCAGAGACACTTAACACACTTCTGATGTGGCAGTGTAATGTGGGAGTGGGTTGAATGTTTCAGGCACAGTTTGTGCACAAATCTGTGCCATTGTTGGCTTGAGCCACCTCTTGAGCCACCCCTCTTTTCCTCATATTTTCCTTCCGAAGAGCCGGACTTTCTTATATTTTTAATATAGTCTTGAGGAATTATGAAGTTCTCCAGGCTTCCTGACGGACTTTCAAAGGCTCTCATTTCCAGTCCTTTCCCTGAACATGACCAGTTTCAGAGGAATGTGTTTGGTTTGTTAAGACACACAGTGGCCTATGTATGAATCCTTGAAGCATAGCTTAAGCCCTGAACCAGTGAACAAACAGGTGCAGATGATTCCAGATGATCAGGCGGTGATCAGTATACTGGGCATGCTGAATGCAGAGTGGTTGGAACCCAAGTGGTCATGGGTTCAAATCCTACCTTCAGCAGACCACCACTGGGTTCCTGAGCAAGACCTTTAACCCCAGGTTGCTCCAGGGAGACTGCCCCCTGTAGTTAGGGAATGGAAGTCGCTTTTTATAAAAGCGTCTGATAAATGCTGTAAATAAATGTCCCTTGTGTCTTTAGGCACTTTACAGCCTGTCAGAGTAAAATATTTGTTCCCATTTCCTTCATTTAATCTACTTTGTATGTCTAAGATAAGACAGATTGACAGGCGTAAAATAATATTATTTCAAAGCCACGTGTAAAGGAACTAAAGGATGTCTCAAGACTGTTACACAGTGATTGACGACTGAAGGGCTAGATGGCTAACAGATGTTGTGTATGACTACAAATGTACCCCAGCAAGGTGAACCTAGAAAGTAGGAGGTTTGAGTGAAGTGGCATCTCTAGTTTTTTAGCATCAAAATGTGCTTGTCCCTCAAAATGATTTCTTCTGTAGATACAAGGTTTTGTTCCAGCAGCGATTATAGTCCTTAATGAAACAAAAGAGGACCTAAATGCTTCACCAAACATATTCATGTGCAAATGAGCTTAAGGTAGTAATGAGCTGGAATCCAGTTTACAGGTGAAACACAAAGACCCTGGCTGTTTACACCTGGTTGTTTCATGTGCCTTGAGCATTAGGATTATATTGGGATAGAGCTTAGGCCTGGCGCATGGTCGTTTTGTTGCTCTAGACAAATGATAATTTTGTCTCTTCCAGTCCTGCAAGATTTGGATGATTTAGTACACAACTAATACTCCCATCAGGTCTCTGCACAATCACTCCAATTACCTGGTTCAAACACAATATTTTATTTCAGAGCTATAGGCTTATATTGGGCGTTCCAAACCCACTGTTTTCATGAACACATACGAGACATGATTTGTTCAGGAATACACTGTCCATTCTCTGAAGCCTGCCTGCCTGCCTGCTTGAATGTGCTTTTCACCAACTTAGCCCCATACCAGACATATTCTGTGTGTTTCTTTTCAGGTTTAAAGCGGTCTTCCTTATCCACTCCATACACTGGCAAATTTTTTGCCCACACAAATGGATTGGTCTAAAAGATTCCTCAGCCAGTCAGTGCATATATAGACCAAATTCACAATGAACTTGGTAAAATTACATACGCTAATCAAGTTCCTCATAAGTGAGAAAAAGTTTGTGTCCTTCCTCAAGTGACACTCTAGACGCAATGGTACCTTCCATTGCTGTTCAGCTCATGGGGATAAGGTTGCCACCAGGAATGCTTCCATTGAACAGAGTCAACCCTGCTCCAGAGTTGGTCCCCTGACATGAGGTTCTTCAACTTACTTTAAGCTAGCTAGCTAAAATAAAGCACAAGCACTCTTACTTTGCCGTGTTGTCTCAATACTGGTGCTACGGATTCTAAATAGCCGTCTTCTCGTATACATTGGCTACAAGAATAATGAATAGAAATGCATACAATTTGTTGTTGTATGTGAGGTGATTGACTCTTCACATGGTAATCATATTTCAATCTGAGGTGATTCACTCTTGGTATGATAATCAGATTTTGATCAGACAAGCCAGACATGGATTTGAGTACCAATTGTCAAAGCGAGTATAAATGAATGGTTAAAATTTTGATGCTAGTAACATGAAGTGACCACGTGTAAACAGCATTTAGATAGGGTTGTTTACATAGGGATGGTATCCTGGATAAGCCTAATCTAGAACTACATAGCATTCTGAAGATTTCTTGGTAGTGTCCAACAATGGAAGAAAAAAAATGTACACATTTCCTACATACCACACATAAAATAAATCAGCCAAATATGTCTGTTGGCCAAATTTTGTTTAATCTGTTCAGCAAAGTAGCTGTGAGACTAACGTTGGACTCAAAACAGATTTTACCGCAAAAAAAGATTTTTGTCAAACTTTTCCTGTAATCCCTGTTTAGGAAACTGACACTTTATATTAAGGAGTACTAAGCTTTATGTTAAGGAACCTTCGTCAAAGATTTCTCTGACATCCATGCCTTTTGGGAGAATCGGAATTCCAACTAGGCTTTAAAAATGACTAGATTTCTTCTCTTTGAATGTGGCAAGAAGATCCAGAATAATGAAGATTAAGTAGAACATTATATTCCTTAGCCAGTAAATGTGCTTGCTGAACACACTCTGAGAGAACCTAAATGCCAAATTAAGTTCTTATAGCTGAGAAGAATTTAGTACATTTTGCCACTCTCCCTCAAGTGCCATTGTAGACAGCTGCCTGGTTTGTCTTTACGGACGTGGCCTATATGGTGAGAAGATTAAGTAGAATATCGAGGGAAAACTCTACTGGGATTTTGAAGCCTATGATGTATTGTGAGTTTACTCTTCCTCCATGTATCTTCTGGCCTGCCGTCTCTTTAGGTCAATCATTTTTGCTTTCCTCCACAGGGATCTCCTCGTAGATGTTCTCTCAAGGTTTCTAAGCTTCTTTTACGCTGTATTGTCAATGAAAGCTCCTAATTTTTGAAGCAGAATCAATTCCTCCACTGGGATCTCCATGTTGATGTTCTTTTCGAGTTTCTAAGCATTGTCTAAGCTGCGTGGTCAATGAAAGCTCATAATTTTGGAAGCAATATCAATTTCGCCAGTGGGATCTCCATGTAGTTCTTTCAAAGCTTCATCTAAGTTGTGCTATCATTTAAAACTCTCAGTTTTGGAAGGAGAATAAATACCTTGGCATGTGCAGTGTTTCACTCTTCTGCTCTTGTAGCAAGAGTCTTCTGTTTGAAGATGATGCTGTATCAGCAGCTGCTGTGCGACTCCTTTTTGACCTCACTCTTGTTTCTCTTCCAGCATACACCCACAGGGAACCCCGACAGCAGCCAAACGCCGGCCTCAGACAACAAAGGTCTGTGTCTCCCTCTTCTTCCAGTCTGTCTACGTGCATGAATTCTGCTTGTCCCTTTGGTTCTTTGTGGAGTGTTGCTATTAACCCCTTAAACCTAGTGAAATTTTGCATCCTAAGGCATTTTAAGACATCTGAGACTTATTATTCAGTTACTAAATGAACATTTTAGTTATTATGGAGTCATTGGATCGAAGAATGGGAATGAAAACCATGAATATTGGAGTCAGACCTTTACTTTTGATTATATATGTCATGAATAACAATGCCATTACTTTGTAATGTTATGTTAGCAATTAGCTAAATATAACACGAATATAACATGAATATAATTCATATCAGTTAAGAACAGTAAGAACAGAAATATATGATACCACTTTTTCATGTCTACCAATCTGATACAGTAAACTCCCGCTTATCACGGGGTTTACGTTCCAAGAGCACCCACGTATAGTGAAAAACAGTGAATATGTGATGTGGTACAAAAAATGCCTAAAAATGCCTATTTTTATAGTGTAAACTCTAAATATGCCCCCAAATATGGTTCCAAATCACTTTAATTTCATTTTAAACTCAACTTAATACTTTACCCTTAAAGAAAATATAACGGTAAACAAGTATCCATACTGTACAATTTACACTGATCTCCCGCAGTGCTAGAATGTAAAATACCGACGTTACACCTGTATAGACTGTACTGTAATTCATGCACACGCGTTTTCATTGGTATAAGCTGGTAAATACTCGAGACGCTCCACGGAGGAAATTCTGGACTGCAGCGTCACAGGGCAGCAGCCAATCAGCAGCAAGGAGAAATAAATAACGTTCTCGGATTGGCTACTTTCAAACCTACCGCATCTGAGTACAGCGACTGTGACGTCCGGGCCTCGTCCGCCACGCCCCCTCGTCCTCGTGCTGGTTGTTTATGTTTGGGTGGCGCTGAGCAGCGGAGGCTCATTCCATTAGGGTATCTGATTGCCTTGGTAACTGCCGCACCCCAAACATAAACAACCAGCATGAGGATGAGTGGGCATGGTGGACGAGGCCCGGATGTCACAAAGCAAAAAAAAATGCAGAGAATGTCTGTGGTTTCCACATAGGTGCGGGGGTTTCACTAAGAGACTGAAGAAACACAGCGGTGTTACTCATCTGTGTTCCTTGTGTCCTCTTCTGCGTATCTCTCCTTACAGCATGTCGCAAAGTTTAGTTTAGCATTTACGCGATAGTTATCTATTATCCAGTCAGTACAATTCCAAATCTTTCCCTGAAACACAATGGTTAGATTACCACTTTTAGCAGTTAGTGACGTATCTAGGACTTCTAGAAGGCCCAGAGTAATGTTTGGTCTCTCAAAATTGGTCCTAACCATTATAAATCAAAATGTGACTGGTTGATTAACTTCCATATTGTTGGTGGTTAATCGAATATATAAGGTCCGTCCAGCTTCTGAAGGCCAAACCAATGAGAGAGCTTCCTTGGCTGTATCTACCCAGATCCCATGTAGAGAAAGTCTTGATTAAACAGTTTTTGTTTTCGATGAAAGCTTAACAGTGAAATAAGAATATTACTACAAGAGCTGCTGAGATTACATAGTTCAAAAAATAATTGAAAAAATAGATTTGTGCTATTCTGAAATCATTGTGCCTTTTCTGAAGGCCTAGAAGGTCCTGAGGATAATCCTCTGAATTCTGGACCTGATGAAAGATCCATAAAGATTAAGGGTTTAAACACTTTCCCAGTAGACTATCTGTGACTATCTCATATGTCTGAAATGGTGGCCTAATCTGTGACTATCTCATATGTCTGAAATGGTGGCCTAATATGATTTACCATCTCAGATGTGTGAGTCATGAGTTTCATTTCAGGTAAAATTGATCCATTCTTTCTAAAATGCTGACATAATGTAACAGGAAGTTGTCAAGCGACATAAAAAGTAAGAACATCACAAGAAAAAGAAAAAAAAACTTAGTTATCAGGTTTGATATGACAGCAATATGTACTGCTCCATTTTTAGCTTGGCTGCTGAGGAGTACAAGTATGTCAGTTTGGTCAGATGTGATGCAAGCAAAGTGGAGTCACAGTGTCATACTGCCACAGGTAGTTTCCATGTAGCAATTATGGAAATAATTAAGGATTCTTATAGCCTTTTGAAGCACTGATGGGTGACGTAGTCTTCTGGGAAAAACAAAACCTAATGCCATCGCATCCCTTCTCACAAAATCTTAATAGTATGTGTGTGTCTGTGTGTGTGTGTGTGTATTAAATGATTATTACATGTACACACACACACACACACACACACACACACACACACAGTAGCATGCGACTGTATATGATGTTGTGACATTAGAACACAACATTTTCCATTATTTTTACAATAGTGGCTTGAAAAAAGACAAAATCTACAGTGCCAGAATTTGTGTATTTGGGGTCAATACCAGTACTATCTTTGACTTTTCTTTGCATTTGTATTGACACCCTTGGATTTGTTTATGTTACAGAAATGTGATTAAGTTGCTCAGAAATTGCTTTGTGTTCGATTTTTGATGTATTATTTTCAGCTTGTTGGTGAATTTATTCTATTTTGTTATCGAGCGTTCACTTTCGCTGACTGATCAATTGATTGCGTTTTAGGGAAGGCATCATCTGGCACTGCGGGGAAGCCGGAGCAGGAGGAGGAGATCGATATTGATCTGGAGGCACCAGAGACGGAGAAAGCAGCTCTCGCCATCCAAAACCAATTCAGGCGCTTTCAAAAGAAAAAGAAGTAGACCTTTAATCAAATGACCAAAATAAACAAACATGTAAAACATAAGGAAAAAGACATAGAAAGAAAATGAAAGTAGGAATTTACTATAGTAAACAAGTACAACCAAAATCTCTTCTCGGCCAAGAGAGATAGATGGAAAGAGCATAACGAAGGAGAGAGAAAGGAAAGAAATAGACTTTATAATCTAGCATAAGAGTACTCAGTCAACCATTTGCTTCTCCCTGAAACAAACGCACGACCAAATAGTCGAGCCCTAAAATGACCCAACCGCCCTCCAAAAATAACAAGAATGCCCAGCCATCCGCAGTCCACACTGCAGTGGGGTCCAAAAGTCAGCGACCGCTAATGAAGATGCCTTTACATAGCATTCTATCCTAGTTACATTTATTTTTCAAACAATAGAATTATTATTATTATCGGCATAACAATTTGAATGAGAAATACACTCTTAAAATTGTGACGATCTTAAATTTAAACATGAATTCATATTTGCTTCCCTCTTTGCTTCAATGTCTTTGTGCACTCGAGCTGGCAAGGTTTCCACACCTGCAATTGAGAGCTGTCTGAACGTAAGCTTCAACTGTAGAAAACGACGAACAAAAACTGGTGCAAAGGCCTAAACATGGTCAATGTCCCAAAACCTAGAAACAGTGCAGAATTTGGAATATTTCTTCTGGGCTTAAATGACAGTTAGGATTTTCAGTGTGTTTTCAGACTTTTGGACCCCACTGCATGTACTGACCAGAAAAGTCAAATTCGTATCTGCCATAATGACCTGTACCTTCAAAATCAGCACCAACATCTTAGCCTTTACTGTCCTTAGAACTGAACTTTAAAAAGATGACGCCAAACATGCCTCTACAAGTGCCACTAATCCCCAGAACTCTTCTCTCTGAATTTTCTTGCCAGTGCACTAGCAAGGAAGCCGTGTGAGTAAAGGAATATTCTCTATTCACACATGGAAGCACAGTTCCCTACGTGACACAATAGAGCACATGTCCCATTCAGCACATCAGCATATTCTGGGCCATATTTCTCCACTTCGTTTCTGCCTTCCGCCTCCGTTCCTCCTTTCCCTCTCATTCTCGTGTCCCTGCCCCCCATTTTGGATAACAGTTTGGATCACGGTCTCGGGTCTTGAGTTCTTTATTCTTGGTTCCGCTGCAAAACCCTGGCGGAAAGTGTGTATCATGTTGCTGGACCCGACTCCCTCAGTAGCGTCACGGCAATCCCTGTGGTTGCACCGTGCGGTCACAAGTCAATCTGCGTATTGGCAGCCTGCGATAGTCACCGTAGCCTCACCCTGACTAGGTGTGCAGTTTCCATGCCAACCTGAATTATTGATACATCTGTGGTTGCCCAAGTTATTGGGACACAATCAGAAAAGCAGCAAGATGAAAGAAGCAGAGAGCTGGATGGCAAAAACAGTGAGGGGAAAACGAAACAAATGAAATCAGTTCCCGGTTGAGGAAGTGATGAAGGAGCATATTCCCTGCCCGAGTGACCACTTTTACTCATTAATTATGTATAGTACATCTTTGCATGCGCAGCAGTTTTATGACGATGTGTGGTAAAAGTCAAAGAGGCATCAGATGACTACTCAGGTAGCACTGAAATGAAATAATGCATCAGCTCTGGCCGGTCAGCTGAGAAGGGCGGTTTGTGGCCGCTATCACACTGGTAAAGTGAAACCATTGGGAATAATTTGAGAACTAACTATAGCTCACATCTCAACATGGGCGGAGTAAAGGCAGGTTTAGGGGGATGGGTACAGAAACGAAGTGGAGACCAAGAGCACCAGGCAGCAGGAGCTGGTAAATTGGGGAGAGTGTGGCACAACCTAGCGCAAGCTGGCTCTTGTAAAATAATTTCAAATGAACTTTCTTAATGAACAGTTCAGCCCAACGCAACGCGAACAGAAGACATTACAACTTACCCGGGTAGCTCTTCAGTTTGAGAGTCCACTGCAGATGCACTGTCGAAGCTCGCCTTGTTTTTAACCGACATTTACCTAATATCTGTCCAATTCAACTGAACTTTAAGTTTACTGTTTGAATGATTCTACTAAATCTACCCCTAAACCTAAACCTGACTCTAACCATAACTTTAATGCAGCAGATAATTTACCTACCGTATAGTTTTAACAGTTAAAGTATCTGTTGGGGCTCTATATAGAGAGATTCTTTCCCCATAGGCGGGTTCAACTGCGAAAAAAGGCAACATAATTAAGTCACTGCAGTCATATATTGTTTGAAGTCGCTTTCTGACCTAAGTATGAAAAAAATGTATGTATCAGTAATACAAGATGATATATGACAACGGTTATAAAAATGACATTTTTATAGTTCATTATTCATGAATCTGTGAATTCAAACAGAGTGCTTTGAAGATATATAGGTGCCCTATGGACTGTCATTGTTTACTTTGAGAGGCTTAGTTGTAACGCTGCATTATAACTAACCCCAACATGTGGAGGCTGCACTTCCTTAGGCCCACTGTGAGCTGTTTACATGCTTCAAAATGCTGCTGTATGGCAGGCACCAATAGCGTGATTGAAATAAGTACTTATACACACCTCAGTAATCCAAAAAATACTTGGAATAAAAAAAAAAAGAAGTGACTTTCATGGTGCAACATCGTTCACACTGTGAATCACAAGAAATATCGGTTTGATTACTGGTGACATTTACAGACCTTGTTGCTATGGGATTTTCCACTAAACTAAATAAAACACATCTGTATTAGGTTGTGTCCTGCACTCCCCTATGCATATCAAACATATATAAACTGCTATTTACATTCACATTTACGGCATTTAGCTGACGCTCTTACCCATTTATAATAGTTATGAAACTTTGAAAGCACATTCTTGACATTCTTTCCACTGACAAGCACACATGTATGTACATACTAGGGGTGTTCCGATCACACATATTAATATAATTTTTTTTTTTCCAGTATGGGGATTTCAAGACAATACATGCTGGGAGTCAAATACAGTAACATTTTATGCTACAGAATAGATTTATTATGTGACACATACTGACATAAATTGGAATGTTCTATTATGAATACTAAAAAAAAATCAGAATCAGAAAACTTTATTGACCCTGGAGGAAATGGCTTAATCTGTTTTAATCTGTTTTCAATACCACTTGCATATTCAAATACAATAGGACTTTATGCATATTTACATTTATGAGAAAAATGCTTCATTTGTGCGTGAACGCATTTACCCAGCATTCATCAAATGTTGGGACAATTGGAAAAAAGCAGCACGTATTGTATTACGAAGCCTGTGTATCGTTACACCCTTAGTGAGTATACACTTTCTTATGCACTAGGCAACTCACCCCCAACTGAAGTATTTAACACACTGACCTGCTCTGGAAAGTCGGCCCTCTAGCTAATTAACACTCTATTATCAGAATGTAACCTCTTTTTCTATTTAAAGGACAAAGGCACAATTAGCGCATCCCTATCTCCTTCATTTCCCATCAGACACTGGGCTCATGGAGGAGACGACACGTAAAGCGATCGCCTCAGCCTAGGGGATGGGATTCCGACATGCGTTCTTCATCGCCGTCCGATAGCCACATTGCAAATGCTTCCCCTTCACAACAGACCCCCTTAGCAAAACCTTTGACTGACTTCAGACAGCCATCATGGTTAAATGAACCTCAATAGATCATGTTTGACAACCCTCCCCGGAGCAAAAGAAGTCTTTAGCCATTTCCCTTCATAATTTGAACAGCATCTTTCCCTGGCATTGAGTCAGTCATTCAGCTTGAGCCCATTTCTCTCTCTCTCTCTGTCTGTGTTTCTCTCTCTCTCTCTCTCTCTCTGTCTCTCTCTCTCTCTCTGTCTCTCTCTCTGTGTCTTTCTGTCAGTCTCTCTCTCTCTGTCTCTCTGTCTCTCTCTCTGTCTGTCTTTCTCTCACTGTCTCTCTCGTTCTCTTCATTCCACTAAAATTCCTCCTTCCCCGAATACCCACCAGACTTCATCCATTTCTCCCGCTGTTATTCTTTTACAGCCCATTTTAAGTATGACCTCCTTTCACTTCGCCTCAAGGCATCTCAATCCTGCGACTCTCATACATGGCATGCCAGCTACGCTCGGATTCGTAAGCCTGTTTTAGAGCTGTATGAAGTGCACAATGTAGCTTTGGTCTGATCCCCTCGCAATTCATGTAAAATTCTATAGAATAGAAACATATTTAAAAAGTACTGTATATCCGAACTCGTAGCACGGCACTGTATGCACTGTAAACTGTATGTATATATACATACATACATATGTATGTATATATATATATATATATATTTGCCATCTCTGATTAAGATACTTGTAAATGATAACACAAATGCAACCTCACTCCTACAATGCGTATTTCAAATCAGACTCATCCTAATATCCCCTTGCTTCCTTCCCCCATTACTAATCCATATGACTCTTCTAACTTGAGGCATTAGAGCAATGTGGCTTAGCGAAAATGAAACTGTACAATACGTTTGGCTTACTAGGATTAACACCATGTTGCTTTTGTGTCTTGAAATAGTTCAGATTAGTACTGAGGCTAGAAAAGAAGGGAAGGAAAGTGTGCTTAAGTACTTCTGAGAGGTCTGTCAGAACTTTTAGCAATAGCACTGATACCGACACAGTGGATGGCTGAGGCATCACTGGCATGGGCGCCAGAGGCACAGCCTGAACTCAAGGCCCTCTTCAGGGATCTCACAGAAATCAGGACGCCACACTGAAAACCATTCTGTAATCTAGTCCCCATCTCGCTCAAAACTTCAGGTGACCTCACTTCCTGTCTGCTGTTCCTTGATGTGAGTCCAATCAAAAGATGGAATCCACGTCTCTCTCCCGCCGGTGACCTGCCTGGACCAGGCAAACATCAGTAACATTGAGAATCCCACGGCAATCCTCTTCAGGCTTGGCTTGGAGTTTGCCCTCTTTAACAATGCTACTGATCTGTGTTACCCTCGGGCAGGGAGATAAGGGTACTGCTTTGGATTGGGACGTGTCCACTGTAGGGCTTAGGTACCCTGTATTCCCATGTTATCTTTGGGGGGTGGGGGGTGGGGGGGACGCGGAAATGCTTGTGACAGCTTCATACTGTGTTTTAGAACTGCGGATCCTGTTTTTGTGTTAGACATTTTAAACTGTAATCCAGCGAGAGTGCACTCGAACATTCCTGCTGTGTTGCTTTTGATTAAATCCACAAAATTAAAATTTGCTGCAGATTGCTTAAGAAAACTGTCAGAGCTTCTCGTGTCCTTTTTCAATGGCTCTGCCAGAATTTAACAGCACTGTTATAGTCATCAGATACGCTCCACTAATTTAGGCTTACACTTTCAGAAAAGAACGTACTGTGCAGGTACATCAAGTTACTACCAATGTAAATGTACCCTTAAAAGAGTTCTTGAGGTCCAATTTATGCCAGGGCAATTTTTCCAGGGGAAAGGGACATATTTGTACCTTTTCATAACTTAATGATTTAAAAATGAGAATAGAAAGCCTGGTGGCAGGACAGGGCGTATGAAGTCAGTACAGTGTAACATAACAATATAATTCCACATGACTAAGGGTACTGTTGGTGTACCTTTGAGGGTACCGTGCCAGTGACGCAAGTGAACCCACTCCAGTGGCCCCTGATTACACAGGTCAACAAAAAAATTGTTTTTGTAATCATCAGAAACCACAACACACTTTTCTAAACCGGTTTTTCATGCTGATTTCAGATCTGCTGATTTCAGTTTGTTTCAGTCACATCAACTTTTTGAATTATGAGTAATATTAGATTTGCAATAGACTTGCATGCAGTTTTTATTAAACCT